>OX352773.1:119581074-120181074 GCA_947095535.1 Poecilobothrus nobilitatus
CAGAAATAATATTATAAATAATAAACCGAAATCAAATGCCGACATTGAAAAGAGTTCCTCAAGTTATTCAATAAATTAGGCTGTATAAATAATTATGAATATGAAATAAAATTAAAATGCGATGCTAATAATAATATTTATCAAATTTTTACTGCAAGATAAATGAAAAACAAAATTAAATGAAATGGTCAGATTGAAAGTGATTAAAGAGGTTGATAAACCAATTCCTCCGTGCGCGCCACTTGTAATAGTAACAAAACCAAATGAGGATATCCGTCCATGTGTAGACTTAACAAAGTTGAATTTGACGGTTGAAAGGGAAATCTATCCAATGCCGGTGGTGGACCATACACTAACTCAGCTTTGGGGAGCAAAAATGTTCTTCAAATTAGACGCAAATTCGGGATTTTGGCAAATAAAAATAACAAAAGAGTCACAATTATTAAATAACTTTTCAACACCTTTTGGGAGATGCTGTTTTTCCAACTACCATTTGGAATTTCATCGGCTCCCGAAATTTACCAAAAACGAATGGAAATAATTTTAAAAGGCATCCCGGATCTTCGATTTTTACCACCAAAAATTCAGATGATCTGACACGCTTACAGAGATTTCGGATCAAAATAATGAAAAATCAATATGAAATTTAATATACTTTTTAAATTTTTAGTCGCAGCTGACGGTTTATCACGGCATCTCATAAAAAGTAAAGCCTCTACAAAAGAAAATATCCTTGAAGAAGAATTTTTTATATTCCTAAATCATAATCATGGGCCCACCAGTTACTCAAACAAGGTTAGAAAACATTAGAAACGCTCAAAAACGGAACTCGACATTAGCAACAGTAGCCAAGTATTGCCTAAATGGTTGGCCAGACAGGTATAAAATTGACACACCAACACGAAAATATTATAACGATAGATTATTATTAAATATTAAACTATTAATTTCGCTTAAAGGGGAAGATTTAGAGTATTTCAGTTACCACGACTCGACTGTGTTTTATCTATAATTTATCAATAAATAATGAAATTCGAATGCTCAATTCTCAACTGGTCATAACAGCTGATCTTCGACAAGCAATCCTAGAAAAAAAACATGTTGGGTATCTTGAAAATGTAAAATATAAATTAAGAGCTAAACAATCAGTTTGGTGGTCGAACTACACTTTAGAAGTAGAAAACGACATAAAACAATGTTCGATCTGTATCCAGAATTCCACACCTCGTCATGAAAGTTTCATGGGGGCCGAAACACCGGAGCGTCCATGGAAGGTAGTGGGGGTGGATTTATTTTTTTACGAAGCAGATTATTTTTTAATTGGCCGCGACTATTTTTTGAGATATCCTTAAATAGCTTTATTACACAATCAAACGACAAATTGTATCGTTCACCACATAAAATGTATATTTTGTAGGAAGGGCGTTCTAGAGGTTGTCAGATCTAACAATGGTTCGCAATTTCAGGAACTAAATTTTTCTAAGGAAGAAAAATACGAAGTACCCTACCACTCATTGATCAACAACTTATTCCAAAGTTTGATGTTCAAAAACTAATTTTAAAAGATAAATCCTAAAAGCAAAACAGCGTGAAAATTACAACAGAAGACATAGAATCATTAAACGAGATCAATTTGAAGTTAGGGATATCGTTTGGATCAGAAACTTAAGTTTGTGGGGTCGAATCGAACGACCAGCGGATACTCCACATTCATATATAATAAACACTAATCGTGGTCACTTTCGTTGTACTTCACATCATCTAATACATGCCAGACGAAAAGATATTCCGTATGAACCGGGGCAGGTCATAGCAATTTCAACATCAACTTCTGCATCAACAAAACCACTAGTCAATATAGCAAAAGAAATAACATCAGAAGAGACAACTACACTAGAGCACAAGAATAATATTCCTCCTCCGAACAATGAAGTCGTTCATTAAGATACGTTACAACAACGAGGTCTGGATATGTAGTTAAAGCTCCAGAAAGATATTAAACTATTAATTTCGCTTAAAGGGGAAGAAGTAGAGTATTTTAGTTACCACGACTCAACTGCATTCTATCAATCATGGTTTCACTGTATATGAATTATTATAAAGTACTTACGTACTTACTGTAAAACAATTACTCTTATCGCTTTTATATAAAGCACATTATACACATATATATATATTATATATCATTTTATCTGTACATAATTACAATGATAATTACATTTGATTAGTTATAACATAAGAATAAAGTCAGTCTTGAATTAGAATTAAAAGCGTGCGTTTCAATAATTAAATAATTATTACAATATACATAGTTCAAAACACGACAATTACGGAATTACAATCCGGTTTGGATGGGGTAGTAAGCGTCATGTCCGGAAAAACAAAAATTCGATTTTGAAACGACCTATTGCAAAATCATGTATTTACACCTACACACACATAACTACCTAATTTTTCAAAACCGTACACGCGATTCGAAACGACTAAAATCTAATATAACCTACTAAAAACTAGCACTAATAACATAAAACTAAAAAGAAAAAAAACAATCTTAAATACTAAAATTAAAACTAACACTAAACACTACGCCTCAGTTTGTTGATTAATTAATTTGCTTTTTCTTTAATATTGTTTTTTTAGTTGAATATCAACATTTAGCCACTACTTAATACAAGAACTACAAGTAGAATAGTTTAAATATATTCAAAAAAAGTCAACACATTGGAACACATGTCACCTAGTTATATTTGTTTGAGGTTAACATCCAAGTTTGACAATATGTTTATCATCCGGAAAATTGCTAAATATATTAAATATATTATATCTACTTCATCGATGCTAATAGGGGGGTGTATGTTGCGTCCTGTGTAGCCGTCAACTTAAACAGAAATTAAATTAAAAACAAACCGAGAGAATCATATACTAAAAAATAAAAACAAAATAGTTATCTGAACATGGAATTACACCAACACATTATACAACAGCATAGCAAAATTTATTTATCAACATTCAACTTTATTTATTTATTTATATTTTTTTTCTTTCCTTTCTATAATTTTTAGATTAATTTTAATTTTTAGAATTAAATTGAAATGTATCTAATGTATAAATGTTTAGCAACATTGTTGATAAAGTATATTCCAATTATTATTTTTGTTATGTAATAATTTGTTCCTTTAAGGAACTTCCTTATGTAATACAGTAGATCGGCTTTTTTTTATCATATATGGAAAATAGATTTTGCATTCAAAGCCAATGACCTATATTACAAGAAGATGAATATATGATTATGTATATAATTAGGATATTTTTGATTTTTTTTTAATCGGTACCGAATCACCGTCAAGATAACTTCAAATTCTAATTTATAAAATCGTTTATATTCATATTGTAAACTTTGAATTCTAAATATTTTAACACTGTATGAAATAAATGTATGTATAATTTACTTTATAAAAATTTTGTGTCGTTGGGCATAAGCCCAAGCCAAAACATTAGAAGATTGTTTAAAAAAATGATCATCCTGAAACATAATCAAATTCAAAAATTTTTACACGTTCTTGCACTGAGTATGATGGTATTATAAATTTTTTTTTTTAATGCATTTCTCTACCACATAAATGTGGACAGAAAATTACGTAGCCTTTCCTGTTCGGGCGTGGCTGTAAATGTCGTAAGGGGTAATAACTTTTACGACGTGTGTGGGATTGGAACCCACACTCCCTCGGTTTTTATAAAATTTTATGAAATTCTTTATTATCTGAAAAAAAAATAAAATAAAAAACATTAAAAATAAAGAAATTAGATAAATTTCAAATGAGTCATTCCAAGTTGGCCCACCTATATATTTTAATTAATGTAGTTAAATTATTAATATATATTAACATATGCTGGTACTTCATATTTTTAATTTTTTTATATTCAATTAAAATCAGTTAATAACATTTAATTTATCCAGCCAATGGCAATGGTGTAGTGGTTAAGGCCTTTATTCAAAAGTTCTCGAGTTAAAACTCCGGCTGGGTCATGTAGATTAATAAAAAATAATATAGATTTTTCTTATAATTAATATCATATTAGTAATATATAATAAAATAATAATAAATGAATTGTTGTTTAAAATAAAGAAGTATTCACGTCTCCATAGTATTGTACACAGCAGAGTAAACAACGGCTTAGTAAAGTTAATGATTCCAGAAACTGAAGGTTAGTCAAATATAAATAAAAAATGATTTAGTGAATGCCGTATTCTCCTTATATAAGTGGGTAGGGACAAAAAAAAACCATTTACTTATTTATTTTTTTATAGCAAATTGAATAAACAAAGCGAAGAATTAGACACAATTCGTTGTTTAGTTAAATTTAGTTTTCGTTTCAAAAAAAAATTAGTTAGAAGTTGATTTTTAGTTAAATACATCATCCGAAGTATATACAATTAATATGGGCCAGTGCCAACATGTTTAGAAAAAACATATGATGTCAGAAAATAAATAAAAAAAAAATTTAAGATATTATTGCATTCTCACGTGGAAATGATAAAGCAATCTTTTGAAAATAGAAACTTTTCTGATTGATAATGTTAATAAACTGATTGACCCAACAATATTTTTAAAGAAAATTAAACTTAATTTTGCAGCCGTTCTTCAGAGATCTTTACTAAATCATCAAAGCTTTAAAATTAATGTTGAATTTTTTGCTGAGTATGCTTAAATTCCTTCTCATAATGAAGATGAATTATATTTAGGTATAAAATATTTTCAAACAAACATGAAGATATTAATTCTGGTTATTATGAAGCGGTTGAAGTTATAATAAAGAAAAGTGCAGAGTTTCAAGAGAAAGGCAGCGGATGGGCATTAATCCGAATTGTAGGAGAAATAAATATAAATAAATATCGGCCAATAAGAAGACCTACATACATTAAACTTTCTAGTTCTGTGGGTATTATATTTACAATATAAATGGTATATATCAACATCAGATATCAATTTAAATAATGGAAAAATAGTGAAATTTTATGATTCATATATTGTTTCCAATAAAAGTTGATAAAGTTTCATAATTTGAGAAAATAAATGCTGATATAAGTGTTACCGTGTTTGGATTCAATTAAATGAATAAATAAAAATAATAATTATGAAATAATTTGCTCATTTAACGAAAAAGAAAAGCAACTCATATAAATTTATTGTTAATAGAAAAAACCAATAATTATCATTTTGTTTATATAAATGATTTATCCAAATTACTACGAATATCGTTAACATTACATCACGGCCGGGTTTTTCTTTGCAATAGTTGTTTGCAGCATTTCGCTAATATTAGAAACTTAGAAATTCACAAAAATGATAAAATTGTCAACCGCATGGTAAAATTGTCAGCAAAGATGAAGATAGCAATATTTTAAAACATAAAAATTATCAGTTGCAAATGAAAGCACCATTTGTGATACATGCATCAATATCAACTTTAATCCCGAACAGTCATCAACTTTCAACATTAAGCAGCATATACCAGATGCATTCGGAAACTTCTTAAAATGCTCGTTTGACGATAAATTGAATGTGTAGGATTAAACTGTGCAAACATTGGTTCAGATTTGTAGAGATTTATTCAAATCATATTATTTCTTTATATTAACAACACCCATATGAAGAACTGAGGCAACTTATGGATGAAATTTGCCATATTTGTGGTAAGGTTTTAGAATTCGAAAATAGAGTAAGAGATGTTTGCCACCAATCACCATTAAGATTATAGGGGCGCTGTACATTATAAATGTAATTTACATTTTAAAAAACCTATATCCCGGTATTTTCCCACAATTTTTCAGGTTATGATTGTCATTTCTTGTTCAAAGCTCTTAACTACATTTATGGTGATTTAAATATAATACTATCAAATAAAGAAAAATATAAGAAAAAAGTGCATTAAGAAAAAAGTGCATGTTAAACAAAGTTTTCGTGATAAATCTACTTTAATTACAAAAAATCAGCTATCTCCACCACAGGACCGACCGAAAGTATAATAACACGAAAAGTATAATGCGAAAATTCATAGATTTTTACATAATAATTTATATCAAATCAAAATAACTTGTAATAATTTAACTTATTTTTTTTTAATTCAATATTAATAATAAGCAATGAATTAATCGTAAAGACATATGTACATTAATTTCATTCATACATCCATGCATATACGTATATGTAAGTAATATCCAAAGCATGTTTACTGCCTTCTACTCGAAAACAGATGGATCCGCAATCGATAAATTAATATAAAAACAGATTATCTTTTTACCATGCACATTTTAATAAATGCACATGGTAAAACTTTCAATGATCTTCCGGTACATATTTAGATAGTCCGATACATAGTCATAGTCAGTCGGTGAACATAGCTAGAAGAGTAATTTAATAAATTTGAAATAGTAACTTAATAAATTTAATAATTAAATAATAATTTAATAAAAAATCATTTTTTTGTAGGCACTTGGTGAAACATATTTGTTAAATAATTAATCAAATTTCTTCTATTTAATATTTATATATAATTTTTTTTTTTTTTAATTTTTTATTATTATTAAAAATACTTGCAAACAGATAGATAAATGCAACAACAATGACCATCCGAATAATACTAATGATAAATCAATTTACAAAAGTATCAACACAATCAAAACTAAATTAAAAAATGAAAACTTAATTCTCTGCAAAGCAGACAAAGGCAATACAATTGTAGTAGTGGACAAAAAAGAATACATAGAAAAAATGTTAAATACAATTAAAGACATGAGCGCAACAGAGTCAATCTAAATCAATCAATCTAATAATAAGTAAATCGAATCAAATAATTGACAAAAAACATAACATAAAATTAAAAGCTAACAAATCTTCAGCGACCATACTATATGGTTTACCGAAAATACATAAGTTAGGTGTGCCATTACGTCCTGTTGCTTCTGCATGTAACGCTCCAGCACAAAAATTGGCCAGTTATTTAAGTTTTACTTCACCTGATTTGCTTAATTTCAAAGCCAAATACTCTATAAAAAATTCCACAGAATTAATTAATAAATTGGAAAATATTAAATTACCTAAGAATGCTAAACTGATTTCATTTGATGTCTCAAGTTTGTTTACTTCCGTTCCTACCGCTAAACTGAAGAAGATATTTTATGACAAAATAACAAATAAATTTAGAGATCTAGACAAAGCAGTCGAATTACAAAATTTAATTAACATTTGCATAGACCAGAATTATTTTGAATTTAATAACAAGTTTTATTCTCAAACAAATGGTTTAGCTATGGGATCAAGTTTGTCCCCTCTAGCCGCTGAAATTTTTATGGATAACTTTGAAACAACTTTATTTTATTCCAAACACCATCTATTGAAGAATATTTTAACCTGCTTTCGATATGTAGATGATATATTCTGTATATGGACTGGTACAGAAAGAGAAGTTACTACCTTTTTAGAAAAATGTTTAAATATTTTGGATAACAACATCAAGTTCACTTTAAAATATGGTGGAGTTAAGCTGAATTTTTTAGACTTAACTATAGAAATAATTAATAACAAATTTGACTTCAACATATATCGAAAGGAAACATTTTTAGATGCTATTATCCCTGCTTCTTCAAATCATCCATGGTCAATAAAAATGGCATCTTTCCATTGTTTATTACACCGTATGTTATCTGTACCATTGACTGGTGATAATTTCAAAAAAGAACTAAATAGCATTATTAATATCGCTATTAACAACGGTTACAAGAAACACACTATATATAATCTATTAAAACGAAAGTCGAATAAAATGATGATGAAAAAAATTTTTCCAGTACCTGATAATGACGCAATTGAAATAAATTATAAGAAAATACCATACATAAAACATTGTTCGGAACGTTTATCGAAACAACTCAACACAGCTGATATAAAACCTGCCTTCTTCAATAAAAACACATTATATAACTTATTAGTCAACAATAAATTAAAATTACAAAAACCATGTAACATTTTGTCAAAAAGTGGAGTATACGGAATTAAATGCAATGATTGTGACGGTATTTACATAGGAAAAACAAAAAGGTCATTGCAAATTAGATTTGTGGAACATATTAAATCAATAGCTCTTTCTGACCCACCATCTGGACTTGCTCAACATCTGAAATCAACAGGACATATCACAAATATAAACAATGTCAGACTGTTAAAAGAATTGAAAGGCGGCTTAGTTTTAGATAAACATGAAATTTTTCAAATAAATAAATATAAAAATAATAATATTACTTTGTTTAATAACCAAATTGACTTAAGTAATAATAATCTTTTACTGGACAACAAATTGTTATTTAGCTAAATGTAAATTTACATTTTTGTTACTTATGCCAGTTTGTTATTTCGTTGTAGTTGTATTATGTTTTTGTATATTGCTCTTAATCTTTTTAAATAATTTTATTTTATTTTTTTGTTAGTTAAATTTTAAACTGTTTTTCTTTTTTCTTTTTTTTTTTTTATTACTTTTTAATATTTTTTAATATTTTTTTTTTTTTTAAATAATAATTTCTTTTATTTGTATATATGATGAAAGGTATATTTTTAGGTAGTATCTTCCTGATGATGCCTTTAAAAAGAGCGAAACTAGGGCGTTGAGAAAAAAAAAAAATATATATATATGAAAAATAAACTATTATTTGTGAAACGAAAACAGGTGTTTTAATATAATTAATTATAATAAATTAATTAATAATAATTATATATAATAAAAAAAAAAAATTATATATAAATATTAAATAGAAGAAATTTGATTAATTATTTAAATAATAATTATTTAATAATTCACATTCTCTCATTTGCTGTTGTGGGGATAACACTTATGAGATTTTTTTACATATGAGTTACTTATGAGTTACTATTCGCTTTTAATTAATTATTGTATTGAATTATTATTTTTATATTATTTATATTCAATTATTATTAAATTATTTGTTATCTTCAACTAATTATTATAATTATTTTAAAATGAATTTCAGGTTTTGCATTAATAAAATTTCTCGCCATGATTTGCAAAAAATCATATGTAGAGATTTCAAAAGTGTATTTCATTGCAATTGTGTGAATCTTAAGGCAGAAGAGTTGAAATTCCATAAGATTAGAGGTAATAATTTTCATTGTATTAGATGTTGCGATCTGAGAAGAAAATCTTTGCAAGTCTCTATTAACGAAGCTAACTCTCAAAGCACAATGGTATGTGCATCTATATCTACAAGTACTATTACTTCTAATAAAAGTGATACAAATACTAATACTAATTCATCTATTCCATCATCTGATATTACCATGCAGTTAATTTATGAAGAAATGCTAAACCTCAAAAATATAAACAAAGATTTTTTAGAGAAAATGACAAAATCGCAGGAGGAAAATACTATTTTAAAATCTAAAATAAATTCTCTGGAGAGCAGCATTAATTATATAGATCAAAAAAAAAAGAGAATATGATCGAAATTTCAGGAGTACTTAACTTAAATAAAGAGAATGCATTGCAGAAAGCGCAAAAAATTTTCTCTGAGTATATTAAAAACAAGTAAAAGTGACAGTAAGTCGATGCTACCGACTTATTTATACTCTACACCTAAAAAATTCAAATTAAATTAAAAATCCATAACTTATAACCCCCATAGCCCTCGTATCAATTTTGCAGTTTCTATCTTTATTAATTTCGAAGATATGCTTGTTCGGTTTTGGGAGTTGTATGGGAGGTACCCCGAACAACCTCTCCAATTCATCTCAATTCTTAGGCAAATCAGGGATTCAGGAAACAGCACCCTCGTATCAAATTTGAAGTTTCTATCTTTATTAATTCAGAAGATATTTTTGTTCGGGTTTTGGAGGTACCCGGTTTTTGGAGGTATTTTTGTGTGGGAGGTACCCGAACAACTGCTCCAATTCATCTCAAATTTTGGACAAATCAGAGATTCAGGAAACAATTCCTAGTACCAAATTTGAAGTTCCTATCTTTATTAATTTCGAATATATGCTTGTTCGGTATTGGAAGCTGTGTGGGAGATACCCGAACAACCACTCCAATTCATCCCAAATTTCAGGGATATCAGGGATTCAGGAAAACACACCCTCGTACAAAATTTTAAGTTTATTAAGTTTGTCTTTATTATTTCGAAGATATGCGTAGTCGGTTTTGGGAGTTGTATGGGAGGTACGCGAACCCATGGACCGATTTTGTCCAGATTCGAACTTAGCCTTCCTTTCGTAAATAGTAATCTACTATATAAAATTCATCAAGATAGCTTCACTAGTTTTTGAGTTATCGTGCGAACGGACGGACGGATGGACGGACATTGCTAAATCGCCTCAAGAGGTGATCCTGATTCAGATTATATATACATGTCCATATCTAACTCGCTTCCTTTTGGTGGTTACAAAAACCATACCAAAGTTAATATACCCTATACTTTAGGTGTAGGGTATAAAAAAGCTAGAATTTTAAGCAAGCAATAAAAAGCAAGAAAATAAAAATTTTAAATAGTTTGACTTGCTTGAAATAAATAAATGTAAATTAAAAAAAAAATATATATATGCGTCGATATTATATATATTTTTAGAGATATAAAAAAAAACAAAAAAAATTAGTTCACGTAAATTCATATGGTATGTTATAATATGTATGAAATTTATACTTAAAAAAAAAAATTAAATAAAAGTTAAAATTACTCGGATCAAAAACTGTTCTATGGCAAAGTTGTTGCGCTTTACTTGTGCAACAATTTTTTCTTAATAATTTTTCTCACAATATTTTTCTGTTACGAAATATTCGAAAAAAACTTAAAAATGATACTAATAAAGCTCTACGTCTGGTTGTCCGATTCGCTCCAAAAGCTTATCAATCCTAGATATTTACGTCAAAACGTTAAATATGAAATTTCAAAAAATTTCACTCAGTCGTTTAGGCTGTACAGGTGACCACATATCGACACACACACACACACTCAGTCAGACATCACGACATCAATTTTTTTATAACCTTCTACGCACCGGAGTAGTGCCTATTTGCCAAAATCTCGAGTACAAATTTTTAGTATCGAAATAACTTATACATTATTATATGTGGTCGGTGGAAAAAGTGCTTGAAAATTGGGTTAATCGAATTCGTTCCGGCAAAAGAAGTCGTGGAGGCCATTTGAATGACGTTTTATTCAGAACTGAATTGTATCGATTGTACTTCACATTAAATAAAAAACATTTGAATTTCCTTAACAATTAGTGTATTTGTTTTGAAAAGAAATCATATCACTCAAATTGGAAAACCCGATATATATATATATATATATGTATAATTTTATCAAAAAAGGGTTCTTTACATCATTTTTTGCAAACAATAAATATTTGAGTTTTAAGATGCAGTTTAGGTAGTTTGTAGATTAGATTAAGTAGACTAAATAAAAATTTCCAAAAGAGCTTTTAGTAGCCATTTTCCTCTAAAAAACATATTACTTTAATTATAAAAATTCAAACAAAACCAAAAATAAATAGTAGATGTAAATTCTTATGTATACTTAACTATTGTATTATTAAAATCCAAATTGTTAAATAAATATTAAGGCCAGGCCCACCGCGTAGTGGTAAGCAGGTTGTGCTATGCACAAGAGCGGCTTGTTAAAGAGGGCTGCATTTTGATTAATTTTGCATTAAATAATATAATATTTATTTTAAATTGTTCTCGTTTCAATTAAAATTTCCAAATCTTACAAAATAAAGAGATTAGATGAATTTAAGATCTTTCTAATTTCTATTGTCTAAAGATTTTATCTTACCACTACCAATTTCAGTCGCTTCAGGAGAAAAGAGTTTTCCCAAACTTAAAATAATTAAAAATAAGGTAGAATGTAATCCAACGGTTTTTAGAGGAGCACATTTCCAAAATATAAACTGTTTAGAATTATGACTCTACAGTCTGCATTAAAATTTGAAAATTCCAATAATAAATGGAAAATTCCAATAATATAATAAGAAAAAATTTGAAAATAGGACTTTTTTTGCAATTTTGAGGTGTTGTAAGTTCGGACCGCTATATAACTAAGAAAAACCGTTAAAACACGAATATGTCACTGAAGCTTTAATTTTTATTTAATAATTTTTTTTATTTAATAATACTTTTTATTTTCTAATCTATATTTTGAGGTATCATTTTATTTTCGCCGCGATTTTTTTTCTATCTGGAATTTTTATACGAGGTCTCTTTAGGTATATTCTAAATACATTCCGGTTAGTTAATATGGAACGTTACACGAAGGAACAACGTGTTTTTGTTATTACAGCATTTTTTGAAAATGGTAAAAGTTTTCATAGATGTAATTAGGAAATTTTGAACAAAATTTGTAGAGAAAATGCTCCAACAAATCGTGCCATCAAGCTGATGGTTGATAAATTTCTAGAAACTGGATCTGTTCTTGATAACAGAGGCAACATTTATCAACGTAGTGGCCGTTCAACCGAGAATGTAGCAGCTGTGAGCAGAAGTGTTGAAGAAGATCCAAAAACTTCCATTCGTCATCGTTCGCAGCAATTAAACATCAAACCATCCACATTATTCAGCATTTTGCATCGTGATCTCCATTTAAAGACTTATAAGATCCAGCTGACGCAAGAATTAAAACCAACTGACCATGCATTACGTCGGCAATTCGTTTCTTGGGCAATCGAAAAACAAGAAGAAAATGAGAATTTTTTTAACAAAATAATCTTCACCGACGAAGCTCATTTCCAGCTCAATGGCTACGTCAATAAACAGAATTGCCGCATTTGGAGTGAAGAAAATCCAAGGGTTATCTTAAAGCAACCAGTACATCCACAAAAAGTTACGGTTTGGTGTGGTTTGTGGTCAGGAGGAATCATCGAACCATATTTGTTTGAAAGCAATTGGAAATGCGATTACGGTCAATGGAAATCGGTACAGGGAGATGATCCGAAACTTTTTGTGGCGGGAAATTGATGATTTGGACGTAGAGAATATGTGGTTTCAACAGGACGGGGCCACTTGCCACAAAGCAAGAGAAACAATGGATCTTTTGAAGGAAAAGTTCGAAGATCGCATTATTTCTCATAGAGGAGGAGTGATGTGGCCACCAAGATCGTGCGATTTGACACCGTTGGATTTTGTTTTGCGGGGTTTTGTGAAATCGAAAGTGTACAGCAATAATCCCACAACAATTCAAGAGCTTAAAAACAACATTATCGAGCAGATTTCAACCATTGAGAACAGTTTATTGAACAACGTGATTCAGAATTTTGGTAAAAGATTGGAAGCCTGCCGAAGTAGTAGAGGGGGCCACTTGGCCGACATAATTTTTTATTATTAATCGGAACCTATTTGTAATAAATTAAAATATATTTAATATTTCCAAAAAAAAAGTCTTTTTTTTTTATTAAAATTAAAATGATACCTCAATTTTGAACACCCTATATTTTAAAAATGTTCAATTTCAGCAGCTTTTTCAATATTTCAAAAAATATTATTCTGCAATAATTTCTTTTTACAGAGCAACTAATACATTCGGGACCTTTTTACAAACTTCTCAACATCTTCCTTATAGTCAAACTCAGCAATGTGATACTGCAGATTAAAGCTATCTGCCCAGCACTTTTTATTTTCATTTTTCAACTTCTCATTATTTCTTAAAAAGCAGAATACCTGTTCCTGCGATTATAATTCACAAGTCTCTTTAAAGTTATCAGTACGATCGCAAAAGAGCCCATGTAAGTCATAAAATCTCTAAACCTCACAACAAGGACTTGCTGTTTTTGAACGTTAGAGTATTTGATACTCGGAAGGGAAAATGTAAGTTGGAAGTCCTATATTGATAATTTATTTATCAATAAATTGGCATTTTAAATTGTCGTAAATGTCGATTGGCATTTTAAATTAATTTTAAAAATTTGGATTTGCCCTTCATGGCAACTATTTGAATTCTAATGTAATGATAATCCTTTAATTTCACTTTTACTTCACTATTAAGGAATTTTTCAATGCCATTCAAGAAAAAGTTTTTAATGTTAGGGGATAAATAAAATTTTAAAATATGTTTTCATATTTTAAAACCATACATCCTCTAATAATTTAAGCAAGTTTAAAAAAATTTCCCAAAACAATTCTTATCATAGTAATTTCTAAGTAATTTCATATTTGTTAATCAAAAAAATATTTTTTTTTTAGAAATTTCTAAAAACATGTTAATAGCACCATTAAATATCATTCATTTTACAGAGCACAAAATCGCATGCATCCATTTTAACATATTTCCAAAAAATTTTTGATAAAATGTGCCTATTAGTTTCACTCTGTTCGTAGGTCCCTCCATCTGTTTACAAAACTTCTACACCGTTAAGGATAGTGAAAAAAAATTTTGACCATGCGTAGGTCTCATAAAAAAATTAATTTTGTAGAACAACTTTTTCATGTAGCCCAATCCATTAAGGAGCTATAGTTCATCAAACTTTGAAATAGCCCTATTTTTAAATGCGTATATCTCATGTTCTGTTTAACATTTTTTCAATCTGAAAACGCCATTCGACAGGAATTTTTTTTACCTGTACAAATTATACAATTTTTTAAACTTAGTATTTAAATTTACCGTTATGTGAAAACCAAATTTGGCATGATTTTTCTATCTTCATAACTTCGGTGCACTTTTATATGGGGACTTGACATTTTGAGCTAAGAAAGAACTTTTAGAATTAGTATAGTTTTACTGAAAAATTTTTTTTCGGCCATCCCTTGTTTATGAGCTATTAGGGCTCAAAAATTGAAAATTTGCTATTTTCAAACACATGTAACTTAGGCATATTTACACATTTTTCTTCGATAAAACATAAAAATTAAAGATCGAATAATATATTTTTACGTGTGTTGACGGTTTCTTTTAGTTGTATAGGGTTCTAGAGTTACAGCGCCTCAAAATTGCAAAAGAGCCCTATTTTGAGATGTATATATTTCAAATTCACCGTTATGTGAAAACCAAATTTTGCATGATATTTCTTTTTTCATAATTTTGCTTTTGACGTTTGACGTTTGTCGAGGTAACACGTGAAAAATCTATGTTAAATATTGAAGTTATTTTGTTAAATTTTAATTTTGCTTTTAATAATAAAATTTTGAAAAATTAACAATGGATATAAACGTATAATTATTGATATGAAATATGTATTTAGGAACTTATTAAAAAGAAATTGAATCGAATAATTAAAAATTAAAAACATATAAGGAAATATACCAATAAACTGTAAAAAGTGCGATAGAGGTATTCGAAATGAAACTTTACGTGTAGTGGTTTATACGGTTGTCTATATCACCCGAGATATATATGAATTTAACTGAGTACGATATGGGTGTAATTACAACAAAAGCAAATATTTTATATGTATGTCATGAATGCAAGTAGGTAATGGGGCACCTTGGCGTGGGAATTTTGTGCGAGAGAGAGATAGCAATATCAATGTCAATGAACTCACGGCAAAGGTGTTTGAACTTTTAAGGAATGTTGTTGGTGCGAGTTACGTATTCGTCTGATAATCCACCTGTTGAAAATACAACAACGTCAGCAATACCTGCTATTATCCAAATAAATTCCACTCCCACAAAAATAACAGACGCTAAATTTGCATTTCCTGTTATTGCCAAATAATAGAATTTATCATTTGCAATAACTTAAAATATATATATCAGATTTCAATCTAATTACATTTAAATTATTAACCAATAATTTAAATATAAAGTTAATATCATATTTTGTCTGGAATAATAAAATTACTTCTTATTAAATTGATTATGAAATAATTAAAATACAGTTTCCCACAATAAATATTATTGCTCGAATTACACCAAAAAGTTAAATTTGTTTTTTGTAATTAAATTATTATAAAATTATTAAATGATCATATTACAAAAGTAATATTCAAAATAAGTTGTATAATCAAAATAATGCGTTTGTATAATAATTTTAATAATAAGTTTCTCACGTCCAAAATAGCTGAACTAACATAATTTATAATATAAATAGGACGATAATTAGAATAAGAAATGAGTTGTTAAATTGTACATTGTTAATCAAGACCTGACATGGTCAAGTATAATAAAACATACTAAATTGTTTGTGTTAATAAAATATTGTATTTGTCTCGTAAATTTCAATATAAAAATAAAGTTCGTAAGAAATAATAAATAAAGTTAAAAAACGGTAGTTTTTATTTTTTTTAAGAATATCGTAGTTCTATAAAACTCGCGTGAGTTACATAATATTATGTTGACATAATGTAGCATGAGATATGTATTGCCATAAAGTAGCATGATACATCATGTTGACACAACTTAATATAATGTTGCATGGTATTGTGTTGGCATAATATTATAGTAGCTCATTCACCTTTTTTTGTTTTAAACATTTTTATATTTTAACAATAACAGGAAATGCATTTAGCATTCCTGATTAGTTGATTTTATAAATTTTAAAAAACAACATTATTTTTTTGATGATCTTAGCACTAAGTTAATTTAAGCATATTAATATATAAGTATAACTTTGTCAAATAAAAATGAGTCTTAAGAACACAACTAAATTATTAAGTCGTTTTATTTTCGTTTTAAAGAACGCGAAAAATATAATTGACGCAGTCGGTAGGATTTGCTATCCAAAGATAGTAAATCTTGTGATACGAACCGTAAATTGAAATATTTAAATACATATTTAATAATAAGAATTCAGTATGGTTGCACCAGTTAAAAGATTTACGAAAAGTTACAGTATGTCAATTAAAATCACAATTTGAAGGATTAAGTGCTGCAAAATTGCATCCTGCTCAAAATGGTGAAGAAAATCCATTATCAGATAAAAAACAATTGAGCAAGAAATGGGAAATTTAAATTTCATCAATGGCATTGCGAATGTTAAGTGGAGCAAATTAAAACAGAAACTCCAGGGAAAAATCCGTTGCCGACCAACGAAATTATTGAAGAATAAATAAGGTATCAATTTTTTTAGAATAAACATGGTTTTATTTAAAACTTTTAAAATAATATACATAATCATTTTTTTTCTAAACATTTTTTAATTTTAACTTAAAAGAAAATAAAATCTATTTTTTAATTATGTTATAAATTAGTTTTATATAAATGAAATTTATATATTTATAAATATATGAAATAAATATGTGATTTGCCGAAAACTTGGGCAAACCAATAATTATTAGATAAAAGAAATATTGTTGAAAACTTTTTGCATATAGAATATGTGTAAATCAAATTTTATTATTTTTGGCTGTAAAAATAAAACTTTTATTATTTGTATAAATATTCTATACATTATATTAGAATTAAATTTTTCCTTTGAAATAGATCTTAAGATATATTTCAATGCTTTGAATAATTTAATAAATTATCCTAATAAAAAGTTTAATTTAATCCAAAGCCTTATTCTGAAAAATAAAGCAAAAACATGTTCAAAGTATAAAAAGCCAAAATATAAATTCGACGTAACTCTTAAGAGAACGTCTTTTACAAAATTTATTTTCAACATTATTCCTTTACTATAAGCTTAAAAAACAAAAAAAAAATTAAAATAAATATTACGTAACTCTTAAGAGAACATAATTTAATTTTAAAGCAAAAATATAAAATTTAAATTCATATTTATTACAAGTACAATTTTTTTTTGTTCTATAAGAAAAAAAAATATGTATTAGGTAATACGTATATAATATCATAATGTAGGTAGAAGTATGTAATTGCAAAAATATAAAACAAAAAAAAAAAAAAAATAATTTAAACAATAAAGAATATTGCACTTGGTTTGAAAAATAAAATAAAATTATGTATGTTGCTATATTAAAAGTAACAAATTGAAATTTAAACCCAAAAAAAAAAAAAAAATTTTAATTATATAATAAATAAGTAAAAAAAATATAAGTGTATTATTTAAGTCAATTTTTATACTTTGTAATATTTATTAGATCTATTAGATTTGTATATTTATTACTAAGTTATATGAATTCAAAAATGTATAATATTGAAAAAATTAAGAATAAAACTTAGAATTAAGTAAAATTTTTATAATGATGTTCCCTATCTTTGAATTGTAAGAATGTTAATATAAATAATCATAATTTGAACTCAGGAGAGTTTCAAACTTAAGAGGGGAGGAGTTACATAATATTATGTTGACATAATGTAGCATGAGATATGTGTTGCCATAAAGTAGCATGATACATCATGTTGACACAACTTAATATAATGTTGCATGGTATTGTGTTGGCATAATATTATAGTAGCTCATTCACCTTTTTTTGTTTTAAGCATTTTTATATTTTAACAATAACAGGAAATGCATTTAGCATTCCTGATTAGTTGATTTGGTAATAATTTGATTTTGGGAATTATTTCATTTTTTTTTTGGGAATTATTTCATTTTATAGTGGGAGTTATTTCGTTGGATGTTATTCATTGGAACTTATTTCATGTGGGAGTTATTTCGTAGAGCCATTTATAAGTACTTGTTAATGTAGAACGAAAATTTAAGAACAAGTGTAGAAAAATGAGGTATAGTTTTTTTTTTGTTTTGCATTATTAAAATGTTAGATTGAGAGCTTTTTTTAATACTATAATAATAATAAAAAATGCAGTTGTTATTTATGAGATAAATAACATGCAGGTATTGACCTTGATATGTATATATAAAATCGTGAGAAAAAAAGTTGTATTTAATGATTAATTTTTTAAACAAAAAATGCAGGTGTTTGATATGAAATTATTTATTCTGTTAATTACTTTGTATTTTGTAATCGGGAAAAAATTCAGCTATTTGTAAATTTTCTGCTAGTTACTTGTATAATGTGAACTAAATTTTTAGTTATTGTACATACAAGTTAGAACATTATAAAATGAAATTATTGAATATATTATGTTAACTACTTTGTATTGAAATCGTGATTTTAAAAATGAAATGACATTTAAAATAAATAAATCATTCGCCACAACCTACATTCTATTGTCGATTAGCTACTTTTTATTGAAATTAATCTTGAAATTAAATAGTATAAAAATCGCAATTTTTAAAAAGTGTAATGTGCATACAATTAAAATTAATTAATAGAAATCGTGACTTTTAAAAATAAAATGGAATGTTTTTATTTGAAATTAATTATAAATTAATTAAACATTTAAAATTCATTATTTATTTTTTAAATTACATTGTTGCAAAAATACTTTGGTATTCCAACTCAAAATTTTGTGCTTTACCTGTGAATATATATTCAGAATAAACTCATTTCCAATAACAATTTGTTAACTAACTATCAAACTAAAAAGAAGTAAAGAATGTCTAAGAAAATATTACTTCAAAAATATAAAAGTATAGCCGGTGCTTCGACTTCCTCGGGCGAATTGAACAACCACTGCAATATTATTAATAAAACTTAGAATTAAGTAAAATTTTTATAATGATGTTCCCTATCTTTGAATTGTAAGAATGTTAATATAAATAATCATAATTTGAACTCAGGAGAGTTTCAAACTTAAGAGGGGAGGAGTTACATAATATTATGTTGACATAATGTAGCATGAGATATGTGTTGCCATAAAGTAGCATGATACATCATGTTGACACAACTTAATATAATGTTGCATGGTATTGTGTTGGCATAATATTATAGTAGCTCATTCACCTTTTTTTGTTTTAAGCATTTTTATATTTTAACAATGACAGGAAATGCATTTAGCATTCCTGATTAGTTGATTTTATAAATTTTAAAAAACAACATTATTTTTTTGATGATCTTAGCACTAAGTTAATTTAAGCATATTAATATATAAGTATAACTTTGTCAAATAAAAATGAGTCTTAAGAACACAACTAAATTATTAAGTCGTTTTATTTTCGTTCTAAAGAACGCGAAAAACATAATTCGTGCGCATAGGAATGTTATTAAGCTTTATGGTCATGACAAAGGTGTTTGAACTTTTAAGAAATGTTCTTGGCGCGTGCGCATAGGAATGTTATTATAATGACAAAGGTGTTTGAACTTTTAAGAAATGTTCTTGGCGCGTGCGCATAGGAATGTTATTAAGCTTTATGGTCACGACAAAGGTGTTTGAACTTTTAAAGAATGTTGTTGGTATGCGTGTGCATATAGAACAGTTGTTTATTGTAAATAATTGCATAATAGATTGAAATGTTTTTTTTTTGCATTGTATAAAATTGTATAAAATGTGTATGTATAAAATCATGAGAAAAAAAAGTTGTATTTAGTGATTGATTTTTTAAAGCAAAAAATGCAGGTGTTTGATATGTAATGATTTATTATATTACCTAATTATTTTGGATTTTGTAATCAGATTCAGGTAAATTTTCTACTAGTTACTTTGTATAATGTGAACTAAATTTTTTGTTATTCTACATAAGAGAAAAAAAAGTTGTATTTATTGATTTATAAGTACTCGTTAATGCAGAACGAAAAATTAAGAACAAGTGTAGAAAAATGAGGTGTAGTTTGTAAGATAAATAAAATGCAGGTATTGACCTTTTATGTTTGTATAAAATTGTGAGAAAAAAAGTTGTATTTAGTGATTAATTTTTTAAACAAAAAATGCAGGTGTTTGATATAAAATGATTTATTATATTAATTACTTTGTATTTTATAATTTCACCTATTGGTAAATTTTCTGCTAATTACTTTGTATAATGTGAACTAAATTTTTAGTTATTGCAGATAAGAGAAAAAAATTTGTATTTATTGATTAATAAGGGCTCTACGAAATAACTCCGACACGAAATAACTTCCACCTTTTTTATGAAATAACTCCCAACTAAATTTCATACAAAAGTGGGAATTATTTCATTATGAAATACGTCCCAATTTCTTTCATAATGAAATAAATATGTGGAAGTTATTTCATTTTTTTAGTTGGGTTTTATTTCATAATGAAATAAATCCCAAATTCTGTAGGAATTATTTCATTTTCAATTAAATGGTGGGAGTTATTTCATACAATGGTGGGAGTTATTTCATTTTCCTTGAAAATGAAAAAATATCAATTTTAATAGTTTGTAAACAATTTTTTTTAACTGGAAAAATATATTATTGTTACAAAAACATAATAATTATTGTAAATAATTATATTTAATTATCAGTTCGATATTGAATTTTAGTGAACAAACAAGTGAATTAAAGTGAAAGTATAAAATAAAAAAATAAAAATAAATTTTGAAATAATAGCTGGAAAAAGGAGAAATAGTATAATATTATATGATATTTATGATATTATATGATAAAACAATTATATTTAAAAAAATCAACAAAAGGAAGTATTTCATATTATGTGTGTTATAAAAGTGGTTGTAAATCTCGAGTAGATATATCAAATAATATATGCACTAAATCAGTCAATTTTATTCAACATAATCATCATACTAATCAAGAAAATTTATATAAAGAGCTTACTGCACTTAATAAAATCAAAAGTGATTGTATAAATGCTAGAAGTAGTATTTTAGGTTATCCTAATACATTAAGTGGAATTCGCGAAATATATAGAAATACTTGCCAAAAGTAATATAAATATTCAATATTGTTATTGTTTGTTATAATTACGTGTATTTAATAATGTGCTCTAGTGTTTTGATGATGTATATTAATATATGTAGTTGTTGGTGTTATTTATTTCCTATAGTTCATTATTTTTAGTCGTATTTCATGCAATTCATTTTTTTTAATAAGTATTATTATTGCAATTATCAAGATGAAACAAAAAACTTAAATTTTTCAAAAATTCAAAGAGGTCTACAATATATTGCAAGTAACATATTTGTAACATCACCCAAAACTCCACTGAAAGTGACAGAAGCTTTCCAAAAAGAATTTATTTGGAAAAATTTTGGTAAATCTCAACATGAAAATGAAAATTTAAAACTTATAAGCATGCATTTGGGAAGATAATTATTGCCATTTTTTCTTCTGAAAAACTAATTAAACTTATGGATGAAAATATAGTAAATGTTGAAAGTCGTCGATTTTTGGTAGATGTTACATTTTCGCTAATGCCAGCTGGCTGCTTTAATCAGTTGCTCATAATTTATGTGGAATATTTTGAAAAAGTAAAAGTTTTATAATATATTTAGTAAAATTTACATACATAAAATATGTTGTGTTAAATAAATTAAATTGGATACAATAAATTAAATGAAATAAATTCGCCGCGCCGCGCCTTGAGCGCGAGACCGCCCCCCTCTCTCTCATTATATTTTTTTTTTGTAGTATATTGTATATAATTTAGTAATTTTCTCCCTCTTTTTTCGGAATTTTAATTTGCAAGATACAAAATTCTTTTGAAATATAATAATATAGTATATCTATATCTATATATAAGTAACATAAATACTTATTTTTAATTAATTAAATTATTTTTATTTTGTGGTTTTTTTATAATATTGTTTTTTGTAGATATTTCCATTTTTATTTATATTATTAAATAAAAAATCAGAAAAATGTTATATTCATTTATTTGAATATATAAATGATAATATTGTGCGATTGCAAGCCAAAACTTATATGACAGATTATGAAAAAGGTCTTCGTAATGCTATTAGGAAAATTAATCCTAACGGACTTTTATATGGATGTTGGTTTCACTTCTGTCAAGCTATTAGAAGAAACGTTGTGACAAAATTTAAGGATTTGCCTGCATTACTTAGAAGTAACAGAAAAGCATCTGCAGCATACCATAAAATATTGGCGCTACCTTTGTTACCAGCATTTCATATAATAAATTCATTCAATTTGATAAAAATAGAAATTGAGACTTTTGATAATAATTTAAAATTTAGTAATTTTTTATCATATTTTGAAAAGCAATGGATACACCACCATATTAAACCACCCCACCCCATTATGGTACACCACCATATTAAAATTTATATTTTAAACATTTTTTAATAATTCCTGTTTTTTCATCAATTAACATAGATAACTCCAGAAGGTTTTTCTGTTTTTAACTGTAATACACGCACTACATCAGCTGTGGAAGTATATAATGGTGTGTTAGGTCGCATGATACCAAGAATTGGAAATTTCTTTAGATTTGTCAAAATATTGAATAATGAAGATACAATAATATAGATGGCGATGATGATGATGATGAAATAATAAATAATAATAATGAAGTATCTAAAGCAAATACTAATGGTGTTATGAATGATGAACAAAATTTATGTGTAATTTGTATAAATATAAAACCTAACATATTGTTACTACCATGTAAACATTTAAAAATTTGTAATCAATGTTTATTACAATTACAAGCAGAAAGTCTTCAGCAAAATGTTAATTCAATTAATTGTCCAATTTGCAGACAAATAGTTGTAGATACAATTGAAGTTTTTATTTAAAATATAAAAAAATATATTTTATTTAAAATATAAAATATAAATATGTTTGCATTTCATTACCCATTCCGATTTTATTTTTATCCTGATGATGGGAGTTATTTCATAATGAAATAAAACCCATTGACGTTGGGAGTTATTTCAGTTTTAAAATTGGGAATTATTTCATAATGAAATAAGTACCAAATTATGAGGGAATTATTTCATTTTTTTAAATTGGGAATTATTTCATAATGAAATAACTACCAAGTGGTGTGGGAATTATTTCATTTTTTTTTTGGGAATTATTTCATTTTATAGTGGGAGTTATTTCGTTGGATGTTATTCATTGGAACTTATTTCATGTGGGAGTTATTTCGTAGAGCCATTTATAAGTACTTGTTAATGTAGAACGAAAATTTAAGAACAAGTGTAGAAAAATGAGGTATAGTTTTTTTTTGTTTTGCATTATTAAAATGTTAGATTGAGAGCTTTTTTTAATACTATAATAATAATAAAAAATGCAGTTGTTATTTATGAGATAAATAACATGCAGGTATTGACCTTGATATGTATATATAAAATCGTGAGAAAAAAAGTTGTATTTAATGATTGACTTTTAAAAATAAAATGGAATGTTTTTATTTGAAATTAATTATAAATTAATTAAACATTTAAAATTCATTATTTATTTTTTAAATTACATTGTTGCAAAAATACTTTGGTATTCCAACTCAAAATTTTGTGCTTTACCTGTGAATATATATTCAGAATAAACTCATTTCCAATAACAATTTGTTAACTAACTATCAAACTAAAAAGAAGTAAAGAATGTCTAAGAAAATATTACTTCAAAAATATAAAAGTATAGCCGATGCTTCGACTTCCTCGGGCGAATTGAACAACCACTGCAATATTATTAATAAAACTTAGAATTAAGTAAAATTTTTATAATGATGTTCCCTATCTTTGAATTGTAAGAATGTTAATATAAATAATCATAATTTGAACTCAGGAGAGTTTCAAACTTAAGAGGGGAGGAGTTACATAATATTATGTTGACATAATGTAGCATGAGATATGTGTTGCCATAAAGTAGCATGATACATCATGTTGACACAACTTAATATAATGTTGCATGGTATTGTGTTGGCATAATATTATAGTAGCTCATTCACCTTTTTTTGTTTTAAGCATTTTTATATTTTAACAATGACAGGAAATGCATTTAGCATTCCTGATTAGTTGATTTTATAAATTTTAAAAAACAACATTATTTTTTTGATGATCTTAGCACTAAGTTAATTTAAGCATATTAATATATAAGTATAACTTTGTCAAATAAAAATGAGTCTTAAGAACACAACTAAATTATTAAGTCGTTTTATTTTCGTTCTAAAGAACGCGAAAAACATAATTCGTGCGCATAGGAATGTTATTAAGCTTTATGGTCATGACAAAGGTGTTTGAACTTTTAAGAAATGTTCTTGGCGCGTGCGCATAGGAATGTTATTATAATGACAAAGGTGTTTGAACTTTTAAGAAATGTTCTTGGCGCGTGCGCATAGGAATGTTATTAAGCTTTATGGTCACGACAAAGGTGTTTGAACTTTTAAAGAATGTTGTTGGTATGCGTGTGCATATAGAACAGTTGTTTATTGTAAATAATTGCATAATAGATTGAAATGTTTTTTTTTTGCATTGTATAAAATTGTATAAAATGTGTATGTATAAAATCATGAGAAAAAAAAGTTGTATTTAGTGATTGATTTTTTAAAGCAAAAAATGCAGGTGTTTGATATGTAATGATTTATTATATTACCTAATTATTTTGGATTTTGTAATCAGATTCAGGTAAATTTTCTACTAGTTACTTTGTATAATGTGAACTAAATTTTTTGTTATTCTACATAAGAGAAAAAAAAGTTGTATTTATTGATTTATAAGTACTCGTTAATGCAGAACGAAAAATTAAGAACAAGTGTAGAAAAATGAGGTGTAGTTTGTAAGATAAATAAAATGCAGGTATTGACCTTTTATGTTTGTATAAAATTGTGAGGAAAAAAGTTGTATTTAGTGATTAATTTTTTAAACAAAAAATGCAGGTGTTTGATATAAAATGATTTATTATATTAATTACTTTGTATTTTATAATTTCACCTATTGGTAAATTTTCTGCTAATTACTTTGTATAATGTGAACTAAATTTTTAGTTATTGCAGATAAGAGAAAAAAATTTGTATTTATTGATTAATAAGGGCTCTACGAAATAACTCCGACACGAAATAACTTCCACCTTTTTTATGAAATAACTCCCAACTAAATTTCATACAAAAGTGGGAATTATTTCATTATGAAATACGTCCCAATTTCTTTCATAATGAAATAAATATGTGGAAGTTATTTCATTTTTTTAGTTGGGTTTTATTTCATAATGAAATAAATCCCAAATTCTGTAGGAATTATTTCATTTTCAATTAAATGGTGGGAGTTATTTCATACAATGGTGGGAGTTATTTCATTTTCCTTGAAAATGAAAAAATATCAATTTTAATAGTTTGTAAACAATTTTTTTTAACTGGAAAAATATATTATTGTTACAAAAACATAATAATTATTGTAAATAATTATATTTAATTATCAGTTCGATATTGAATTTTAGTGAACAAACAAGTGAATTAAAGTGAAAGTATAAAATAAAAAAATAAAAATAAATTTTGAAATAATAGCTGGAAAAAGGAGAAATAGTATAATATTATATGATATTTATGATATTATATGATAAAACAATTATATTTAAAAAAATCAACAAAAGGAAGTATTTCATATTATGTGTGTTATAAAAGTGGTTGTAAATCTCGAGTAGATATATCAAATAATATATGCACTAAATCAGTCAATTTTATTCAACATAATCATCATACTAATCAAGAAAATTTATATAAAGAGCTTACTGCACTTAATAAAATCAAAAGTGATTGTATAAATGCTAGAAGTAGTATTTTAGGTTATCCTAATACATTAAGTGGAATTCGCGAAATATATAGAAATACTTGCCAAAAGTAATATAAATATTCAATATTGTTATTGTTTGTTATAATTACGTGTATTTAATAATGTGCTCTAGTGTTTTGATGATGTATATTAATATATGTAGTTGTTGGTGTTATTTATTTCCTATAGTTCATTATTTTTAGTCGTATTTCATGCAATTCATTTTTTTTTAATAAGTATTATTATTGCAATTATCAAGATGAAACAAAAAACTTAAATTTTTCAAAAATTCAAAGAGGTCTACAATATATTGCAAGTAACATATTTGTAACATCACCCAAAACTCCACAGAAAGTGATAGAAGCTTTCCAAAAAGAATTTATTTGGAAAAATTTTGGTAAATCTCAACATGAAAATGAAAATTTAAAACTTATAAGCATGCATTTGGGAAGATAATTATTGCCATTTTTTCTTCTGAAAAACTAATTAAACTTATGGATGAAAATATAGTAAATGTTGAAAGTCGTCGATTTTTGGTAGATGTTACATTTTCGCTAATGCCAGCTGGCTGCTTTAATCAGTTGCTCATAATTTATGTGGAATATTTTGAAAAAGTAAAAGTTTTATAATATATTTAGTAAAATTTACATACATAAAATATGTTGTGTTAAATAAATTAAATTGGATACAATAAATTAAATGAAATAAATTCGCCGCGCCGCGCCTTGAGCGCGAGACCGCCCCCCTCTCTCTCATTATATTTTTTTTTTGTAGTATATTGTATATAATTTAGTAATTTTCTCCCTCTTTTTTCGGAATTTTAATAAATTCATTCAATTTGATAAAAATAGAAATTGAGACTTTTGATAATAATTTAAAATTTAGTAATTTTTTATCATATTTTGAAAAGCAATGGATACACCACCATATTAAACCACCCCACCCCATTATGGTACACCACCATATTAAAATTTATATTTTAAACATTTTTTAATAATTCCTGTTTTTTCATCAATTAACATAGATAACTCCAGAAGGTTTTTCTGTTTTTAACTGTAATACACGCACTACATCAGCTGTGGAAGTATATAATGGTGTGTTAGGTCGCATGATACCAAGAATTGGAAATTTCTTTAGATTTGTCAAAATATTGAATAATGAAGATACAATAATATAGATGGCGATGATGATGATGATGAAATAATAAATAATAATAATGAAGTATCTAAAGCAAATACTAATGGTGTTATGAATGATGAACAAAATTTATGTGTAATTTGTATAAATATAAAACCTAACATATTGTTACTACCATGTAAACATTTAAAAATTTGTAATCAATGTTTATTACAATTACAAGCAGAAAGTATTCAGCAAAATGTTAATTCAATTAATTGTCCAATTTGCAGACAAATAGTTGTAGATACAATTGAAGTTTTTATTTAAAATATAAAAAAATATATTTTATTTAAAATATAAAATATAAATATGTTTGCATTTCATTACCCATTCCGATTTTATTTTTATCCTGATGATGGGAGTTATTTCATAATGAAATAAAACCCATTGACGTTGGGAGTTATTTCAGTTTTAAAATTGGGAATTATTTCATAATGAAATAAGTACCAAATTATGAGGGAATTATTTCATTTTTTTAAATTGGGAATTATTTCATAATGAAATAACTACCAAGTGGTGTGGGAATTATTTCATTTTTTTTTTGGGAATTATTTCATTTTATAGTGGGAGTTATTTCGTTGGATGTTATTCATTGGAACTTATTTCATGTGGGAGTTATTTCGTAGAGCCATTTATAAGTACTTGTTAATGTAGAACGAAAATTTAAGAACAAGTGTAGAAAAATGAAGTATAGTTTTTTTTTGTTTTGCATTATTAAAATGTTAGATTGAGAGCTTTTTTTAATACTATAATAATAATAAAAAATGCAGTTGTTATTTATGAGATAAATAACATGCAGGTATTGACCTTGATATGTATATATAAAATCGTGAGAAAAAAAGTTGTATTTAATGATTGACTTTTAAAAATAAAATGGAATGTTTTTATTTGAAATTAATTATAAATTAATTAAACATTTAAAATTCATTATTTATTTTTTAAATTACATTGTTGCAAAAATACTTTGGTATTCCAACTCAAAATTTTGTGCTTTACCTGTGAATATATATTCAGAATAAACTCATTTCCAATAACAATTTGTTAACTAACTATCAAACTAAAAAGAAGTAAAGAATGTCTAAGAAAATATTACTTCAAAAATATAAAAGTATAGCCGGTGCTTCGACTTCCTCGGGCGAATTGAACAACCACTGCAATATTATTAAGGATCAAATGACCAACATTAAAAGATTTTATGTAAGAGGAAGGAAAATGGAGTTTCAACTAAAACAGGTGCCAGAGAATGCAGAGCCAATTGTCTGGATAAAGGAGGCTATAAATGAAGTAATAACATATGGCACCAAATACATTTTACCCATAGATAAAGTGGGTATAACCTTTTGTGGAAAAAGTTTTGAAGAGCGGGGTCCTGTTTGGATAAATTTCAGAGACGCTGCTGAAGTTAAATTTGAGGATATTTGGGAAATGATAAGTAAAATTTTCCAAAGTAATTCCGAAGGTAAGTGTATTAAACATAAATATATATTTTTAGTAACTATATTTAGGTATATTATAATTTACAGGATTGAGTACTGATACTTTTTGCCTGGAGATAACTACTGTACGATTACCTCAAGGTCGTGGGAAACGTGGTAGGAATTATAATTCCTTTACGGAGGAATGCGCAAAACGTGAAGGCATCATCACAATTAGAAACAAGGATAACATGTTCCTTCCACGGGACTTATAGTGGCTAAAGCCCATATAGAAAAAGATTCAGAATATACTAAGATCAAGAAAAACACCGGTAATTCTGGTATATTTACTCCAACAACGCTGGAGTAAATATACCAGAAAACGGGTATGGGTTACCAGAGCTTCAACAGTTTCAGCGATATTTAAAAGATTATAAAATTGACGTTTACCAATATGGAACTAAAGCTAGAGATGTTTTATTTGAAGGAAGTGATGATTCAAAAGACTGAACCTCCTATATCATGAAGGTCGTTACAACGTTGTGACATCATTAACAGCTGCATTCTGTTGTTCATATTATTGTGAAATATGTCAAATACCGTACAACAGCAAAAACAATCACAGATGCTTTGGTACATGCCCACACTGTCAACAATCTCCGGCATGTGCAAAAGATCAAAAAAATATTTTATGTGAGGGTTGTAATCGTTATTTTAGAGGGCAACAATGCCTCACTAATCACAAAGCTTCGGACATTTTTGTGACACATTTAAAAGACATTTTTGTGGAAAATATTTTTGTAAAATTTGTTAAACACACGTGGACCAAGGGCATCTATGTTATATACAGTCAGATGTACGGCAAGCAAAAACAGGAGATATCATCATAATATTTAATCTGTAAATGACAGACATTTAAAACCCTTTTACTCAATGATTTACTAAACAACTTTCATTTTTTTCTTTTTAAATGATAAATATTCAGTACAGCCATCTTATAAGATCAATATTTTTCCAAAATTTTCTGATTTTCATTAATAATTTTCCATTTTTAAAAAAAACCCATGTAAAGTATATACATATGTATCATATAGTATGTATAATCTATACCTATAATATACATATTCAAAAACGACGCTCTTTTATTCCGTTAAATTTTTGTTTTATTTTTTCTTTTCGATTCAAAATTTTAAAATATTGGTTGTATGGTAGGAGTAGGAATTTCACAATATAACTGAATATAAACATTCAGATTTTAGTTTAGGTTTTAGTACAGCGGTAGAGTGTGGGGTTATTAATAGTTGCTTTTTAATTTTGCAAGTTTGGTTCAGTTCCGTTTTTTTTTTTTTTTTTTGGTTTTCTTTTTTTTATATTTTAAACGAAATAAATTCTTACATATCATAATATCATCAAAATATTTAATCTGTATTGATAGACATTTAAAACCCTTTTATGATTTACACCCTTTTATGATTTACCCCCTCAATGATTTACCATCTTAGGCTTCTTATAATATATATATAATAGGTATATATTGAGTTTCCAATACTTAACAAATCAAGGGCAACTTCTAAAAGATAATAATAACCGTGTTTTTACAAAAAATATCATTTGCAAAGAAATTTTAAATTCATAAAGGCTTTAATTATTGAAAATTTTATTTTTACATTTTAAATAAAATCATAAAGAAACTATACTGTATATACTGTATTGTAATTGCTAATTAAAACACCTCTTATTTCGAGGGGCGGTCGAATACTAGTATTATATATATTTTACGATTTGGAAAGTCGACAAGAACAAATTGTACAGGAAAAAAAGGTAAATGAAGAATCTATAGGAGAAATTAAACAGCTAACCTATGTATATTTAAACAACGATGAGATTTATGTTTATATGAGGAAAATGTTTTCTTTTGTCAAAAATGTAAATTTCGCACTACGATTAAAAACAAAAATGTAATAAACATAAATAAAAAATAGATTAAAAACATAAATGTAAAAATGAATGAAGGTAGCAGAACGTTCTACTTTTCTTAAATGGTATGAAGAACACAAAAATGCGCAGTTTGATATGCAACGCGATATAGTTGAATACTGCACTAGCGATGTAAACATTCTGGCAGAAGCCTCTTTAAAATTTAGAAAATTATTTTTGGATGAATGCAATTTTGAGCCTTTCCTTGAAGCAACAACAATTGCAACATCCTGTAATCTTGTGTATAGGCGAAATTTTTTAAAATCCAATACAATTGAAATAATCCCTAAGAATGGTTACAGATATGCTGACAACCATTCAAAGCAAGCATTACGCTGATTAATATACGAAGAGGAAAAAAGAGGAATCAATATACGTCATACAGCTTAAGGGCGAGAAGCTGTGGTAAGCGGTGCTAAAGTAGATGGATATTGCGAAGAGACTAGACAAGTTTTTGAGTTTTATGGGTGCTACTTTCATGGTCATCCAATTTGTCTGCAGTATAATAGGTACATTTCGCTACTAAATGATCCCAATGACATTAAATATTAGATATGAAAAAACTGTTGCTAAATCAGAAATATTAAGCGAATGGTATGAAGTAATTGAAATGTGAAATTGTGAATTTCATAGAAAGTTAAGCAAATCAGAAACAGAATGCTTAAACAGTCATCCTTTAGTAAATTGTACACCATTAAACCCACGAGATGCATTTTACGGAGGTCCTACAGATAACATGTGCAGTTATTATAAATGCAAAGAGGGTGAAAAAATTAAATATATAGATGTGTGTTCATTGTATCCGTGGGTTTGTAAGTATGGAAAATTTCCAGTTGAACACCCTACAATTTATATAGGAAATTCAGAGTGTTCTAAGTTAAATTATACCACCAGAAAATTTATTACATCCTGTGCTTCCGCTTAAACAAAATGGTAAACTTATGTTTACCTTATGCAAAAGCTGCAGCTTTCAGAAAAATCAAAATGAATTTTGCTCACATTCAGATGAAGAAAAAGCCTTATTAAGTACATGGGTTGTTGATGAAGTTAATACAGCAGTTAAATTGGGTTATAAAATTTTAAATATTTATGAAATATGGAAATACAATGTCGTGCAATATAATGAATTAACAAATATTGATGGATTATTCGCTAACATGATGGATAAGTTTTTAAATATGAAACAAGAAGCTGCTGGCTGACCTAGAAAATGTTCAACCGAAGAAGAAAAAGAAAAATACATTGAAAATTTTCTAAAAAATTAAAACATTAAGGTGGAGTCTTCTAAAATTTGTCACAATTCTAGATTAAGATCATTTGCAAAATTAATGTTAAACTCTTTTTGAGGAAAGTTTTGTCAGAGAGAGAATCAATAAAAAACAAAGATAATAAATAATCCATCAGAACTTTATGAAATGGTAACAAACCCAAATATAGAAGTGTGCCATATTTTACCTGTGAAAGAAAAAAATATTGTAATTACCTGGCACTATAAAGAGAAAGTAGCAGACATTTTACCTACGGTAAATGTATGCATTGCCGCCTACACAACTACTCAGGCTCGTCTTAAATTATATAATTATCTGCAACTACTTGGTGATCGTGATACAAATTCGGTAATATATTTAATATATTCGGTAAAGAAGGAAAATATGAAACAGAATAGGAAACTTTATTGGTAATATGACGGATGAGTTAGAATGTTATGGAGTCAACAGTTACATCACAGAATTTGTAAGTGGTGGACCAAAAAATTATTCTTACAAAGTATATAGTACTAAAGATGGAAAAAAAAAGATAACCTGCAAAGTCAAAAGAATTAATTTTAACTACTCAGCTTCTCAAAAGGTTAATTTCAATTCAATTAAAGATGCTGTACTCAACTCAAATTACACCAATTTCAATATACTTTCTTACAATATCCGACGCACTCAAAAACATGAGGTTGTTACGGTCCCAGAAATCAAAAAATATCAGGCGACATCAGAAAAACGTAAATTCTTTAATGATTTCTCTTCTCAACCTTTTGGATATAAAAGAGTAAGGAGCTATTATTTAATTTAAAATATGTTAAAGAGCTGTAATTAAATATTTTATATAAAAAGAAAAACCAATTTTTTTTTATTTATTTAGCATCCTTTAATTAGTATTTACAGAAATCGAAGCAAAACTTGTATTCAAAACTTGCAATTTTTTCATTTTTTCATACATAAATGTTACAGTAAATTGATTTTCTCCATCTGGACCTTCCTTTTTTCCTAGCCACCTACAATGTTTCCTTAATTCGTGAATAGTGACATCCTTTTTTAACCAGGGGCAATAAAATTTAATATTTTGAATATCCATACGAATGCACAAATAATCGTGATAATTGAATTTAAATTTCCCTGAACACAGCCACTTAGCTATTGCTATTGAATTTAGTGATGGTGGGTTCATATCGTACGTTTATCGTTCAAATTGCAATTAATTTATTTTTATTTTAAGAGATTTATTTATACTCTTACAAAGTTTATAAAAAAAAAATTATTTTAAAAGATTTATTTATATTTTTACAAAGTTGCAAATTCTTCATAAAAAAAAAAACAAAAACTTGGTTACGAGTATTTCTGATGTTGTTAATGACTAAAATTTAATTTAAAATTCAGTATTGTAATTTTATCTTTAAATTCAGGTATGGAAAATTAATATCATTGGTTAAATCATATATAAGGGTTATAAATTTATAATTTCTTCATACTTCTTTCAACAATTGGTAATATATTAACTATGGTAAGTAAAACTTATTAATTAAAATTTAATATATAAACTATTTTTAATAAAAATATAAATTTTATATGACTTTTTTTTTTAATCTTTTTTAAACAATTTAATTGCCGCAGGAAAAGAGGAGAGAGGTGTACCAAATAATCGACGTACTTACTGTGGGAGTGCATTATGATGTATTAAATTGGTGGTTTTTAAAAACCAAAACGGGTAGCAAAGGTGCAGGACCCACCAACTAAAAAATGTATAAGGTTCTTTTTGACAGAACGTTTTTAACAGAACGAAAAAGGTAACAACAGAGGCGGAGCTGCAAGAGCTCAATTCCAAAAAATTTAAATTTAAATTTACAGGGAGAGATACCGCCAAATGGAATATGGCACTCTTTGATCTAATTCCGGAAATTTAGAAAACCACAAAAATAAATATAGAATTACAAAAATTGAGTTGTTTTTCTTTTATTTTATTTTTAAAAATTTCAGGTTTCTTTCTTTTTACAGGTTCACTCAAAAAATTAATAATAAATAAAACATAAAAATTCCAAATATTCTTCTTTTATTTATTTTTAAAAATTTCAGATTTAATTCTTTTTACATTTCAGATTTCTTTCTTTTTACAGGTTCCCTCTTTGGTCTAATACTAAAATTAAAATAATTAAAAATAAATCAAACATAAAAAATTCAAATATTGTTCTTTTATTTATTTTTAAAAATTTCAGTTTTATTTATTTTTACACCCTTTTCCAACTTCTGTCGGTTCCGACAAAGGAGACGTGGGCATTCTCTCAAAGCAAACTTCACATTTTCCAATTAGGTATTCAAAAGGTTCTATTGAATAAGTTTTAGACATGACGCACTTAATTTTAATAAAATTATTATTAGATAATATAGATTAATTTATACTAAATTCATGTTGTATTAAAAACAACTTTCTAAAATTTTTGCAGGTGTGTATTAAAATATTAAGATATTAAATAATTTAACATACATAATATATTATGTTCAAATTACCTTGAATTTTATTTCTGTTAAAGATTTTTTATTGACATCCGATAAATCTTCCTAAGAATGCGGCAATATGAAAACGTGCAATATTGGTATTAATGAATCTGCACCTGCAAAAGTTAATTCTTTCAGTTAAATATTGATTATTATTATTCCCGAAAATAACCTGCAGGCCATAGTTACTATACTCATGGTTTTTTAATTGACTGTACATCAGACAACCCTTTATGTATAATATTTAGTTTTCTTTTATTTAAAAGAATTTCCCATTGTGTACAATGCGCAACTGCCCCACCATGATTGGTGAAATCAGATATAAAAGGCTGTTGGCTTATTTTAATGTAGTAAAAGTAGTATGTATATGCCGTTTCAGCGCCAGGAGGAGCTTTTTTAAAGCTTTTATTATGCCGTTTCAGCGCCAGGAGGAGCTTTTATTCAACAGTTCTCCTAAATGTATGCAATAAAATTGTGATAAGTAAAAAGTTTTATGCTTTTGAGTATTTTAAATTAAGCTTAGCGGTTAGAATATCAGTTATGTTTAAATTTCAAATTAAAACAGTAATAAGCTTAAGATATTGTGCTTACTGTTCTTAATTAAATATGAAAAATTTTTAAAGTTTGGGTTGGTTTAAATACAAAGTTAAGCTTGATTTAATATTTGCATAAAAATTGAAAAAAGTTTTATAAATTAAAAAAAAAAAAAAAAATAAGTTTAAGCTATTGAGCTGAATATTCCTAATTAGATATGAAAAGTTTTTTAAGTTTGGTTTATTCTTAATATTATTAAAGTTTAAGTTTGTTTTAATATTTACGTGAAAATTTGAAAAAAAGTTTTAAAAAATATAACCATAATAAGCTTAAGCTATTGTGCTGAAATTCCAAAATTAGTTATAAAAAGTTTTTAAAGTTTGGTTTATATTCAAAGTTATTATTATCATATAGTTTAAGCTTGATTTAATAGTAACTTATCAAAAAAATTTAAATATAAAACTTTTTATATTTAAAACAATAATAAGCTTAAGAAGTTAAACTGTAGTGCTGAGTATTAAAAAGATAATATGAAAAGTTTTTAAAGTTGGGTTTAAATACAAAACTATTATTAGGAAAGTTTAAGCTTGGTTTAAAATTTACTTGAAATTATTAAAGAAAAGTTTTTTAAATTAATAATAAGCATAAGCTATATAGTGCTATTGAAAAGTTTTCAAAGTTAATATTATTAAAATTTAGATTTGAAAAATTAAAAGTTTTTTTATGTTTTAAAACTTTAACAAAATTATTATTAAAGTTTAAATTTGATTTACTTGCAAATTAAAAAAAAAATTTTAAAAACTTGATTTGAATACATAATAATTCTTCAAATGAAATGTTTGGTAATGTTTTTACTTCAATAAAAGCTTGATTTAAATCATTGAAATTATATTGTTAATAATATAAGCTATGAAAAAACGTGATCGAGTTCAAGTTCAAAATAGAAAACTAGTTTTATAAAGTTGTTTTTATTAATAAATAACAGCATTGCATTTTGTCTTTTGTTTTTTGTTTTTTTGTTTTTAATTAAATAATATCTTGTTTATTTATCCACGAATCATGTTTTTTATCAAAGCCAAACCACCTAACCAAAACTTGATTTCCTTTTTTTTTATTATTTTTTCTACAAGATAAACATTAGGAAATTTAACAGATGTAAGTTCAGGTTCATAAAAACTGCCTTTTATTGGTTTTTGTGTGCAATCAAGGGTTGATAACCTTTTGTAAATATACCTTTAAATTTACTAATACGAACAAAATCTCCAACTTTATATTTTCCTCTACGAAATACTTTTATTTTATTGTAGACTGTTTTTAATAACAATTTCTCATTTTTCTTTGTAACCTTTTTTGGTGGAAGTTTAATTGTGTGATGATATGTTGAATTATATTTTTCTATTAGTGGTGGTAGAATAGATAACCATTTATATGTGCCTTGTAAACTAAATTTTTTCCACATCGTATTTTTTAGGGTGCGATTGAAACGTTCTACAATTGATTGATGTCCTCATTAGATTTTGAAATTTTTTGTTAAAAAATTCCGTACCTTGATCAGATTGTAAATTTTTTGGTTTTTGACCAGCACGCTTAAAAATATTTTTCATTGCGATTAAAACATTATCAGCGCTCTTATTTTTAACTGGTTCGGCATACGCAAATTTTGAAAATGTATCTATGACTGTTAATAAATATTTATATCCCTTATTAAATTTAGCATATGGAATCATTTCAACCAAATCAATTTGCCAAGTATCATTTAAACCCTTTTGAATAAATTTTCTTCGAGTAAATTTTCTTCTAGCTCCTCTATGAATTTCTGACACAACTTGTAACCTCGACATTATTCTTGTACCATTCAATTAAATTTTTCAAAGGGATTTTATATTTTTCTATTGTATGACATTCACATGTATCTGGTCCAGAAGTAGAATTATCATATGCCCACGGACAAAGGGCAAAATGAGTACCATAAATTGAAGTGTATTTATTGACTTCAGAAAAATTTTTGACGTGTTTATATAGATGTAATATTAGTTTCTTATGATCATCTAATAAGACGGAGGAATAAATATTTAAGAACTCCTCTACTTCCATAATTCAAAATGACTGTACTAAGAATATGTTCGCTGCTTTTATATTATCTCCAAATTGTATTTTAAATTCAGTTTCTTATCAGACACAGACCAAAAATGATTAATTTTATTCATCCATTTACAATGATGATAGCGGGACCATCTGGATGTGGAAAAACAACATTGTTAGCAATTTAATTGAAAATATTGATAGATTGATTTATCCGAAAATTGAAACAATAAAATGGTGTAACCCAGAAATTTCTGCTATTCCAAAAAATCTAGCTTTTCCTTATATAGACTTTTATACCAGTATCCCAAAAGAATTTAGTGGTAATGAAAATAAACCTACTTTAATTGTTCTAGATGACTTAATGTTAGATTCTGCAAATAAACAGGAATGTGAGCTATTTACTAAATGTTCACACCATCATAATTTATCTATTATATTGTTAACGCAAAACGTTTTTCATCAGGGAAAATTTTCAAGAGATATTTCATTAAATTGTAAATATTTAGTGCTTTTCAAAAACCCTCGAGACAAATCACAGATTTTTCCTCTTGCTAGACAACTATATCCGGAAAATATAAAAGATTTCTTGAGAGTATATAATGAGTCAACATCAAAACCTCATGGATATATTGTGTTGGATTTAACACAAGACATTAACGATTTATTTCGTATTATAACTAATATTTTTTCCAAGGAATATTGTATATGTTTCTGTGATACGGGTGATTTGAATAACAGCAGCTGTGAAAAGTATGAAACGATTGAAGAAAAACCAACATATATTACGTGTACTAGGAAAGTGCAACAACAAGAAATTTCGTAAAAATATTCTTAAATATTGTGATGACGATATTATAAAAACTATTGCTGAAATTGCAATCAATATATTAAATGTTAATAATAAAATATCACCAGCACAAAAAGCAAAATTAAAAAAACATAAAAAACAATTAAGATTTCTAGCCTGTTCTAAGAAAAGTATAAAAGCCAAAAGAAAAATATTAGTTCAACATGGTGGGTTCTTACCAACTTTAATTGGAACTATATTATCTGGTGTAATAGGGAAATTGCTCAGTAAAACATAATGCAGCGAATGATTGTTATGTCACCAGAAATATTTTCAAAATTTAGTAAATTGTTTCAGGATGATAAAAACTTGGATTTATTAGATCAAAAAATGAAAAAAGTTTTATATGATAAAAAACTAAAACCATTGCAAAAATTGTACTTATATCGACAAAATCTCCTCAATTACCAGAAAAGGCTAATAATCTTACATTTGATAAAGGCACTCAAACAAAATTCTTTTCTAAACGAAATGCATATACAGAAACTGAATTGCCCAAATACAAATCAACATCAGCACAGACTAACCATTAGTTCCTGATGAAGTGTTTGAATATGATCCAAAAAAAGAGCATTCAGATATGGATATTGATTTAACACATTACGACTTAGATGATGAAAATTCATTTAGAAAATTAGCTCAAACTGAAATGCTGAAAGACGAAAAACTAATACAAAGACCATCTCTAAGCTCTGATTATCGAATGTTTGAAACACCAAGTGGTGATGTAATTACAGTTGCTGTACCATCTCCTGAAAAAAAGAAGACACTAAGATCAGCCGGTAGTTCAATTTCCTCAACTATACTTTCACAGTTTCCTGAAACAAAAAAACGAAAACTAAAACCTTTACTAAGAAGTCCAAAACTAAGAACTTCATCAACACCAGAATGGACAACATATAAATAGTGCAACATTTTATGTTTTAGAAGAAGTTAACAAAGATGGATAGTCAAGATGATTTCTACGTAATATTGTTTAGTAATGATAATTTAAAACTGTTTCCAGACAACACTTTAGCTTCATTCGAAAATAAACTGCCTATTCACTTTGATTTAAGAAACGGAAACTGGAAAGTAGGTCTTTCAGAAATTTATCTGAATGATTTCCTACAAACGGAAAAATTTAACAAAGAGAATTGTGCTCTTATTAATATCGGGGAGTATAATGTTTATGTAAGAAACATTGAAAAACCTCTTGAAAAAATCAAAGTAACCAAATCTATAGGTTACACATATTATTCATATGACGATTCGGAATTACATTTGGATGATTGGAAGTTTAATTTTTTGCCAACACTTATTAAAACTATAACTCCTAATCCAGGATTTACTCGAAACCAGGTTTTTACAGAATTTTTTAATGAAATTTTGACATATATCTCTAATGCAAAAAATTATGATGATGTAGTATTTAAAAAAATGTCAGAATCTAATCGAAAGGATTTAATTCGTATATCGCAAACTTTTGATGAAGATAGTTTCTATATAAAAGTTAATCATAGCTATAACGTAAAAACATTATTAACTGAACTATTTCAACAGAAAAAAATATAAAAAGTTTTAAAACAAAATTACCTGAACTATTCAAATTAGCTGTTGCTAATAATAAAGACGAATTGAATGGAATGGTGATGATTTATTCAGATATAGTTCAATCATCTGTTTTTGGAAGTAGCAAAGTGCGTGCATAAGAGCTATCAATATAGAAAATTGCAGAATACCTACAAATATTGAATTTGAAAATGTCCATTACATACCTACAGAAAAAAATTGTTTTGAAACTATAGCGATTAAAATTTGCAACCAATACGGTGATCGAATAAATTTTGTTTCCAGTTACTATCCAACAAAAATTGTATTACACTTTATAAAGCATTGATTGCCCGAAGACAATATAAATACTACTACTCAAATATGATATCATATCAAACATGGAAAGAGCTTACGTGAGATATTATTCCTCTCAAGTAGGTGGGGGAATCAACGCTATAGAACCTTTATTACAATTTTATCCAGCTATTCAAAGAGGTCGTGGTTTTGGAAATATATTCGGAAGTTTAATTCGTTACTTAAAGCCGGTATTTACATCAGGTTGGCACTTAATTAAAACAGAGGCTGTGAACACAAGTAAAAATATTTTAAGTGATATAGCATTTGGTGCAAACATAAAAGAAGCTGTAATTGATCAAAGTAAAGGTGGCATGAAAAATCTACGAAAATCCGTAGTTAATCAACTGCATTCAATGTATGGTGGAAGACGAAAAGCCATAAAAAGACGAAGCGGTATAAAAAGACGAGCAGTTTCTAAAAAGACACATTTAAAGTCGAAGCGACGAAAAAAGCAAATTAAAACCTCTGATATATTCAATTAAATATGGAATGCATGAAATCCGAACTTGATCTTTTTGCATCATTACCAGTACAAACAAGTATATTGCGTTCAGAAGAAGTAGCATACAATCCTTTAGCTTCTTGAGAGGCATCACCGTCAACTATTGAATTTGTTTCGCTTGGAAATGGAGATACATATCGAGATTTATCGTCAACCTACATCAAATTTAAAGTTCAAATATTAAAAAAAGATGGATCAGCATGGAGTGCAAATGATAAAGTAGGAACCGGAACTGATGTAAGAGCAGCCCCGCAGCCCAGTATTGTAAATAATTTATTACACTCTTTAATTAAACAATGTAATGTAACTCTAAATGGAAAAAACATCACTCCTTCAGACTCCTTATACCATTATAAAGCATACTTAACTATTTTACTAAATTATGGTACAGATTCCAGTCAAACACATTTGGAAGCATCTGGTTGGGAATTGGATAAACCAAATGTAAACGATTTTAGCAATTCTGGTTCTAAATCAAGACAAAAATTGTACAATAATTCTACAATAGTAGAATTAATGGGAAAATTGCATGTAGATTTCTTCAACACTTCCAAATTACTTTTAAATAACGTTGACATTCGAATTGCTCTGGCATTAGAAAAACAAGATTTTTTTATTTTCTTTAACGATAACGATGAAAGTTATTTAAAAATTCTCGAAGCTACATTATACATGAAACATTTAACAATTAATCCTAGCATATTAATAGCACATAATACTGTTTTGGAAAAGGCTAATGCAAAATATTTTTATGTTAGAAGTGAAATCAAAACATTTACAATTCCAGCTAACACATCCAACATATCATTGGATAATATATTTATATGGCAAATACCAAAAGCTCTTGTATTTTGTATGGTTAATAATGAAAATTTTAATGGTAAAATATCAAAAAATCCATACCATTTCGATCATCAAAATCTCACACAATTTCAATTGTATGTGAATGGAGTGCCTACACCAAACTCTGCAATTGAAACAAGTTTTACACAGAATAACAATTGCAATTCTCGTGCATATTTAACATTATTTAGCGGAACAGGTATACATCATTCTGATAGAGGACATCAAATTTCAAAAGAACTATTTGCAAAAGGTTATACAATACTAGCTTTTGATTTATCACCAGACGGCTCTGGAACTTATACATGCTAGAGTTTATTGAACCAGGGAGTTGTAAAGATTGAAGCAAGACTCAGTTCTCCATTAACTTCAACATTAACATGCATTGTGTTTGCGGAATTCGACGCCAGTATCGAAATTGATAAAAATCGTAACGTCTACGTAAACATATAAAAGGCAGTTTAGTGAACCATTTTTAATCACTTGAAAATGACGTGCGCTCTAGTAAATTTATCGTTCTGTACGGACGACAGCAATACAATATTTGTTAAAAACCTTGCTGTGGTTGGAATAAAAGAAAAATGTAAAACTATTGTAAAAGAATTAAAGTATAAATTCCCAACCAGAGACTTAAAAAGAACAGACCTCAAGAGTTATTCTTTTGGACATATGGACAATGAAAAAACAACTAATCAAATAATAAATTTGCTTGAAAAATTCGATATAGTGTTAACAAATGGAAAACTTAAACCTGAATTTTTAACAGCATACATAAGTGGAAATACTCGACTAATTGATATTTCTCATTTGCAAAAGAATGAACACACTTCAGATAACGAAAGTTCTGAAATGTAATAGTGCAACACGTAAATTATTTAAAGGAGTTTTTGCGCTTGATCTAATACCACAAAAGATTTCTAAACTAGGTATTTTAGTAATAAACACTGACACTTCTGCTAAAAAAGGAACACATTGGTTAGCAATTTTCGTGCCAGTTCAAGGTTGTGCAGAATATTTTGATTCATTTGGAAATCCACCATTCCACAATGAGATTGTGAAATTTCTACAAAATCAATCAAAATGTTTTGTTTTCAACAATAAGCGTTTACAAAGTGATCTTACATCAGTCTGTGGACAATATTGTTGTGTATATTTATGGATGCGATATAACTGCAAAAGTATGAAAAATTTTATTAATTTATTCAACACAATGTCGTCCGCCGCCCCACCCAAAAACGATAAAAAAATACAATTAATGTTTCGGAAAATTTTCGGGAAAAGAAAAAAAATGTATACGATAAAAGCTATAAATACAAAACTTTCAAGCTATAAAACTAAACATAGTTTAAAAAACATGGACCAACATCAAATGCTGAAGTATTTGTCGAAAAACAAATAAACAACGACAACAATAACGATAACGACGAACAACAACAAAAAAATCTTTTATTAAGCTATATTTACTATTTGGATAAAAAACAAACAATAAAAGTACAAATTGGATTTAACGTTGAAAATTTAGCTGCAACTATAATTTTCCAACGTCATCGCAAAGTCATTAGCGAGATGGTTTTATTTGCAGTGGCATGCTTTTTATGTAGATTTTACAACAAACATTCAACCTAAATTAAATTCAAATAAATTTCCACTCAAATTCAATCATACAGAGCAAACTAAAAAACTAATATTGGAACTAGATGAGTATACCCGCTTTTGCCTTATGTTGGACTTTATACAAGCAGTGATATCATATAACAATGGAGCTGAATTAAATGTACGGGAATATGTATTCAAGTATTTCGATAGATTAATTGAAAGGAATAAACTGAAATTGGAACAAGAAGATTTTTACATTCCTATGAATTTACATATAGCTCAGTGCAATTATTCTAGACTATTTTATGTAATACCATTGTTTATGTCTGAAAAAATATATTCTTCAATAATAAATAAAACAAATATTTTTTAAAGCCAATTATTATTATTATTATCTTTTATTAAATACATGTACAAGTTTATACAATTTTTTACAGCACATCTTTGCAACAAATTTTCTGTATTATGATGGTGAGGGCAAATGGTGATGTAATTCCTTAGTTTTTGTAGAGATGGAATTTTGTTATCTAAATTAATAACTTTTACTGAATTTGAAATAAAAGTGTCTAAAAATTGCTTTTTTTTAAGACCTTTGACATAAACAACATCAAATAATGTTGTTAGATGTTCCTCAAAGACATTTTTAACTTTTAAATACTCTATAAAGCCATCATTCCAATCCAAGTTATTAATGTTCTTTTCGTTGGACCCATTTTGCCATTTAACATCACTATTTAACTCTTCAAATGAATACGGTGCTTTAAACATAAATAACAGTGGTATTAGAGAACCATCAGCTATCAAAAAAAATTCTTTCAAAAAATATTGTTTGTTATTTCCAATAACAAATTGTAAATCAACTATAGCTTTCCTATTGCCATTGTTGCTACTGCTGCTACTGCTGCCGCTGTTGTTGTTGTTATTGCTGCTATTCATTTTGTTCTTTATTATAATAAAAAAATAATTAATAACCTAGCCTTTTATTTATAACTCTGATTTCATAAACAAAAGTGGGGATACCTACCTATACTAAAGGGCAGTAAATTTTTAAAGCCATTAACGGACCTTCGCAGACCGTTTTCGGACCTTCGCAGACCGTTTCGCGACCTTCACAGACCGTTTTCGGACCTTCACAGACTGTTTTCGGACCTGCAAAGACCGAAACTAGTCTTGAATACGGGCCTTTGCGCCAAGGGGTCGCCTAAGCACTGTAATAAGTATCTGAAAAAAAAAAATTTTTTTCAGACCGTTTTCGGACCTTCACAGACCGTTTTCGGACCTTCAAAGACAGTTTTGGACCTTCAAAGACCGAGACTAGTCGTGAATACAGACCTCTGACACCTTTGCACCTTGATAAGTATCTGAAAAAAAAAAAAAAATTTTCCCTTTCTTTCAAAATAAATCAAAAAAAAAAAAAAAACAAATTAAATTTTTAATCTTAAAGTTTATTTATTTCAAAAATTTTTCTTGTGAATCGATATCAATCGATGGAATTAATTGAAATAATGCCATATTTCGTCTGTCTTTATCCCGTCCCAAAAATTTGAAATAAAACTGCGCTCTATTCAATTCCTCTAATTCTGGTTCGTTGTTACTTTTTTTGAAAACCTGTCCGGCATGAAAAATATAATTTTTTCATTGGTTAGTGGATCTTCTACCTCGCAAAGCACCACCGTTTGACCTCTTTTCGTCTCTAAAAAGCGCCAGGAAATCACCTCGTATATTTTATTTTGTTGTAAAATATCAATATTTTGATATTTTTCACTTGAACCCACTCCCAATTCCATTAAATTTTTTAAAAAGGCAGCCTAATTCATATTAAAAAAATAGAAAATAGAAAATTAAAAATAAAAAGAAAACAAATATCTTACCATATTGTTTGTTTTATTTTGTAATGTTATGTATATACTTAATAAAATAAATAATTTCTAATGATATTAAAGGAAAATTGTTGTTTTTATATACGAAAAACTTTATATATCAAATCCCTACTATATAGTATACAATCACAAGTTTTTTTTTTTTGTTTTTGCAAACATAAAATTATCTTTAAAAAAAACAAAAAAAAAAACCAAATAACTTATGCAATTAAGGAATTTTTTGTTTTGTTTTGTTTTTGTTTCTCTAATTGATATTAAATCTGTAAAAGATTTTTTTTTTTTTTTTTTTTTAAAGTTGATATTCTAATACGATACAACAATTTTGCCGTATTTGAAAAATATCGTATAAATTAAAAAGTTATGAAGGTTGCTGCAGCTGCGCTGTGCCAAAAAACATTTTTTTATAGATTTATTTTATTTTATAATTAGAATAGTAATGCGAGAGTTATGTGACCAGCACACAACCACATCAACATTATATTTTTTTATATAAACTTTGTATCAATAAATATTAAAATCAATAAACCTAAATGAACTTTGTAAATTTCGAAATATTAAAATATTTGTTAAATTAAATTTAAACTTAAAAATGCAAATCTTGCATTTATATTAGTATGTTCTTATTATTAATTAATTAACGTTCAAATTGCGAATTAAGCATTTCTTTTATAACTGTTTTTATAATGTAATTGATTTTTATTAATATGTTGAAATAGATTAAATTGTAAACCTTGCATATTTTATAATATATAAATACCTGTAGAATTAAAGAAAGAAATCAATCAAGTTTTGACAATAAATTGTTCATTATTAAATAGAAATTGTTTTTTTTTACAACCTTTTTAAAAGGAAAACATATTTGGCGCAGTCGGTAGGATAGGCAAAATCTATCCTCTTTCGAAAATAGTGAAGTAAAAACGCGACGGTTTATCGCTATAAAAACTTAACTATAATAAAAACAAAACACTAATAAACTAAATTTATATTAAAACTGTGAATTAAGCCATAATCATACCTAAGGTGAGGCTGCCTTGGGCACAGTTTACTAATAATATAAATAAATAACAATTATAATAAAGTGAGTCTTTTGTGCTAAAAGTGAAAAGTGAAAGTAAAATCAACGGATAATTGATCAAGAACTTCAAATCACATTCATAAAAGCAGACAACGAAGATAGATTTAGGTGTCAACCTTTAATTGCCTATATCAATGAACAACAAAAACATCATCAACTTGGTTCTGTAAGTAAATTTTACGGTAAACTAAATTTTCTTTTATATTAAGCGTAAATTGTTACTTATTAAGAATATAATATATATATGCCCAAAAGAAAACATAACCCTTTTTTTTCTACCATTAAAAAAAACTTTTTAAAAATAGTGGTAATAACATTAATTTAGAAATCGGCACGGTTTATCAGAAAATAATTTGAGTCTTGAAAATATTTTAAATAATTCATTTATATCTGGCGGATTACCAGATAATTCTTTAAATATCTCAAATAAAAATACTTCTAACAATTTTAATTCTCTCAAATCGCCTATCCATTGGTGTAATTTAAATATGAATAATGAAAATGGAATTCCAGGTCCTGCACCTGTTCCTGTTTTACCTCAAGCTCAAGTTCAAATCACTTGTAATGATATATATAATCAATTAAGAATCCCTGACGCTATTAAAGATTTACCAAAATTTGATGGCAATCCACGACTTTTGCATGACTTCTTAGGGAATATTGACGAAATTTTAGACTTAATTTCTTGTACTAGTGGTACTAGCTATGGACAACTACTTTTGAGAGCTATTCGCAATAAAATTGTGGGCCCTGCTAACGAGGTACTCAATATGTATGGTACGCCGTTGAACTGGGACAATATTAAAGAAAACTTAATCCTTCATTACTCAGACAAAAGAAATGAAACGTCACTAATTCGGGACTTACACAAAATGAGACAAAATAGTACGACTGTTGAAAAATTTTATAGTGACATAATAGAAATTCTCTCTAGTATAACAAATCATATTAACATCCATGAAAATGATCGTAGTGTCATTCAAGCCAAAAGAAAATTATATGAAGAAATGAGCCTTAATGCATCTCTCACCGGTTTAAGAGAACCCCTAGGTTCAACAATTCGTGCCATGAAACCAAGTTCATTAGCAGAAGCATTCTCCTTCTGTATTAAAGAACAAAACATTTTTTATAATAAATCCGACTCTCAAAACAATTCAATAAATAAATCTAATAATTCAGTAAGAAATAACAATATTAATTTAAATAGATCAAATAATTTTCAGTCAAAACCTTTCTTCTCTCAATCAAATAATTTTCAGTCAAAACCTTTCTTCTCTCAATCAAATAATTTTCAATCAAAACCTTTCTTTCCTCAATCAAATAATTTCCAGCCAAGACCTTTCGTTTCTCAATCAAATAATCGACCATTTTCACCTCAATTTAAACCACCTTTTCAGCAGCAACAAAGATTCGGAAATTTCCATAACCAACAACAAAAAGGGACTCAACGTCCTGAACCAATGGACATTCCGCCATCGACACGTTACTTAAGAAATTTCGAACGACCTCAAGTTAAACCAAATTTTACTAGCAAAGAACATTTCCATATAACAGAAGAAGATGGACCATTAGCACCTGATATTGAAGTAAATAGTTCCCCTTATCAAGATTTAGATCAATTTTATGAATACCAACCTAGTTTTGAAAATAATTCCGAAAATTTTATCAAACCAGCCTCTATGACCCAATCGGATACATAGATTTAAACAAACATGGTGATTCGTTACCATATATTATGATATCTTCGCCATTTGGTCGCTCCTTGAGATTCCTAATTGACACAGGGGCCTCTACTTCTTTTATAAACCCTGAATTTACTACCCACTTCAAAACAATAGAAACAAAACCCGTAATTATCTCAACTGTATTTAATCAACATAAATTAGATAAGCAAGTTTTAATTCCAAAATTTCACGAATTCAAACAAAATGGATTTATTCGTTTCCTAATATTTCAGTTTCATAAATATTTTGACGGTTTACTTGGATTAGATGTATTACAATCTTTAAATTGTAAAATTGACTTAGAGAATCATGTTCTCGCAACCGAAAATGCCGTATTACCTTTATATTTTAAACCCAATCTCGTATCAGAAAAATTTAGTATTCCAGCAAAATCAAAGGTTATTTGTAAATTACCTGTAGATATTAAAAATGGTGAAATTTTCATACAAAAAGTTCAATTAAAACCAAATCTTATTACTTCTGAAGGAATATATACTTGTAAAAATTGGTATAGCAATATTGAAATTATAAACTTAGATAATTATGAACAAAATCTCTATTTAGAACAACCAATAAAAGTCGAAAACTATTTGTCACAAAATTTTATTGAAATAAATAATTTTAATGTCCAGCCCGTTGAGTTTGAAAAAGTTAAAACTTCTAAAAACTTACTAGATCTTATCAGAATTGACCATTTAAATGACCAGGAAAAAAAGGGAATAATTAAAGTATGTAAAGAATTTGACGAAATATTCTTTAGAGAGGGTACAAACTTAAGTTTTACGAACGAAGTTAAACATAGTATCAAAACTACGGACGATATACCAATATATACGAAGTCGTACAGGTATCCATATGTACATAAACAAGAAGTCAAACGTCAAATTAACGACATGCTTGAACAAGGTATTATAAGACCTTCTTACTCTCCCTGGAGTTCACCCGTTTGGGTTGTGCCAAAAAAGTTGGACGCCAGTGAGAAACAAAAATGGCGTCTGGTAATAGACTACAGAAAGTTAAATGAAAAGACAATAAGCGACAAATATCCGATCAAAAATATTACTGATATATTGGATAAGTTAGGAAAATGTATGTATTTTAGTACTCTCGATTTGGCTAGTGGGTTCCACCAAATTGAAATGAAATCCGAAGATATTCAAAAAACTGCTTTTACGGTAGAAGGCGGACATTTCGAGTACGTTCGTATGCCCTTCGGACTCAAAAATGCTCCAAGTACCTTTCAACGTGTAATGGACAACGTTCTTAAAGAACTTCAAGGTACTATCTGTCTCGTTTATTTAGACGATATAATAATTTATTCAACTTCACTGCAGGAACATCTTGAAAGTATTAGAAAAGTATTTCAAGCACTTCAAAAAGCTAACCTTAAAGTGCAATTAGATAAAAGTGAATTTTTACGTAAAGAAATTGAATTTCTCGGGCATGTTGCAACCACTGAAGGAATAAAACCCAATCCTTCTAAAATACGAGCTATTAAACAATTCCCAATTCCAAAGACTCCAAAAGATATAAAAGCATTTCTTGGACTCCTTGGTTATTACAGCAAGTTCATTAAAGATTTTTCAAAACTGACAAAACCTCTGACTTCATGTCTAAAAAAGGGTAAAACTGACTATGAAAAAGGGTAAAATGACTTCATGTCTAAAAAAGGGTAATTTTATTAAAACTTTCCAACTATGTAAGGATTTATTGAGTAATGATCCGTTATTACAATACCCAGATTTCAATAAACCATTTGTGTTAACAACTGACGCGAGTAACTACGCTGTAGGCGCAGTTCTATCCCAAGGACCAATAGGTAGTGACAGACCTATATGTTACGCTAGCAGAACCTTGACAGATTCAAAAATTAATTATTCTACAATAGAAAAAGAGCTATTAGCGATAGTCTGGGCAACAAAATATTTTAGGCCCTATCTTTTCGGAAGAAAATTTAAAATCGTTACAGACCATAAACCGCTAACTTGGATAATGAGTTTAAAAGATCCAAATTCAAGATTAGTCCGGTGGCGTCTGAAGTTAGAGGAATATGACTACGAAGTTATTTACAAAAAAGGAAGTCTAAATAAAAATGCGGATGCGTTAAGTAGAATAAGAATTGAAAATATTATACCAATACCTGAGGAAATTAATACAAATGAATGCGAAATTAACACCGATGCTGCTACCATACACTCAGCCCAAGAAGACATGGGCGACGGCATTTATATTTCTGAGAGACCTATTAATGAATTTGCCCTACAAATAATTTTTGAGGAAACAAACGAAACTCCTTCCAACGAATTAAAAATGCTCTTTAAAAATAAACAAAGGAGAACTATTAAAATGACTAACTTCTCAGAAGATAATATGATACAGTTATTTAAAAAATTTATAGCACCAAATCGTTTAAACGCAATTTTCACAAAAAATAATGATATATTTAAATTAATACAAAATATTTATTCTAAATATTTCTCTCAATCAAAATTATTTGAGTTAATAAGATGTATTGACTTACTAGAAGACATAACAGAAACCGACAAACAAGACGAACTTATTAACGAATATCATACTAATAATAGCCATCGTGGTATCAATGAAACATTCCAACATTTAAAACGAAAATTCTATTTTCCCTTTATGGAAACCAAAATTGTTAAAATAATTAACAACTGCGAAACTTGTCAGACAATGAAATATGACAGACATCCACAAATAATTAAACATTTAATTCCGGAAATCCCTAATAAACCTTTAGATATAATCCACATAGATGTTTATAGCATAAATAATCAACAAATTCTAACAGTTATTGATAAATTTTCTAAATTTGCTTCCGCTTATACCCTAATTTCTAGAAATAGCCTTACAGTTATTAAATTTCTTAAACATTTTATGAGCCTTCACGGCATACCTAAAAAATTAATTGCAGACTCTGCTACTGAATTCACTTCTATAATATTTAAAGATTTTTGTAAACAATACAAAATAGAACTTCATCATACATCCATCCAACAAAGCATTGGCAACTCACCCGTAGAAAGGCTACATTCGACTTTAACTGAAATTTACAGAATTATCCATGAAAAATTAAAAAATAGAGACCATGACGAAATCCTTTCAGAAACCCTTATTACATATAACAATGCAATCCACTCTAGTACTCAATATACCCCTTATGAAATATTTTATGGTAAAACTTATCAATTTGAAAAGCAAAATTGTCAAACTATTCACGAATATTTAGAAAAACTTCAAGAATTTCAAACTGAACTTTTCCCTCAAATCAAAAATCATCTTGAACAAAAAAGTACAAAAAATATAGAAAAATTAAATGAAACCAGAAAAGACCCCCCCGAACTAAAAGAAGGTACCATCATATATAGAACAGAAAATCGTCGTAATAAATTAAAACCAAAATTTTCTAAGCATAAAGTAAAAAAAAATAATCATGTCACTATAATTACTAACAAAAATAAAAAATTTCATAAATCGAAAATTAAAAAGAAATCAAAATTTCAGACTTCTGACAACCTACCCGATAATAGGCCAGAAAATGGAAATACAAGACCTGACGAACAATAACGGTATTTTATTAATGAATCTTGGAACAACTAAAATAATCCATGGATATACAAACTTTCTTCATTTAGTTAGACTAAATTCATATGAACAAAGTATAGAACAAATTCAAAACTCATTAAATTCTTTTCCAAAAACAACAGCAATTGAACGTTCTTTAAACATAACAAATCTTAAATTCGACGAATTAAAATTGAAACATAATTTACTAATACCTAGTTTTGGAATAAAACGTGGACTGATCAATGGGCTTGGCACATTAATAAAAAAAATAACAGGCAATTTAGACGATGACGACGCTATTAAACTAAATAAACAAATAGATGAACTAATAATTAATGACAAAAATATTAAAGATGAAATTAACCAGCAAGCTATTTTAAATAATCAAATGATAGAACGATTTGAGAATGTAACCGATCATATAAATAAACAACAAGAAGTAATTTTCCAAAATTTGAAATATCATCAAGATTCAATAGACAATAGCATCAGACAATCTGAAAATAATTTTATAAGTTTCCAATATCTAAATGAAATAAATTATCATATAGACTTACTTAACAATCACTTAAATAACATAGCTGAAACTGTAGTTTTAGCCAAATTAAATCTAATTTCTAAACAAATTTTAAATCCATCAGAACTTTCGGAGATATTCGAAACTTTTAAAAATCAAAATTTTAATATTAAATCTATAGAACATATATATGAATTACTTAAATTACAAGCGTACTATAATAATACAAATATTATTTTTAATGTTCAAATTCCTAATATTTCTAAATTATCCTACTCTTTATTTCATATCATAACCTTACCTATTAATGATACTAAATCCATAATATTAAAACAACCATATATTCTAATAATGTACGTTATTAGGGTAATAATAGTACGTTTTATATAAATGAAAAGTGTTCAAAAATAGAAAGCACTTACCTTTGCTCTGAACCAGTTCATCAAGAACCTAATCTATGCATTGAAAATTTAATAAAAAATAAACCTGCTAAATGTGAATTACAAGAATTAGAGAAATCAGTAGAAATTTACACACCCGAACCTGGCTACATCATCTTAATAAATGTTCCTGAAACAAAAATACAAACAAGCTGTAATCCAAATATCAACAATTTAAAGGGAAATAAACTTATTCACTATGATAATTGCCAAATTCAAATTAACGATATTATTTACTCTTCATTAGAAAATTATCATTGGGATGAAATTAATATCCATCCTACAACTTTCAACGGAGTAAATATCACTTTCACTCATAATAGCACAAAATTAACAACACTCAAAAACTATCAATTTATCAAAAGGAAAATTACAGATACTCGACAAACTTACACATATCAGGACAACTTTCAAATTATAATAATTGCAATATTAATCATATTTTTTATACTTATAGGATTCCAAATATATAATTACAAAATTTTCGCCAAAAGGAGAGCCTATCATACAGCAACAGCTTCAGTCATTCCTATTGTTACTACTTCAGTTGTTCCAACCATAACAAACCCAGATGTTCCACCCAAACAAAAATTTATTTGGCCGTAACATCCATCTAAGAGGGGAGAAGTTATATGACCAGCACACAACCACATCAACATTATATTTTTTTATATAAACTTTGTATCAATAAATATTAAAATCAATAAACCTAAATGAACTTTGTAAATTTCGAAATATTAAAATATTTGTTAAATTAAATTTAAACTTAAAAATGCAAATCTTGCATTTATATTAGTATGTTCTTATTATTAATTAATTAACGTTCAAATTGCGAATTAAGCATTTCTTTTATAACTGTTTTTATAATGTAATTGATTTTTATTAATATGTTGAAATAGATTAAATTGTAAACCTTGCATATTTTATAATATATAAATACCTGTAGAATTAAAGAAAGAAATCAATCAAGTTTTGACAATAAATTGTTCATTATTAAATAGAAATTGCTTTTTTATACCCGTACAATAGGATCGGGTATAATAAAATTACTCCTCCGTTTGTAACACCTCGAAATAAGCGAGCTAGATATACCTTCAAAGGTATGGATCGGATCAGAAAAAAATTCTAAGACTTTTGAGCCATGTCCGTCCGTCCGTCCGTCCGTCCGTCAGCACGCTAACTCAAAAACTAAGAAAGCTAGAATCTTGAAATTTACACAAAATATTTTGGGAGTAATTTGTAGGTTCCCTATTTTTTTTGGTTTAGTTTGGACCAAGCCTTAGGGTAGCTCTCGAACACCTAACTTTTAGATCCCTACATTTTTTTTGAAATAGGGCTATGAAATTTTAACTACTGATAGATCTCACAAAAATGTTAATTTTATTTTTAATACCTTTTTTTTGTAGCCCCACCCGTTACGGAGCTACAGCTCTCCAAAGGTTCAAAAAAGCTCTATACTTAAATTGTTATAGCACAAGTTGTATAAGGTATATCTTCATTTTGAAAACGCCAAACGATTACTACTTTTATTAGCTTTAAAAATATATATACAATAAATATATATTTGTGACATACGGTGTCTTAATTTACGTTTATGCGAAACTCAAATTTTACAAAATCCTTTAACCCTTCTATCTTCTAAACGGTTTAAGTTGGAAACTGGAACTGAAATTTTTACAGAAGTTAGATCTTTAAAAATAAGTATGAGTCATTTCAGAAATTTTTTTTGTATCACCCCCCGTTTAGGAGCTGTAAGGGGTCAAAAACTGAAAATTTCCTATTTTTAAACACCTGTAACTTGAACACCTGTTAAAATTTTTTTGAAGTAATACACAAAAATTAAAGCTTCAACATTATACTCTTATTTCTGTTAACAACTTTTTTAATAATATAGGGTTATTTTATAATTGACGAAAGTGTTACTTGATTTTTTCAAATTTTCTAACAAATTTCTTTAAAACGAATTTTTTCCATTTTGTTTTACTCGATAATTTGAAATTGTTGAGGATATAATGCGTAGTATAAAAAAATGTAAATAAATAAACAACATAATGCTTGAAGAATTTTTATTATTATTTATATGATATTCATATATATACATACTTATATAATATCATGTTTATTTACATATCGTATATGTCACTAGTGAATGAATGATAAGAGTATATATGTATATTATATAGCGCCGTATTTACATACATATATGTATTTTATTGTACTTATAAGAAATTATTCTATCAATGGAATATTTAAATATAATATAATATAATATTTAAAATTATATTTATTATTTTGTACTAAGTAAATTTAATATACATTTACCGCTTAGTATTAAATGGTACTATAGAATATTTGAAAAAGTTATCGATTGATAATCGTTGTGTGGAAGGTTAGAATCTGCTTTAGAAGAATGTACATATAAACATATAGTTTGAATATATGTACAACCCATAAGTTCTAGAAATTATAAAATTCACCCAAATTATTTTAAAATACTAAAATATTAAAAAAATAATATTGTAGGCAGAGTGGCTGTGAACATACTAACGGTTCGTACGGGTATCTAAGAGTTGACAAAGGCAACTGTATTCTTCCTCGTTTTACAACCTTTTTAAAAGGAAAACATATTTCGAGCACGCCTTTCTAAACAAGTTAATATGCTAATACGATGCAACATTGTTGCAGTATTTGAAAAATATAATATAAATTAAATAGTTGTCAAGGATGTGACAGTTGATGTAGTGTCTCAACAACTTTTTATAAGGTCTCAATACTTTTTATAGAATAGTAAGGTTGCCTTTCTAAAAAAAAAAAAAAAAAAAAACATAAAAAAAACAGATAATATGCTAATACGATGCAACATTGTTGCAGAATTAATAAGTTACAGTAAGTAAATTCATAGTGAGCTTTTTAAATGTATTTACCCGGTGGTGGTTTTTAAAAATATATATATGATCTTATGTTAAAATCCATTTTTAGTTAGCAATAATTTTTGTTACGAAATAATAACGTTTTACATAAATAAAAACAAACAAAAAAAAATGAATTCAGCAAATAAAAAAATGAAATTAGAATGTAATGAGTGTAAAAAAATTTTTACAAGATCGGATAATCTAAAAAGACATAAATGTAGAACACAATTAAAACATAAATGTGATTTATGTCAAAAAACATTTAGTAGAAAAAGAATTTTATTAGATCATATAAAAAACCACAGAGAAAGTTATGAAAATACAAAATTTTGTGAGAAGTGCAAAACAACCATCTCAAATAATTTGTGGAACTACCCCATTCGGACAAATAAACATAAGAAAAATGTAGCAGAACTCATTAAAACTAATGTTAGGTGTATTAATGAATGTTTTCAAAATAGACTAGAAACATTTATTAGAGATAATGATGATGAAGGCATATTAAACCCATCACAATTTTTAGAAAAGGCTCAAACCGATATAACTGAATTGTTGAGACAATCACTAAAAAAGCACAATGCCATTAAGTTAAATCTTGAACTTTTCGGCGAATATATAAAACCAACAGAAAAAGAGTTTGAAAATATATCAATCAAATCTTTTCAAACTCGAATGTTTAGCATTACACAGACAGACGATCTTAATGATTTTTTTGAAAATGCTAAAGAAGTTATTCAACAACAAGCAGAAGACTTCCAAGAAAAGGATAGTGGCTGGGCGTTGATTAGAATTTTACACGTGGAAATAAATATTAATAAATATGAACCAATCCGCGTTTCTAGTTATATTAAGTTACTAAAAAACATAGAAGATAAAAAAGCCTGCATTAATATTAACAATAATGATAACATCTGTTTTAAGTGGAGTTTGGTATCAGCCTTACAAACTTGTGCTGAACATGCAAAACGAACATCTTCATACAAAATTAGTGACATTTCTCAACCCATAATCTTGAGTTTGGCGATGTTTTACAACTTAATTTTGATAATATGCAATTTCCAGCTAAATTGTCTGAATTAAATTTATTCGAAGAACTTAATAATGACATAAGCATAAATTTGTTTGGACTGGAAGTCATTAATAAGAAATATGAGGCTGTAGGGCCATGTTATTTGACAAAATGTGAAAAAAAATTTCATGTCAATTTATTGCTTTTGGAAAGGGATGAAAAATTTCATTTTGTTTACATAAAACATTTATCAAGATTGATAAGTCGATCTGTAACAAAGAATACTCATCATTTTCAACATTTTCATACATTACAACAACGTGACTTACACATACTCGAATGCAATAAAGTAGTTACAAAGCTTCCATCTGTTGAAAAAAGTACACTAGAGTTTAAGAATTATCAACAACAATTGAAAACACCTTTTGTTATTTATGCTGATGCTGAGAGTATTTTACAGCCTATTGCAACATGCAATCCTGATCCCATGATGTCTTCAACAACAAATATTCATCAACATATTTCAGTAGCTTTCTCGTACTACATTAAGTGTTCTTTTGATGATAGTCTAAGCTGTTTCAAAGAATTTGTTGGAGCTAACTGTGCTAAGGAATTTATCCAATCATTGACGGAAACATGCAGTGAATTATATTCAACCTTCTTTATGAGTTCAAAGCCGATGAATCCACTAACACTGGATGAGCAGCTGCAACAATTGGTTCAAGAAACGTGTCACAAATGTGGTAAGCATTTAGATTTTAATAATAGAATTAGAGACCATTGTCACTTTACTGGTAATTATAGAGGTCCTGCTCATTCTTATTGCAACTTATTGTATAGGCGATCAAACTTTTTCCCAATATTCTTTCACAATTTTTCCGGCTATGATTGTCATCTTTTGTTTAAAGAGCTAAACGAAGTGAATGGACATATTGGTGTCATTCCTTTGAATAAAGAACGTTATATTTCATTATCTAAAAAAATTTGCAATAGATAATAATCATTCATTTTATTTACGTTTTCTTGATAGCTTCAGATTTATGGCTTCTAGCCTTGATTCATTGTGTAAAAATTTAAATGAAAACGATTTGTTTCATATAAAAAAAGAATTCAATAATAATGAAAAATTTATACTTATGACTCGAAAGGGGGTTTTTCCCTATGAGTATTTAAATTCCATTAAACGACTTGACGAAACATGTTTACCGTCACAAGACAATTTTACCAATCAAATGACAAACACACCATGTTCCGATGAAGACTACATTCATGCAGTTAATGTATGGAATACTTTTAAATGTCAAAATTTATTGGACTATCTTAAACTTTACCTTAAAACAGATGTACTTATTTTGACTGATGTTTTTGAAAACTTCCGAAAAATATGTGCCAAAATCTATTCTTTAGATCCTGCAAATTTTTACACTACACCAGGTTTGTCATGGGCGGCTATGTTAAAATACACTGATATCAAGTTAGAGTTGTTAACTGATGTTGATATGTATAATTTTTTTAAAAAAGGGATACGTGGTGGAATTAGTCAGTGCTCACTTAGACATTTAGTAGCAAATAATAAATTTATGGGGGAATCTTATAAAAAAAACGAACCTTCTAAATACATAGTATATGAAGATGCTAACAATTTATATGGGTGGGCAATGATACAATATTTACCACATAAAGATTTTCAGTGGGTTGATACTCCTGAAAATGTTGATGTGCTTTCAGTTGCCGATGATTCGCAAACTGGTTACGTTTTAGAAGTGGATTTAGATTACCCTCAACATTTACATGATTTGCACAATGATTTTCCTTTCTGTGCTGAAAACAAAGTTCCACCGAAAGGTAAAATTCCTAAACTGTTAGTTGACTTAACAAACAAACGAAAATATATTATTCATTATCGAAGTTGAAAACAATGTCTTCGAAACGGCATGATTCTCAAAAAAATTTATGGAGTACTAAAATTCACACAAAGCAATTGGTTAAAAAAATATATTGATTTAAATAACGCACACAGGTCAATGACTAAAAATGTTTTTGAAAAAGATTATTTTAAATTAATGAATAATGCTGTTTTCGGTAAAATAATGGAAAATGTAGATAAAAGAAAAAATGTCAAAATAGCTACGTCTTGGGAAAGTCAAGGAAGACATTTAGGTGCTCGAGCGCTAATAGCAAAACCAAATTATCATAGCCATTCTAGATTTACTGAAAACTTGATAGCCATTCAGCTTAATCATACAAATATATATTATGACAAACCTATATATTTGGGATTTACGGTACTCGAACAATCTAAAATTCTTATGTATGATTTTCATTATGATTATATGGTAACCTAAATATGCTAACCTAAATATGGTAGTAAGGCTTTATTAAATTATACAGACACTGACAGTTTTATTTATACTATACAGACAGATGATTTTTACGCTGACATATTTAATGAAATACCAAAACGTTTTGATACATCAGATTATCCATCCGACAATTTATTTAATTTTCCTCTAATGAATAAAAAAGTTCTGGGTCTTTTTAAAGATGAATTTAATGGAAAAATTGTTTCTGAATTTATTGGATTAAAATCTAAAATGTATTTCCTTCAAACATATGAAAATAAAACTATTAAAAAAGCTAAAGGAATAAAGAAATATGTTGTCAATTCTTTAACATTAGATAATTATAAAAATTGTTTGTTAAAAAATGAAACTTGTTTAAAACAAATGAAAATATTTAGATCACATTTACATACAATTTATACACAAAATTTAAATAAAGTAGCTTTAAGTTCATTAGATAATAAAAGATATGTAACTGAAGATAATATAAAAACATATGCTTGGGGGCATTATGCCATTGAGCAATAGTTGTAAAAAAACAAAATAAAAAAATCAAATTTTTGTTAGCTTAATATTAATAATAAAAATCACAATTTAAAGATGTTTAAAAAAAGAAAATATTATACACACATTAAAAGTGTTTTTCAATTTTTAAAAAACTTTTTTTTTTTAATTTTTCAGATAAATATTAAACCAAAAGCTTTAACTTTAATAATTACTTAAACAAGACTTTATAAACTTTTCATATCTTCACTTTAACCAGCTTAACTTTTAAAATTTGAAAACATAAAAAACTTTTAACTTTTCAGTTAAATATTAATTCATCTAAATCTAAACTTTAATAATATTAACTTTGAAAACTTTTCTAATCCGTTTGAAAATTTTCAACAGTACTATAGCTTAAGCTTAATATTATTAATTTAAAAAACTTTTCTTTAATTTTTCAAGTAAATTTTAAACCAAGCTTAAACTTTCCTAATAATAGTTTTGTATTTAAACCGAACTTTAAAAACTTTTCATATTATCTTTTTAATACTCAGCACTACAGTTTAACTTCTTAAGCTTATTATTGTTTTAAATATAAAAAGTTTTCTATTTAAATTTTTAGGTAATCTTAAACTTATCTTTAAATTAATCTTAAACTTAATGATAATAATAATTTTGAATATAAACCAAACTTTTAAAACTTTTTATAACTAATTTCGAATTTTCAACACAATAGCTTAAGTTTTTTATGGTTAAATTTTTAAAACTTTTTTTCAATTTTTCAGGTTAATATTAAATCAAGTTTAAACTTTGATTATAATAACTTTGTATTTAAACCAAACTAAAAGCTTGAAAAACTTGTCATAGCTTCCCACATATAAAAATATTTCAGCAATTTTAAATCAAGTTTTAAGTTTCATAACCAAGCGTTTTAGAAGAAGAAGAAGAATTTTAACATTGATATTAGTTTTGTATATTAACTTTGTATTTAAGTCAAAACTTTAAAATCTTTTCATATCTAATTAAGAATATTCAACACAATAGCTTAAGCTTATTTTTTTATTTTATAAAACTTTTTTTAATTTTTCACGTAAATATTAAATCAAGCTTAAACTTTAATAAACTTTTCATATCTAATTAAGAATATTCCGTTCAATAGCTTAAGCTTATTTTATTTTTTATTTTAATTTACAAAACTTTTTTTTCATTTTTCACTAAAATATTAAATCAAGCTTATACTTTAATAATATTAAAAATAAACCAAACTTAAAAAACTTTTCATATCGAATTAGGAATATTCAGCTCAATAGCTTAAATTTATTTTTTATTTTAATTTATAAAACTTTTTTTTCAATTTTCACGGAAATATTAAATCAAGTTTAAACTTTGATAATATTAACTTTGTACTTAAACCAAACCAAACTTTAAAAACTGTTCATATTTAATTAAGAACAGTAAGCACTATATCTTTAGCTTATTACTGTTTTAATTTGAAATTTAAACATAACTGATATTCTAACCGCTAAGCTTAATTTAAAATACTCAAAAGCATAAAACTTTTTACTTATCACAATTTTATTGCATACATTTAGGAGAACTGCTGAATAAAAGCTCCTCCTGGCGCTGAAACGGCATAATAAAAGCTTTAAAAAAGCTCCTCCTGGCGCTGAAACGGCATATACATACTACTAGTAAAAAACAAAATGAGCAGCAGGAAAGCAGTAGCTGATCTACAGTTTATTATTGGAAATAATAAGCAATATTTTTTGAAGGAATATGCTTTAATAGCTGAAGGATCACTGATACCAATGCTGTTTCTGTTTAAAGCACCTTACTCGTTCGAAGAGTTAAATAGTGATGTTAAGCAGCAAAATGAATTCAATAAAAGATAAATAAATGGTCTTGACTGGGATGATGGATTAATAGAATATTCAGCAATTAAAAATACATTAAACGAACATTTAAATTCATTCGATGTCGTTTATGTGAAGGAGTACCAGAAAAAGGAATTTTTAGATAAATTTGTTTGCAATTCAGTAGAAGTTGTCAATTTAGATAATGACATTCCATCTCTTCAGAAACTAAGAAATTTCACAACCATTTGCCCTCACCATAACATTACTGAAAATTTAAAAAGATGTGCTGTAAAAAATTGTATGAATTTATATATGTATTTAATAAAAGAAAATAATTGGTTTTAAAAAATATTTGTTTTATTTATTATTGACTAAGATAATTTTTCTGACAAAAACATAGGTATTTCATAAAAGAGTCTGGAATAGTTGCACTGAGCTATGTGTAAATTCATTGGAATGTAGAAATCTTCTTGTTCCAATCTTAGTTTATTCTTTTCAATACATCTCTCAAAATATTTGAATATATATTCTCGTATATTTAGTTCAGCCCCATTGTTATATGACATCACTGCTTGTATAAAGTCTAGCATAAGAGAAAAACGAGTATACTCATCTAACTGCAATGTAAGTTTTTTAGTGCGCTCTGCATGATTAAATGTTAGCAAAAATTAATTGTTTGTGTTTGATTGCTTGATTGTTTTTAAAATCGTGATAAAATTTATACCACTCCAAATAATTCATATCGCTTATGACTTTGTTTTGCCGTTGGAAAATTATTGATGCAGCAAAATTCTCAATATTAAATCCAATTTGAATTTTTATTGTTTGTTTTTCATCCAAAAAATAAATATAGCTTAATAAACGGTTCTGCGCTGGCTCGCTTTTTTCTGTTTCAAATACTTCTGACTTTGTTGGATGCTCCATTTTTTGTTTTGGTTTAACTGATTAATTCTATTTTAGAATTTTGTATTTATAGTTTTTCTTTCACATTTTTAAAAATTTTTCGAAATATTCTTTGTATTTTTTTAACGTTTTTAAGTGGGGATGATGTGTCGAATAAATTAAGAACATATTTTAAGCTTTTACGGGAACTTCGCATCCATATATATACACAACAATAATGTCCGCACACAGATGTTAAATTACTTTGTAAACGCTTATTATTGAAAACAAAACATGTCTATTGATTTTGTAGAAATTTTATAATCTCACTGTGAAAGTGCGGATTTCTAAATGAATCAAAATATTCTGTACACCCTTGAACTGGAACAAATATTGCTAACCAATGTGTTCCCTTTTCATTAGAAGTATCAGTATTTACCACCAAAATACTAGGTTTTGAGCAATACCACCAAAATACTAGGTTGGTTTTTGGCAATTGATCAAGAGCATAAACACCTCTAAATATTTTATGTGTTAAGTTATTACATTTCAGCACCTTTGAAATCTGAAGTGTATTCATTTTCTTGCAAACGTGAAATATAAATTAGTCGAGTATAAATGTTGTTAAAAATTCTGCTTTAAGTTTTCCATTTGTTAAAATTATATTGAATTTTTCAAGCAAATTTATTAAGTTATTAGTTATTTTTTCATCATCGATATGTTCAAAAGAGTAATTCTCAATGTCTGTTCTTTTCAAATCTCTGACAGGAAATTTATACTGTAATTCTTTTACAATAGTTTTACATTTTTCTTTTATTCCAGCAACGGCAATATTTTTTACAAATATTGTATTGTTGTCGTCCGTACAGAACGATAAATCTACTAGAGCACATGCCATTTTCAAATGGATAGAAATAGTCCATTAAACTTCCTTTTATATGTTTACGTATACGTTACGATTTTTATCAATTTCGATATTGGCATTGAATTCTGCAAAGACAATACAAGTTAATGTTGAAGTTAATGGAGAGCTGAATCTTGCTTCAATCTCTACTACTCCCTGGTTTAATAAACTCTGACATGTATCAGTTCCCGAGCCGTCTGGTAATAAATCAAAAGCTAGTATTGTATAACCTTTTGAAATTTGATGTCCTCTATCAGAATGATGTATACCTGTTTCGCTAAATAATGTTAAATATGCACGAGAATTACAAAGATAATTCTGTGTAAAACTTGTTTCAATTGCAGAGTTTGGTGTAGGCACTCCATTCACATATAATTGAAATTGTGTGAGATTTAGGTGATCGAAATGGTATGGATTTTTCGATCTCTTACCATTGAAATTTTCATTATTAACCATACAAAATACAAGAGCTTTTGGTATTTCCCCTATAAATATATTTTCCAATGATATGTTGGAAGTCTTAGCTGGAATTGTAAACGTTTTGATTTCACTTTTCGTATAAAAATATTTCGCGTTAGCCTTTTCCAGTACAGTATTGTGTGCTATGAATATGCTAGGATTAATTGTTAAATGTTTCATGTATAATGTAGTTTCGAGAATTTTGAAATAACTTTCATCGTTATCGTTAAAGAAAAGATTGTATGCTACTTCTTCTGAAAGCAAAATACTTGTTTGAACAGGTAATGATGCAAAAAGATGAAGTTCAGATTTCATACATTCCATTTTTAATTGAATATATCGGAGATTTTACTTTGCTTTCTTCGTTGCTTTTTCGACTTCAAATGTGTCTCTTTGAAAACTACTCGTCTTTTTATAGCTCTTTGTTTTTTATAGCTCTTCGTCTTCCACCATCGAATGCAGCTTAACTACTGATTTCCGTAAATTTTTTATGCCACCTTTGCTTTGATCAATTACAACTTCTTTTGTGTTTGTACCAGATGCTTATATCATTAAAAATATTTTTACTTGTGTTTACAGTCTCTTTTTTAATTAAGTCCCAACCTGATGTAAAAACTGGCTTTAAGTAACGAATTAAACTTCCGAATATATTTCCAAAACCACGACCTATTTGTATAGCTGAATAAAACTGTAATAAAGGTCCAATATCGTTGATTCCTCTTCCTACTTGAGAGGAATAAAATCTCACGTAAGATCTCTCCATGTTTGATAGGATACCATATTTGAGTAGTAGTATTTATATTGTTTTTGGGCACTCAATGCTTTTTAAAGTATAATATAATTTTTGTTGGATAGTAACTGGAAACAAAATTTATTCCATCACCGTATTGGTTACAAATTTTAATCGCTATCGTTTCAAAACAATTTTTTTCTATAGGTATGTAATGAATATTTTCAAATTCAATATTTGTAGCTATTCTACAATTTTCTATGTTGATAGCTCTCAACGCCCGCACTTTGCTACTTCCAAAAACAGATGATTGAACTATATCTGAATAAATCATCACCATTCCATTCAATTCGTCTTTATTATTAGCAACAGCTAATTTGAATAGTTCAGGTAATTTTGTTTTAAAACTTTTTATATTTTTTTTCTGTTGAAATAGTTCAGTTAATAATGTTTTTACATTATAACTTTGATTAACTTTTATATAGAAACTATCTTCATCAAAAGTCTGCGATATTCGAATTAAATCCCCTCGGTTAGATTCTGAAACTTTTTTAAATATTACATCATCATAATTTTTAGGAGTAGAAATATATGTCAAAACTTCAATAAAAAATTCTTTGAAAACTTGATTTCGTGTAAACCCGCGATTAGGAGTTATATTTTTAATAAGAGTTGGAAAAAATTAAACTTCCAATCATCCAAATGTAATTTCGAATCGTCTTATGAATAATATGTGTAACTTATAGATTTGGTTACTTTAATTTTTTCGAGAGGTTTTTCAATGTTTCTTACATAAACATTATACTGTCCAATATTACTAAAAGCACATTTCTCTTTGTTAAATTCTTCTGTTCGTAGGAAATCGTTCAAATATATTTCTGAAAGACCAACTTTCCAATTTCCATTTCTTAAATCAAAGTAATAGTTCTTAAATCAATAGGTAATTTATTTTCGAATGAAGCTAAAGTGTTGTCTGGAAACAGTGTTAAATTATCATTACTAAACAATGTTACATAGAAGTCATCTTGACTATCCATCTTTGTTAAGTTGTGCTAAAACATAAAATGTGGAACTATATATATGTTGTCCATTCAGGTGTTGATGAAGTTCTTAGTTTTGAACTTTTTAGTAAAGGTTTTAATTTTCGTTTTTTTGTTTCGGGCAACTGTGAAAGTATAGTTGAGGAAATTGAACTACCGGCCAATCTTAGTGTCTTCTTTTTTTCAGGAGAAGGTACAGCAACTGTAATTACATCACCACTTGGTGTTTCAAACATTAGATAATCAGAGCTTAAATATGGTCTTTCTACTAATTTTTCATCTTTCAACATTTCAGTTTGAGCTAATTTTTTAAATAAATTTTCATCATCCAAATCGTAATGTGTTAAATCGATATCCATATTTCAATATTCTTTGTTAGGGTCATATTCAAACACATCATCAGTAACTAATGGTAAAAAATCGGTCTGTGCTGATGTTGATTTGTATTTAGGTAATTCAGTTTCTGTATATGCATTTCGTTTAGAAAAGAATTTTGTTTGAGTGCCTGTATCAAATATAAGATTATTAGCCTTTTCTGGTAATCTTTTTGTGTGTCTTTTGTTAATTCCATATTTGAGAAGGTTTTGATGATATACGTACCATTTTTGCAATGGTTTTAATTTTTTATCATATAAAACTTTTTTCATTTTCTGATCCAATAAATCCAAGTGTTTATCATCTTGAAATAATTTGCTAAATTTTGAAAATATTTCTGGTGACATAACAATCATTCTCTGCATTATGTCTTACTGAGAAGTTTTCCTATTACACCAGATAATATAGTACCAATTAATGTGGGTAAAAATCCTCCATGTTGAATTAATATTTTTCGTTTAGCTTTTATACTTAGCACAGGCTAGAAATCTTAATTGTTTTTTATGTTTTTTTAATTTTGCTTTTTGTGCTGGCGATATTTTATTATTTCCATTTAATATATTGATTGCAATTTCAGCAATAGTTTTTATAATATCATCATCACAATATTTAAGAATATTTTGACGAAATTTCTTCTTGTTGCAATTTCCTAGTACATGTAACATATGTTGGTTTTTCTTTAATCGTTTCATATTTTTAACAGCTGTTATTCAAATCACCCGTATCACAGTAGCATATACAATATTCTTTTGAAAAAATATTAGTTCTAATACGAAACAAATCGTTAACGTCTTGTGTTAAATCTAACACAATATAACAATGTGGACTTGAGGTTGATTCATTATATGCCCCCAGGAAACCTTTTATATTTTCCGGATATAGCTGTCTAGCTAAAGGAAAAATTTGGGAATTCTCTCGAGGGTTTTTAAAAAGCACCAAGTATTTACAATTTAATGAAATATCTCGGGAGAATTTCCGCTGATGAAAAATGTTTTGTGTTAATAATATAATAGATAAATTGCCATGGTGCGAACCTTTAGTAAAAAGTTCGCATACCTGTTTATTTGCAGAATCTACCATTAAATCATCTAAAACAATTTAGGTAGGTTTATTTCCCCCAAGCTCTTCTGGAATTCTGTTATAAAAATTTATATCAGGGAAATTTATACTTGTCGGAATAGCAGACATTTCTGGGTTACACCATTTTATTTTTCCAATTTTTGGATGTATCAATCTGTTAATATTTTTAATTAAGTTACATACAAATGTTGTTTTTCCACATCCAGATGGTCCATTGTAAATGGATGATTAAAATATATCATTATCGGCTCGTATTTTAGAAGTCATTGAAAGGTAATTAGATTTGTCCTTTATATATATAAAAGCATAAACGTGTATAACTTATTCTCATTTTAAAAGATGGAGGTGAAAAAAGTGGAAAAGTTTTTAAAATCATAGTCCTCTGTCTTATTAAATGAGCATAAGCAACGTATTTTTCACATGTATAAACATATTAAAGAATTTTCAACAACAGAAAAATTTACGTCAATATACGGAACTCATTTTGGTCTTTGTTCTTGGGCTTACGACAACTCGTCATTTGGACCGGATACATGTAACTGTTGCTCTATAGAAAATGATAAAATTGAATTGGAAAATCTGATTAAATGGTACAGGCATAATGTCAAGGGCACAAATAGTATCGGAAATACATAGACCAGCCAGACGAAACTTTCGTCGAAGAAAATTTATTCAAAAAGGTTTAAACGATACATGGCAAATCGATTTAGTAGAAATGATTCCATATGCAAAGTATAACAAAGGAAATAAATATTTATTAACTGTAATAGATATCTTTTCAAAATATGCTATGCTGAGCCAATTAAAACTAAAAATGCTAATAACGTTTTACTTGGCATACAAAACATTTCCAAACGTGCTGGAACACTCCCAAAAAATATTCAATCTGATCAAGGTAAAGAGTTTTTAACAAAGAATTTAGAAAAATTATGGAAATAAAAAAAATTAATCATTATCATACATATTCTGAAATGAAAGCATCCATAGTAGAACGTTTTAACCATTCTTTAAAAAATTCACTGTGGGAGCAGTTTAGTTTTCAGGGTAATTATAAGTGGATATCTATTTTGCCCTCACTTATTGAAAAATACAACTTAACATATCATCATACAATTAAACTTCAACCTAAAACAGTTACAAAAGCAAACAAGAAATATATTTTGAAGAGCATTTACATACAACCGAAATTTTATCAGAAAGCAAAATACAAAGTTGGAGATTATGTACGGATAAGTAAATACAAAGGAAACTTTGCAAAAGGTTATCAACCAAACTGGTCAACAGAAATATTTACAATTAAAGAAGTAAAACGCACAGACCCAATTACTTACAACTTATTTGATTATACAAAAACACCGATTTCAGGTTCTTTTTACCAGACTGAACTTACTCGAGTCAAAAATCCTGACATTTTTCTTGTTGAAAAAATATTGAAAAGAAAAGAAAATCAAGTTTTTGTTAAATGGTTAGGTTTTGATAAAGATCACAATTCTTGGTTAAATAAAAATGATATTATATGAAACTAATTTGCTTTTTTATTTTAATTAAATTAATTATTAAATTTTTTGCACATTTATAATTTTCAATAACATATCTCAAACTTGCATAATACATAAAACTAAGATACAATATCAAGGTCAATATCTGCATTTACTTATCTTATAAATAACTACTGTATTTTGGTGTTAAAAAAGCTTTCAAACTAGCATTTTAATAATGCAAAAACTAAAAACTGCACCTTATTTTTCTATACTTGTTCTTAAATTTTCAAGTAATAACAAGTAATTATAAATCAATAAATACAACTTTTTTCTTTTCTTTTTTTTTTACTTTAAATTAAATTAATAATTTTAAAAAAAAAAATAAAAACCACACCTCATTTTTCTACACCTGTTCTTAAATTTTCATTCTACAATAACATGTACTTATAAATCAACTTTTTTTATCTTTCTAATACAACTTTTTAATTAATCTAATACAATTTTTTTTCCTTTTTTTTCACGATTTTATACATACAACCTTTGCTTTAAATTACTTTAAACTAAGAAATAATATAAATATAATAAATAAAATAGAATTAATATTAATGGCGGTGAATGAAAACAAAGAAAAAATATCAAAACAATAAAACGAGCTTAAAAATATTTTAGATGGTGTTAATAAATTAAATATTGGGCAAAATAAAGTGTTAAATGAAATTGAAAATATTAAAATAAAAGGGCAGACAAAAGAATCATATTCGGAAATTGTTAAAAAATCACAAGCCATTATTGTTGAACCGAAAAACGAACAAAATGCAAACGAAACAAAAAAGGTTGTTAAAACTATTATTGATCCGATTTCAGGGAGATTTAAACTAAATGGTATGAAAGGTACAAAAAAGGAGTCTTTAGTTATTTTTTGGGAAGATGATATATCTGGCACCAAATTTAAAACTGCAGCTGAAACTGCACTAGGCATTAACTATAAAATCCATGTAGTAAAACCCAGGAGACAACGTGTGCGTAGAACAGGAATCTCTGAAGATATAGAAGAAAGTGAAGTAGTATATAATAATTTAAATAATTTAAAAATTCAAAATGATTACTTAAATAACAGTGATATGGACCGAAAAGTATTCAAAGGTAAAAATAAATTTAATCCATATGTAGCGGTGGTAGAAACCGATGTTGAAAGCTATAATCAAATTATGAAGGAAGGAAATGTTAGACTAGGGTGGGACTACTGTAGAGTGTATGAAGGAATATTTATAAAGAGGTGTTAAAAATGTTTAGGATATCAACATTAAGTAAGAATTGTGCTGCTTCTGCAAAATCTTGTTTTGAATGTGTGAAAGACTATGATAAAAACCATAACTGTAACATAAGTGAATATGAATGTATTAACTGTGTAAAATGAATAGGCATTTTAAATGAAATTTAAAAAATTGTCATAATGCCTTTGACACTGAACGATGTGAAGCTGTTAGAAGAAAGATGAATGTTGGAAAAAAAAAATATTTTAGCAATCAACAGGAAATGCAGATTTGAGATAAAAAAGAGTAATAAAATTGAGATTTGAGTAATAAAAGTAAAAGACAAATAAATAAAGGACAAAATATGAAATAATTGCTGGAATCAAAAAGCACTCAGGAAGACAATAAAGAATCTAGTACTAAATAAAAGAGAGGAAAACGTAATTTATGAAGTAGATATTAATAATGAAGTTATAGATAATAAAATGGAAATAGCAGAGAAATTACATGAGTTTTTTATAAATAGTATAGAAGAAATACGAAAACAGATAGATAATGTTCCATATGTGTCTGTAATCAACCCAGTAGAAAGCAGATTAGTAATTGAATGTACAACAATCTCATTACTAAAATATATTATAAAAAGTATGAATAAAAAAAAAATTATAACAACTTAGAAACTTAGATGAAATTCGTTTGGAATCGTTGGTCCCGCCTTATTGCAAATTATAAAGTTGGAAAGAATCGGTTATTGTACCTGTGCCAAGATTAAAGAATTCAAATAAGGTTGAGGATCTACGCCCAATAAACATGTTACCGTTGTATGAAAAAATATTAGAAAAAAGTATAAGTGAACAACTAGAAACTTACATCCAACAGAATAATATTCTTCTTGTTATTATTCGCAGACTTCTTTAAATTGGATAATTGTTGAGTGGAAGAAAATCATAGACAATGGAGACATTGTGATAGCAAATTTCTTCGATTTTAAGCGGGCCTTTGAAATCACCGATCGCTGCATATTATTGGACAAATTAAAACTATATGGAGTCAATGGGAAACAATACAACTGGTTGGAATCGTATTTATCAGGCCGAACAAAAAGAGTAAAAGTTAATGATATATTGGAATGTTTGAACTAGATGACTGTGGAACAAAGAATTGTTTTGCAAGTACTAATTTTTGTGTTTAAAATACAATATAACAGTGATGTTCAGCCGTATAGTCTAAGACATGCAAATGATTTTAGACTACAAAAATTTAATAAAAGTTCAACACAAAACTCCTTAATGTATAAAAGTTTGCATATTTTTAACCAGCTACCAAATTCAATCAAAGTGGAGTCAAACGTTAGCAGATTTATAAGAGCAATACCTGAATTTATTAAACAAAATTTTCAAAAATTTTTTAGAAATTATAATATTTAACAAATATTAAATTAATATTGTAATTAATGCCATCTTTTATATTAAAAGTATATTAAAAATTTTAGAAATTATAATATTTAACAAATATTTAATTAGTATAGTAATTATGTTTTCTTTTATATTAAAAGTTTTTTTTTTTAAACTAATAAATAAATAAATAAATAAAAATAACTCCGGCACACTTTTAGATAGGAACTTCCAATTTTGATCAAGAAATAACTTTTAGCATTAGTATAAGTTTCCTCAGAAACTTTTTTTTTTCTCCACTCTCTACTCCACTAATGGTTCTTAAACACCATTAGGGATCAAAAATTGAAAATTTGCTATTTTTAGACAACTGTAACTTAGGCGACTGTACACATTTTTCTTCGGCAAGACATAAAAATTAAAGCTTTAATAATATATTTTTGCGTGTGTTAACGGTTTTTCTCAGTGATATAGGGTTCCGAACTTACAGCCCCTCAAAATTGAAAAAATCTTTTTTTCACATTTTTTCTTATTGTATGAAATTTTCAAATTTTGGCGCAGTCACAATTCTAAACAGTTTGTATTATCTTTTGGAAATGTACCCGTTTAAAAACCGTTGGTTTACATTCTGCCTTGTGTATATTAAAAAAGCTTTTTCATTCTTAATTTTCATTAAATAGCAGCAGATGAAAAAAAACTAAAAATGAAACATAACATTCTTGAAGATTTCGTTGAAGACATTGCCAGAGATGTCAGTATGGAAGATGAAAAAATGCTGGATAATTTTCTACGAGACATCAATAAAAAAATTACTTTCATTCCAATGGGCGAAATTAACACACATGAAATTTTAAATCTTTCTGAAGATTATTTAAATGAAGGATTTTTTTAAACATTATTTTGATTCGTTTGTACAGCTAAAATAATAAAACGAGGTTTTTAGATTTTTTAAATTGTAAATTGGAAGATTAAAGATTCCAAATAAGTAACTCCTGATGTTGATGTAGAGCATTATTGAAATTCTCAATTACAAAAATCAATTTTCAAGTAAGAATCACTTTCAATACTTTTATATAACTTTTATAACTTTTTACTCCAGCATATTTTTGTAATAGAAATTTTCTGTAACGTTTTTCTTCTGCAAAACCTAGTAATCTATTTAAAAGAACGCAAAAATTAAAATAAAGTTTATTAATCTTAATTGATTCGTTGGGTGACCAATTTGCATTGTACAAAGCACAACTTTCATTTTAATTGAGTGAGTACTTTCATTTTAATTGAATGTAATTTTTATTATTGAAGTTATTCCAACTTTGTGGTTCTGATCAATTTTTTTGCCGTTAAGCCGATAGCGAATGGAATCAAATAGAAATGGTATAGCATTATTAACTATAACTTAGTATTTGCAACAACTGTTCCATAATGTTTTGTTAGAAAACCTTCTATATAAATTAAACTTGTTGAAGGTAATATATTTAAATTCTGATTTTGTATTTGTATTTTTATAGAGTGTCCCAATCCATAAAAGTTTATGAATGGTGAATATGAATACCAATGAACGCTAACTATACTATCATCAAAAACAGGTTCATTAAAAAGATTAATTTTAATTTTTTTTAATTGATTTGATATCCAAATAATTTGAGATATTGCTCATTGATTGCTGTTAAACTATTCTCTTCTGTTAAACTGTTTTCTGCAAGCGTTGACTTCCTTCTTCTTGAAAAGGTTTTGATATACAGGGTGCAGGTATTTTACTCATAGAATATATATGTGGTAGTTGATTCTGATTAAATACTATCATTTTGAGGTTTTAAATATAATCTAAATGTTATTGTTTCTCCTTGAAAATTAATTAAATCTCCGTTTTGATCAAGAAATTTAATAGTAAAAGTAATTATGTGATTAACAGTTACTGGTAAATAAAAAATAACATTTTTAGGAACTTTAATGATTTTATAACCGGGACTAACGTCAATGTAAAATGCAGGCAAAATGTGTACTTCTTGTGCGTTCATATAATATGTTCGTGCGATAATAGACACAAAAACTAGTTTTTAACTGATAGTTCGACTACAACTGACGCAACCGAAATGGCAAACAAATTTAATGATTATTTTACTTCGGTAGCAGAAAATTCTATTCCGTCTGATTACTCTTTATTATGTAACTGCTGCAAAAATGTAAACTTGGTAGATGTTGCATATTCTGAAAGTAGTTTCTTTTTTAACAATATAACTGTATTAGAATTCTAAAAATCATTAAATCATTAGCTGACTCTGATTCTAAAGATTCAGATTGTATATCTAGTAATATTCTGAAAAATATTGCGTTTAACATTGTGGATGTGATGTCATATATCTTTAATCATAGCATTATTTCAGGGGTATTCCCGGAAGATTTGAAATGTGCTGTGGTAATTTCTTCTTTAAAAAAGGAAGTACTAAGGAAGTTAATAATTAAAGACCAATTTTCGTTATTATCCACATTTTCTAAAGTGATTGAGAAAGCGGTAAAAAGTAGGATAGTAAATTTCTTAAATAAAAACCAGTTTTTAGATGTTAGGCAGTACGGTTTTAAAAAGGGAGTATCTACTGAGGACTCTCTACTGGACTTTTATTATAACGTTCAACAAGGTTTAAATATGAAAAAATGTTCTGCAGGACTCTTCGTAGACATTACCACAGCATTCGACATGATAAACCATAATATTCTCTTGAAAAAACTTTTAAATGTCGGATTTAGAAGACCAATACTTCAGGATTCAGAGGGGTTCTGTTTTGGCTCCAATCCTATTCTTAATATATATAAACTAGTTATTTCACCAGCCTTTCTATAATAAGTTGACAGCGTTTGCTGATGATTTGGGGTGTACATACACATCAGATTCCCCATTAGATATGTTTAGTGCTATTAATAATGATTTATTTGTACTCAGAAATTGGTTTACAACATATATATAAATAAATTACTAGAAACAACATAAAATTACTAGAACATAAATTGATTACTAGAAACAAAACCAAGATCATGTTTTTCAACCTTTCTCAGAAGAATCTGCCTGATTTAAATATGTTATTTCACTCTTCTGAGTGTAAAAAGTTTAAATTAATTTATATTTTATGTACCTGTTAATATAACTTCCTTTTGTGACAACACAGTCTGTAGCACTAACTGCTTTAGTATCGAGATAGTTAAAAATTTAAATATTTAGGTATTACTCTAGATTGTGTTAGGAATTGGGCCGAACACACTCTAGAATTAAAGAAATATCTGCGTTACGTTACGGAACACTACATTACGGAATTTTTATCGTTTGAGCCAAGTTTGTTCTAAAAAGTTAATGAAACAATTCTACGCAAAAGTGCGTAATAAGAAAAATAAGTAAAAAAAGTCGACTACGTCCTAGCTTTACTTTGTTTACTCAAACTAAAATGCTACCTGTTAGACATTTATATTATTAGAAAGTTTTAAAAATATTTTATAATAGAGCAGGCTACTTAAAGCGCAGATCTTCTACTAGATATAACCTGAGAAATAATCATAGTTTAGTTAACGTTCCTACTTTCCGAACAATAAATTTCCGAAACTCATATACTGTGGTATCTTGCCGTTCATTTAACAAGCTACCTGAACCAATAAAAAATATAAGAAATCAAAATACATTTTTAAATAAAGTTAAAGCTTGGTTGCTAGAATTCAAATACAATGAAATCGAAGATCTATTAAAAGTTATGGTTTAAATTTTCTTTTTATTTTTTTCCTAAGTAAACTTTGTCATGTTTTGTGCACATTTTATGTAAACATTTCGAATTTTGTTTTATTTTATTCCGACTCTTTATGTTATATCATGATGATCACATTAAAATTGATTTATTATTACTCTACTTTTTATATTTAATTAATTAATTGATATTATTATATAAAAGTTGTACTTGTTTTTTTTTTACCTTTTTATTATTAATTTGGATTATGTATTTTTTGTTGATGATAATATATAATGTAATACAATAACTCCACAATAACGTATTAGTATATTTTTAAGTATTTAGTTTATTGTAAAATGGCATTGAACACAAATTTCTGTAATTTTTAAATATCAATAGCTATTCTCTCAATTAATATTATTGTATTTATTAATGAACTATATTTATTGTATATTTGTTGGAGAATAAAGACATACTTAAAAAAAACAAAAAAAAATATTGCATTCTATTATATAAAAGTTGTACTTGTTTTTTTTTTACCTTTTTATTATTAATTTGAATTATGTATTTTTTGTTGATGATAATATATAATGTAATACAATAACTCCACAATAACGTATTAGTATATTTTTAAGTATTTAGTTTATTGTAAAATGGCATTGAACACAAATTTCTGTAATTTTTAAATATCAATAGCTATTCTCTCAATTAATATTATTGTATTTATTAATGAACTATATTTATTGTATATTTGTTGGAGAATAAAGACATAATTAAAAAAAAACAAAAAAAATATTGCATTCTATTCTTGCAATGTTTATTAAAATCACAAAACTATTGAAGTACGCCATTTTGTAGCTGATAATCTCTTTCTGATAAAATCTAATAATTTGCAATAGTATCTTTTCTTTGAAAGCCTATCTCTTTCTAAGCCAAAATTTCACATTTTCAGTGTATTATTGTTAACTCTTATAATTAATTTACCCACATCTTAACTAGCGATTTTGGAATTTGTTATTTATTAATTCTCAAGAGTAAATAATACCGGCAAAAAAATATTTTTCTTTTTATTTGGCGCGAGTTATGTATTCACCAAATCCTTTATGTAGTAAAATAAATAATTTACTAGACACTACACAGACACAAGAAGCGCTGGCTCCTGTTATTATCAAAACAAGCACAAATTCTTCAAATTCTATTCCCACAAAAATAACAGACGCTAAATTAGCATTTTCTGCTATTCCTAAATAATAAATTTATTAATCAAATAATTCAAAAACAATATCATATTTCAATCATGTTTAATCATAATTTTATCGTGGAATAATTAAAATAAAAGATTTCCCACATTTAATTAACATTGCTCGAATTACACCAAAATTAAATAGAATTCAGTTCAGTATTGCTGAGATTGCAATTTTTAAATAATATAAATAGTCATACAAATCAGAAGAAAGTCAATCTTTGTTTAGACCTGAAAGTGGTCATAATTAAATCATTTGTTTAAACTAAAATTGTAAAGTGTTGTAAGTTATATTCTAGGATAACTGTTAAATAAAATTTGTTTAGTAAAATTAGAAATAAAGTTTTTATTTTGAAAATAACCAAAAGCAGTTATTTAAGCGGCGCAGTCGGTAGGATAATTTAAATCTATATAAATAAATATTTTTTGTGAAACAAGACTTCTCTTCTATACACTTAAGTAAGTCTGCTTAAGGCACAAAAAATTTTATATATGAACAAATTCTCAAATGGGCGAATCTAAATGTACGATAGTGGACAACGAAGGATATTACATAATCCGCAGAAACTAACTTCGTACATAATAAAATTAAAATCATAAATACGATAGTGAACAACGAAGGATATTATAATATCCATAAAAACTAGCTTCGTATATAATAAAATTGAAATCATAAATACGATAGTGAACAACGAAGGATATTACATTGTCCGCAAAAACTAACTTCGTACATAATAAAATTAAAATCATAAATAAGATAGTGAACAACGAAGGATATTATAATATCCACAAAAACTAGCTTCGTATATAATAAACCATAAATACGATAGTGAACAACGAAGGATATTACATTATCCGCAGAAACTAACTTCGTACATAATAAAATTAAAATCATGAATACGATAGTGAATAACGAACGATATTATAATATCCAGAAAAACTAGCTTCGTATATAATAAACCATAAATACGATAGTGAACAACGAAGGATATTACATTATCCGCAGAAACAAGCTTCGTACTTAAAATAAAATAAATACGACAAAAACAGGAATCTCGAAAATCAAAATGATATGGAAATACAACTAGAAGAACGTATCATTGTACAGCAACAACAAATCCGATGGTGGATTTGACAACGGTGGACAACAACCGATGATGGAAACTATAAAAAACTTACAAGCACAATTACAAGCACAAGTACAAGCAATATCAATGGAAGCAGTATACACAAACATCAAGTTCATGTCAATTTTTACTGATAAAGGAGACGTAAGTGTTACCTCCTTTATTAGTAATGTAGCTATCAACAACAAATGATGCAGATACTAAACAAGCAATGGTTCGAGCAATATTCTATGAGAAAATACAAGGTGAGGCGAAAAGCTGTGTTATTAATATACCAGATCCATTCGATTGGGAAGCAATTAAAGTAGTTTTAAAACTAAGATGCAGACCAGAGGTAGAGCCGTCCAAAATCTATAGGATGATTTCCAACTTGAAACTTAACTCGGTAAGTTAATTAGCTGCTATTATCCAAGATATTAAATATAAGGCAGATGAATGCAGGTTTACTATAGAGAAATCATATAGATTTAAGTAATGTAGATAGTCTGTTCGTTAATACAGTCAAAGAAATGACACAAGGAATTTTGTTAGATAAAATTTATTATGAAAAAGAGTTAGGTAATATTGTTGCTATTATGAGTAAAAAAAGATTTGAAGATTCATGTACTAGAAAAGAATTTAATAAAAGTATAACTAATCAAAAAAATTTTTATTATAATCAAAATAAAAACTTAAAATGTAATAGAAAATCAGCCTGTAATAATGATCTTTCTAATCAAAATAAATTAAATAATAATAACAAGGCACATAATCACTTAGATAATTATAAAATAGGGCAAAATAGATATTCAAGTAATAATGGTAATTTTTATAAAAATAATAACGACTCTGGCAATACCGCCGTGGTCACCAATGGTCAGGAAACTCTAGCAAAAATCCGGGCAAAAATCGGCAACAACAGGATTACCCTAAACAAGGATCAGGTGATCCGATGGAAATTGAGAACATCCAACAAAGATCGGGCAGTTTCAGGAAAACTACGGGCCAAAATCGCCAGTAACAGGATTACCCTGAAGAAGAATCGACTAATACCAAAGAGACCCAAAATATACATGTTAGAAAAAAGAATGACAACCGAAAAGTAACTGAATTCATAGAAATTTTCGACGATAGTAGCGAGAGCGAAGTAATAGAATTTTATGAAGTAAATGACCCTAATCCTACAATCCTGAAATTGTAACAAAAATTAAAGTAAAAATTAAAGAACAACAAAATGATGTCAAGGATAGTAATTTAGAAATTATTTCTTGGAACTCTCACTCCTCACAAACTAAAACTTTGAAAAGGTGAGATAAACAACCCACCAAGAATAAAATAAAATTATTACCAGAAATCAAAAAATGCTTCAAACGAAGAATAGCGCCAACTAGTACAGTTTGGATGACACCAGAAACATTAAAAAGAATTACCAAATTCGCCCGCATAAAACCAGGAGGCTCAATAGGAGAAATCGGTAAAAATAGAGATAACATAAAATTAGAAGTAAATAGGACACATACTAACAAAAGACATACTGAAACCTGAAACAAATGAAATTAAAATTAAAATTATTCCAAAAGTGTTATAACCATTAGAAATAACGATAAATTTTCAAAGACAATACCACAGTCAGGACACTCTAGAAATAATTCGGGCCAACATTGCCAGAAGAGAATTATTCTAGACAAAGACAGGTAGGACCAATGGAAGTTGATGATATACAACGGGGTAATATCAAGAAATTACAGTAAAACAAAAAAAAAAATAATAAACAAAATTCTAATAACAACATTACAAAAAAAAGTAATAATATTAAAAACAAGTAATAAAAAAAAATATGAACAACACATGTCCTCACAGTAATTCGGGCCAAAATCGCTATAACAGAATTATCAAAAGGACAGTTATTATAAGAGCAATTACTCTAATTAAATTAAAATTTAAAGAACTTTAATCAACCACGAACGAAATTATTCCGCGACAAACAAAGAATTTCTCGAGATTATGTGGTCAGTGAACTATTCGACCTTACTACGATAAAACATTTACATGCCAAATATAAAGGAAAAGATTTATTACCTAGGCATCAAAGGTGGTTATTAAAATTAGGTGAATATCAATTCGAAATCGGATACCTTAAAGCAAAAGAAAACCGCGTCGTTGAATTGAGAATACGGAGGAAAAAGTAAATGAGGGGAAGGATGATAAAGAATCAAATGAATCCTTAAATATATTTATTGTTGAAGATGACGCCACAATGGCAACAGTACATTCTGCGGAGGAAGAATTACTAGACCATATTGGCATTAAAGAGGGAATAGCTAATGTGTATAAAACACAAATTATTGTCACAAATAATAAAATTTTGGAAATGGAAAATATTTTAGGTAGAAGAATAATATATATAGCTGAATACGATTTCAATAATTTAAATGATATTTTAAGAAGATATATTAAAAAAGGTATAACTGGTATATATTCAGAATTACCAGACCATAAATATAATATTGTACAAAATAAACTTGTAGAACTACTTTCAAGTGATAGAAATAAAAAATTTATTAAATATTCGTTTAGAGCACAATAAATGAAAACTGAAGTAGAAACAGTGAAACAAATTTCATTCTATCATGTTAAAGAAAGCTCTCATTCGGGTATACAAGAAACATATAATCAGTTAAAAAATATAATATACTACCCAAAACTGTTAGAAACAATTCAAATATTTATAAATCAATGTGATATCTGTCAGTTGGTTAAATACGATAGAAAGCCTATTAAATCTAAGTATAATCTCACAGAAACACCCAGAGATATAAATCAAATTATTCACATCAATACTAACGTCATTATGAAATGTTCATTTTTAACAGTAATTGACGAAATTCGGTTCTGCATATTATTTATCAGACACTATTATATTATCAGACATATTATTTATAACTAATATCGAACAAATAGAGGAACATTTCACAAAGTTAGGAAAACCTAAGAAAATTATAGCAGACAATGAATTCAAAGCTATACAAATAAAAGAGCAAAATGTAGCATTACATTTGACTAAACCAAACAGTCACACAGGGAACGGTGATATTGAACGTTTCCATAACTCCCTAGCGGAAAAATTTAGAATTTTGAAACTAACCGAAAATAATTTATCATGTAAATAAATAATTCAAAGAGATGTTAGAAGCTACAATGAAAGATCTCATTCAAGCATAAAACACACCATTAAACGTACAAAGTAAAGTTTCACATTATGAAAAAATTAGAAATATTATAACTAAGATTAAGATAGATAAAATAGACAAACTTAATAAAAATAGGGAAAATTATAGCAAAACTAGGACGATAGGTTTTGTAAAAAATGATAAGCAGTTAGGCAAAAGGAACAACCTAAATACAAAAGGCTAAAATTAGATAACGTACATTTGACAAATATTAAAAGACCATTAAAATTTTCAAACACTCATTATATTGACAATTCTGACAATAATAATTCAGACCGTGAATGCTAATCTATTAGAAATAAGCGGTATAAGCTCAAATACGGGATTTGTAAAAATCCATTTAGGTAAAGAAGATTTAGTTACTCAGACAGATATTGTCATACATATTATTCGCCCAGGCGAACTTTTTAACTTACTCAGAAATTACAAATAAACTAAAAGCTATTATACCTATGAGAAGATTAAAACGTGGTTTAATAAACGGCACCGCTATTATGTCTAATTGATTATTTGGAACAATGGACGAACAAGACCGACAAAACATCGAAAAACACTTACAAATAATAGATCAAAACAACCATCGATTCATTCCAAAAAAATTCATTTAAAAGCATGCGTATATTTTTATTTAGATTTTTCAATTTATGTAGCTATATATTTATTTTGTTCTATATTTAATTATTGATTTGACACACAAACTTGCATCATAGAATAGAATCAACACTTTCTGTTTGAGTACAGAAAAAACAAAATATGAAAAAAACGAGGAAGAATACATTTGCCTTTGTCAACTCTTTGATACCCGTACGACCCGTTAGTATGTTCATAGCCTGTCACTCTGCTTATAATATTATTTTTTTAATTTTTTAGTATTTTAAAATAATTTGGGTGAATTTTATAATTTCTAGAACTATGGGTTGTACATATGTATATTCCAACTATATGTTTATACATTCTTCAAAAGCAGATTCTAACCTTCCACATAACGATTATCAATCCAAAACTTTTTTAAATATTCTGTAGTATCATTTAATACTAAACGGTAAATGTATATTAAATTACAAAATAGTAAATATAATTTTAAATATCATATTAAATTGTGCATTAATTTGTATGTAAATACGGCGCTATATAATATACAACTATACTCTTATCATTCATTCATCAGTAACATATACGATATATAAATAAACATGATATTATATAAGTATGTATGTATATCAATATCATATAAATAAAAATTCTTCAACCAAACGTTATGTTGTTTATTTATTTACATTTTTTTGTTATGCCGATAGCGAATAGAATCAAATAGAAATGGTATAGCATTATTAACTATAATTTAGTATTTGCAACAGCTGTTCCATAATGTTTTGTTAGAAAACCTTCTATATAAATTAAACTTGTTGAAGATAATATATTTAAATTCTGATTTTGTATTTGTATTTTTATAGAGTGGCCCAATCCATAAATGTTTATGAATGGTGAATATGAATACCAATGAACGCTAACTATACTATCATCAAAAACAGGTTCATTAAAAAGATTCATTTTAATTTTTTTTTAAGTGATTTGATATCCAAATAATTTGAGATATTGCTCATTGATTGCTGTTAAACTATTCTCTTCTGTTAAACTGTTTTCTGCAAGCGTTGACTTCCTTCTTCTTGAAAAGGTTTTGATATACAAGGTGCACGTATTTTACTCATAGAATATATATGTGGTAGTTGATTCTGATTAAATACTATCATTTTGATGTTTTAAATATAATCTAAATGTTATTGCTTCTCCTTGAAAATTAATTAAATCTCCGTTTTGATCAAGAAATTTAATAGTAAAAGTATTTATGTGATTAACAGTTACTGGTAAATATAACCGGGACTAACGTCAATGTAAAATGCAGCAAAATGTGTACTTCTTGTGCGTTCATATAATATGTTCGTGCGATAATAGACACAAAAACTAGTTTTTTAACTGATAGTTCGACTATAACTGACTCAACCGAAATAGCAAACAAATTTAATGATTATTTTACTTCGGTAGCAGAAAATTCTATTCCGTCTGATTACTCTTTATTATGTAACTGCTGCAAAAATGTAAACTTGGTAGATGTTGCATATTCTGAAAGTAGCTTCTTTTTTAACAATATTACTGCATTAGAATTACTAAAAATCATTAAATCATTAGCTGACTCTGATTCTAAATATTCAGATGGTATATCTAGTAATATTCTGCGTTTATATTTATATTGCGTTTAACATTATGTCAGGGGTCTTCCCGGAAAATTTGAAATGTGCTGTGGTAACACCTCTCTTTAAAAAAGGAAGTACTAAGGAAGTTAATAACGAAAGACCAATTTTCGTTATTATCCACATTTTCTAAAGTGATTGAGAAAGCGGTAAAAAGTAGCATAGTAAATTTCTTAAATAAAAACCAGTTTTTTGATGTTAGGCAGTACGGTTTTAAAAAGGGAGTATCTACTGAGGACTCTCTACTGGACTTTTGCTATAACGTTCAACAAGGTTTAAGTATGAAAAAATATTCTGCAGGACTCTTCGTACACATTACCAAAGCATTCGACATGGTAAACCATAATATTCTTTTGAAAAAACTTTTAAATGTCGGATTCAGAGGACCAATACTTGACTGGTTTAGATCCTATTTGGATAATCGTACTCCAAAAGTCTTATTTGAAAACCAATTTAGCAATCTTAAAGCATTAAAACATGGGGTATCCAAGGGTTCGGTTTTGGCTCCAATCCTATTCTTAATATATATAAACTCGTTATTTAACCAGCCTTTCCATAGTAAGTTGACAGCGTTGCTGATGATTTGGGCTGTACATACACATCAGATTCTCCATTAGATATGGTTAGTGCTATTAATAATGATTTATTTGTAAAAAGTTTAAATTAATTAATACTTTGTGTACCTCAAATGTTAATGCAACTTCCTTTTGTGACAACGAAGTCTAGAAGAATATCTGCGCACTACATTACGGAATTTTTATCATTTGAGCCAAGTTTGTTCTAAAAAGTTAATGAAACAATTCTACTACGGAATATTCTATTCGAAAATTCAATATGGGATAACTTGCTGGGGGGGAGCATGTCTAAATAAAATTAAACTAATACTTGTTATTCAAAAGTGCGTAATAAGAAAAATAAGTAAAAAAAGTCGACTACATCCTAGCTTTGCTTTGTTTACTCAAACTAAAATGCTACCTGTTAGACATTTATATTATTACAAAATTTTAAAAGTTTTTTATAATAGAGCAGGCTACTTAAATAGCAGATCTTCTACTAGATATAACCTGAGAAATAATCATAGTTTAGTTAACGTTCCTACTTTCCGAACAATAAATTTCCGAAACTCATATACTGTGGTATCTTGCCGTTTATTTAACGGTTTAAATTTTCTTTTTATTTTTTTCCTAAGTAAACTTTGTCATGTTTTGTGCACACTTTATGGAAACATTTCGAATTTTGTTTTATTTTATTCCGACTCTTTATGTTATATGATGAACACATTAAAATTGATATATTATTACTTTTTATATTTAATTAATTAATTGACATTAAATAATATTATATAAAAGTTGTACTTGTTTTTTTTTTTTTACCTTTTTATTATTAATTTGGATTATGTATTTTTTGTTGATGATAATATATAATGTAATACAATAACTCCACAATAACGTATTAGTATATTTTTAAGTATTTAGTTTATTGTAAAATGGCATTGAACACAAATTTCTGTAATTTTTAAATATCAATAGCTATTCTCTCGTATAATATTATTATACTTATTTATGAAATATATTTGAAATGATCTATATTTATTGTATATTTGTTGGAGAATAAAGACTTACTTAAAAAAAAAACAAAAAAAAATATTGCATTCTATTCTTGCAATGTTTATTAAAATCAACAAAACGATCTGAAGTATGCCATTTTGTAGCTGATAATCTCTTTCTGCTAAAATCTAATAATTTGGCAATAGTATCTTTTCTTTGAAAGCCAATCTCTTTCTAAGCCAAAATTTCACTTTTTAGTGTATTATTGTTAACTCTTATAATTAATTTAATAAGGAACCAGCTCTTCCTGTTATTATCAAAACAAGCACAAATTCTTCAAATTCTATTCCCACAAAAAAAAACAGACGATAAATTTGCATTTTCTGTTATTCCTAAATAATAAATTTATTAATCAAATAATTCAAAAACAATATCATATTTCAATCATGTTTAATCATAATTTTATCGTGGAATAATTATAATAAAAGAATTCCCACATTTAATTAACATTGCTCGAATTACACCAAAATTAATTAGAGATTGCTGAGATTGCAATTTTTAAATAATATAAATAGTCATACAAATCAGAAGAAAGTCAATCTTTGTTTAGACCTGAAAGTGGTCATAATTAAATCATTTGTTTAAACTTAAATTGTAAAGTGTTGTAAGTTATATTCTAGGATAACTGTTAAATAAAATTTGTTTAGTAAAATTAGAAATAAAGTTTTTATTTTGAAAATAACCAAAAGCAGTTATTTAAGCGGCGCAGTCGGTAGGATAATTTAAATATATATAAATAAAAAATTTTTGTGAAACAAGACTTCTCTTCGATACACTTAAGTAAGCCTGCTTAAGGCACAAAGAATTTTATATATGAACAAATTCTCAAATGGTCGAATCTAAATGTACGATAGTGGACAACGAAGGATATTACATTATCCGCAGAAACTAACTTCGTACATAATAAAATTAAAATCATAAATACGATAGTGAACAACGAAGGATATTACATTATCCGAAGAAAAAAACTTCGTACTTAAAATAAAATAAATACGACAAAAACAGGAATCTCGAAAATCATAACGATATGGAAATACAACTAGAAGAACGTATCATTGTACAACAACAACAAATTCAACCGATGATGGAAACTATAAATAACTTACAAGCACAATTACAAGCACAAGTACAAGTACCAGCTCGAGTAAACGCAATACCAATGGAAGCAGTATACACAAACATCAAGTTCATGTCAATTTTTACTGGTAAAGGAGACGTAAGTGTTAACTCCTTTATTAGTAATGTAGCTATCAACAACAAATGATGCAGATACTAAACAAGCAATGGTTCGAGCAATATTCTATGAGAAAATACAAGGTGAGGCGAAAAGCTGTGTTATTAATATACCAGATCCATTCAATTGGGAAGCAATTAAAGTAGTTTTAAAACTAAGATGCAGACCAGAGGTAGAGCCGTCCGAAATCTATAGGATGATTTCCAACTTGAAAGTTAACTCGGTAAGTTAATTAGCTGCTATTATCCAAGATATTAAATATAAGGCAGATGAAATGCAGGTTTACTATAGAGAAATCACATAGATTTAAGTAATGTAGATAGTATATTCGTTAATACAGTCAAAGAAATAATACAAGGAATTTTGTTAGATAAAATTTATTATGAAAAAGGGTTAGGTAATATTATTGCTATTATGAGTAAAAGAAGATTTGAAGATTCATGTATTAGAAAAGAATTTAATAAAAATATAACTCGGGCAGTTTCAGGAAAAATCCGGGCGAAAATCGCCAGCAACAGGATTACCCTGAAGAAGAATCAACTAATACCAAAGAGATCTAAAATATACATGTTAGGAAAAAGAATGACAACCGAAAAGTAACTGAATTCATAGAAGTTTTCGACGATAGTAGCGAGAGCGAATGAATAGAATTTTATGAAGTAAATGATCCTAATCCTACAATCCTGAAATTGTAACGAAAATTAAAGTAAAAATTAAACAACAACAAAATGATGTCAAGGATAGTAATTTAGAAATTATTTCTTGGAACTCTCACTCCTCACAAACTAAAACTGTGAAAAGGTGAGATAAACAACCCACCAAGAATAAAATAAAATTATTACCAAAAATCAAAAAATGCTCCAAACGAAGAATAGCGCCAATTAGTACAGTTTGGATGACACCAGAAGCATTAAAAAGAATACACAAATTTACCCGCATAAAACCTGGAGGTTCAGTAGGAGAAATCGGTAAAGATAGAGATAACATAAAATTAGAAGTAAATAGGACACATACTAACAAAAGACATACTGAAACCTGAAACAAATGAAATTAAAATTATTCCAAAGGCATAAAAACAAAACCCAATAGTAAAATTAATTTAGGTATTATAACCATTAGAAATAACGATAAATTTTCAAAGACAATACCACAGTCAGGACACTCTAGAAATAATTCGGGCCAACATCGCCAGAAGAGAATTATTCTAGACAAAGACAGGTAGGACCAATGGAAATTGATGATATACAACGGGATAATATCAAGAAATTACAGTAAAACAAAAAAAAAGAATATTAAACAAAATTCTAATAACAACATTACAAAAAAAAAGTAATAATATTAAAAACAAGTAATACAAAAAAAAAATATGAACAACACATGTCCTCACAGTAATTTGGGCCAAAATCGCTATAACAGAATTATGAAAAGGACAGTTATTTTAAGAGCAATTACTCTAATTAAATTAAAATTTAAAGAACTTTAATCAATCAGGAACGAAATTATTCCGCGGCAAACAAAGAATTTCTCGAGATTATGTGGTCAGTGAACAATTTTCGACCTCACTTTTACGGTAACAAAATTAAAATAATGACCAATCACCAACCTATAAAACATTTGCATGCCAAATATTAAGGAAAAGATTTATTACCTAGGCATCAAAAGGTTATTAAAATTAGGTGAATATCAATTCGAAATCGGATACCTTAAAGCAAAAGAAAACCGCGTCGCAGGCTTTTTAAGTTGAATTGAGAATACGGAGGAAAAAGTAAATGAGGAGAAGGATGATAAAGAATCAAATGAATCCTTAAATATATGTATTGTTGAAGATGACGCCACAATGGCAACAGTACATTCTGCAGAGGAAGAATTACTAGACCATATTGGCATTAAAGAGGGAATAGTTAATGTGTATAAAACACAAATTATTGTCATAAATAATAAAATTTTGGAAATGGAAAATATTTTAGGTAGAAGAATAATATATATAGCTGAATACGATTTCAATAATTTAAGTGATATTTTAAGAAGATATATTAAAAAAGGTATAACTGGTATATATTCAGAATTACCAGACCATAAATATAATATTGTACAAAATAAACTTGTAGAACTACTTTCAAGTGATAGAAATAAAAAATTTATTAAATATTCGTTTAGAGCACAATAAATGAAAACTGAAGTAGAAACAGTGAAACAAATTTCATTCTATCATGTTAAAGAAAGCTCTCATTCGGGTATACAAGAAACATATAGTCAGTTAAAAAATATAATATACTACCCAAAACTGTTAGAAACAATTCAAATATTTATAAATCAATGTGATATCTGTCAGCTGGTTAAATACGATAGAAAACCTTTTAAATCTAAGTATAATCTCACAGAAACACCCAGAGATATAAATCAAATTATTCACATCAATACTAACGTCATAATGAAATGTTCATTTTTACCAGTAATTGACAAATTTTCGTAATTCGGTTCTGCATATTATTTATCAGATAGAAACCAATTAACTAATATCGAACAAATAGAGAAACATTTCACAAAGTTAGGAAAACCTAAGAAAATTATAGCAGACAATGAATTCAAAGCTATACAAATAAAAGAGCAAAATGTAGCATTACATTTGACTAAACCAAACAGTCACACAGGGAACGGTGATATTGAACGTTTCCATAACTCCCTAGCGGAAAAATTTAGAATTTTGAAACTAACCGAAAATAATTTATCATGTAAACAAATAATTCAAAGAGATGTTAGAAGCTACAATGAAAAATCTCATTCAAGCATAAAAGACACACCATTAAACGTACAAAGTAAAGTTTCACTTTATGAAAAACTTAGAAATACTATAATTAAGACTAAGATAGATAAAATAGACAAACTTAATAAAAATAGGGAAAATTATAGCAAAACTAGGACGATAGGTTTTGTAAAAAATGATAAGCAGTTAGGCAAAAGGAACAACCTAAATACAAAAGGCTAAAATTAGATAACGTACATTTGACAAATATTAAAAGACCATTAAAATTTTCAAACACTCATTATATTGACAATTCTGACAATAATAATTCAGACCGTGAATGCTAATCTATTAGAAATAAGCAGTATAAACTCAAATACGGGATTTGTAAAAATCCATTTAGGTAAAGAAGATTTAGTTACTCAGACAGATATTGTCATACATATTATTCACCCAGTCGAAACTTTTGAACTTACTTGATAACATTTCAAATAAAGCCAACATATTAGAATCCAAGCAAAGGGAAGTATTACAAACTGAAATTTCAGAAATTACAAATAAACTAAAAGCTATTATACCTATGAGAAGATTAAAACGTGGTTTAATAAACGGCACCGCTATTATGTCTAATTGGTTATTTGGAACAATGGACGAACAAGACCGACAAAACATCGAAAAACTCTTACAAATAATAGATCAAAACAACCATTTATTAATCACAAATTATAATGATCAAATTAAAATTAATAATCAGTTTCAAGAACAATCAACCAAATTAAAACAATTATAGAAAATGATACAAAAATTATTTCAAATCAAATAAATATGTTAGATCAAATAAATATATTCTCTTAGTCAACAAAATTTATACTTAGACTTACTTTTCAATATTCAATTTATTAAAGAAAAAATTAATACAATACAAGATAATTTAGCTTCTATTAGGCACAGAAGAAGAAATAGAAAATTATCAGATAGACTTTTAGAAATTGCAATACCTTAAATTAGGTCTCGATCAATTTAAAGAAAGTTCATTATTACTGGCAATTAAAATTCCAAGAAGAGTTAAAAACTTAAAATGAATTAACTTTAAGCAAACATTGTATATTTAAAAATAATTGTCAATTAATAAATAATAAATAGTAGATTAATAGAAATTGTAAAAATTGATAAAGAAACAATTTTAATCAAAAAGGCTAATAATTTACATAATAATCAATCATGTGATAATAGAAACATAATTGTATCAAATCATGTTCTTATTCATTTTAACAATTATTGTTCATTAAATATAATGGATCATTATTTTACAAATTTAAAACATATGTTTCAAAAAAGATTCTATTATCCATTAAATCAAACTTATAATTTTAAGAATAAAATAACATTTAATAAAATTGTATTAGAAAATGAAAATAATGTGAATGTAATCAAAGAATTAAAATTTCATAAACATGTCTCTTATATCCCTTATGTCAAACCCTTGTTGAACCGCCTTTAATCAAACCCTTGGTACATTTGTACCAATAACGTTTTTCATACATTTTGTATAAGAAATAATATGTAAAAAGTAAAATGTTTTCGTTTTTTTATAACCTTAATCATAAATTAACTTTAACAAAATATTTCATAATTTAATTTAAATAAGAAAAAAAATAAAAAGAATACATAATAAAAGAAAAAATAAATAAAAAAATTTTTAATTTTGAGAAGCATTGCAATCAAAGCAATATTTAGCAAGCAAAGCAACGTAGTTGACATCATTTAAGTCCCTCAAATCCTAATTGTCTCCACCAAACTATATATATTTTTAGTATGTCTTTGATTCATAACACTTTAATAGGAGATGTCACGAAGGTACAGATTTGTACTTCAAAAAGTGTGGGAGATATAGCTGTTTAAACTTAAAATTGTTACATTTGTACCAAAGGTTTGACATAAGGGATATATTCGACATGATAATTTTTATAATTGAAATAATTGGAGCAATTGTCTTATTTAAAAAATTTGGATATTTTAAAATTGATAAAAGAATTCAGGAGAATTTTAATTTAAAGGAGGGAGAAGTTACGTATTCACCAAATCCTTTATCTAATAAAATAAATTATTTACCAGACACTTCGTCAGCACTTCCTATTATTATTAAAACAAGTATAAATTTTTGAAATCCTATTCCCACAAAAATAACAGACTCTAAATTTGCATTTTCTGTTATTCCTAAATAATAATTTTATTAATTTATTAATCAAAGTGTTTCTAAATTTTATAATTGATGCAGTCTTAAGACTAAATTTTTAAAGTTTGCAATTGGTTTTTATAAGTATAACAAATATTACTATTTGTATTAATTGGTTATGTTTACACGTTTTTACTTGTGCAATAATTGAAGTTTATAATTTAGGTTTATTAAAGTTCAATGAAATACATTAATGAAATACATTCAAGTTCATTCATAAGGAATATCATGTTACGATTATTTAGGTTTATTTAAGTTCATTGAAAATTGAAATACATTTAAGTTCAATTATATTAAGTATTAAGTTATAATAATATATTTCTATTAATTTCGTAATTTACATTTTTACTTCAATATTATTTATTAAGTCATTGATCTTATCAATATTGGTGGAGTTTACTAACGTAAGACGCGTGTGTTATATACTTATAAAATTACAATTTCAAGTCAGCTAAAGCATTTGACAATAGTCAAACTAACACTGTAGACATTTACTTTCAAATATTTTAGGAAGTGTTACCGCTGTAAGTGTATTAAAAACACTTCTATCGAACCATCTATCGCAAATTGTTCAAGCATACATAAGAATTATTTCTCTGGATTTTTGATTAATAAATTTATAAATTTTGCATCAATTAAAAATTTAATTAATAAAAATAATTTACACAATGGTAAATAATTTTCTGGTTATAAAATGATTCGAACACCACCAGCTAGTCCAACAAAAACAACAAAACTCATATTTCTGAGGATCTGTCAAAAAATAATTTAAAACCTGTCAGGGAAAATTCAGAACAAAATACAAATATAGAAAGTATACTCCAACAGTTACAACTTTTTTCAAAGGAAAACAAGGAACTCAAAAAGCAACTAAGAGAATTGCAAGAAAAAATCTTGTTAAAAATGAAGTCATAAATAAAAGACCAAGGAAGAGTCCAGATAAACGAACGGCAAACAAAAAACTAAAGTTATCAAATTGGTTAAAAGCATCAACATCTAGTCAAGAAAGCAGTAAACAAACCGAAAACGAAAAGAAGTAAAATATACAAGTTAAAATAGTTAAATTGGAAGAAAAAAAATCAAAACCTCCACCAAATTTTGTTGCTGGAGTTCAAAATATTGTTCCACTGACTACAGTGGACCCATCTTTGGTTATATCATGCAAGTAAGGTGTTATATACTGCTGCATGTTGTAATTCACGGATGGCGCTGACTGTGTAGTAAAATAATAACAATAATAATAATAGTAATAATAATAATAGTAGTAATAATAATAATAATAATAATAATAATAATAATAATAATAATAATAATAATAAAAATAATAATAATAATAATAATAATAATAATAATAATAATAATAATAATAATAATAATAATAATAATAATAATAATAATAATAATAATAATAATAATAATAATAATAATAATAATAATAATAATAATAATAATAATAATAATAATAATAATAATAATAATAATAATAATAATAATAATAGTAATAGTGATAGTAAAACAAATTATAATAATAATAATAATAGCTGCTATAGTAGAGCCATCTTTGGTTATATCATGCAAGTAAGGTGTTATATACTGCTGCACGTTGTAATCCACTGATGGCGTTGACTCTGTGGTAAAATAATAATAATAATAATAATAATAGTAATAATAATAATAATAGTACAATTAAATAGTATAATTAAATAGTATAATAAATAGTACAATAATAATATAACAATAATTATAATAATAATAGTAATAATAATAATAGCTACTACAGTAGGGGTATCTTTGGTTATATCATGCAAGTAAGGTGTTATATACTGCTGCACGTTATAATCCACTGATGGCGCTGACTCTGTAGTAAAATAATAATAATATTAATAAAAAATATTAATACCAATAATAACAGCCGCTACAGTGACAGTGGGGGTTGCCTTCAATAGTTGCCTCATGTAGTTAATATACTACTACTACATGCTGTGACTATTGTGACGGCTTTAGTCACTGTTAGCAAAATAATAAAAATAGGCGGATTCATTCCTTACAGTCCCACTCCCAATTCAATGTTTCCGTATCCATTTTCCCATCCTTTCCTATCCCTACTCCCTAGCCAATATACTGCGTTCGCAGGTAAGGGTTTCATCCCACTATATTGGCTAAAGGGGGAGGTGGGTTTAGTCAGTAAGAATCTGACACTACCAAGGGGAAATTCTTGGTGTCTTTGGAAGATTCCCACCTCCCTTAGGAAAAAAAAAACTACGAAATTAAACTAATAAATAGCGAAGAAGTTAAAATCCAAGCAAGAAACCTGCAAAACTTGATAAAAATCAAGAATTTCATACTTACAGGATGAAATCTGAATGGGCTTCTAGAGTAGTTCTCCGTGGGTTGCACCCTACAGATGATGTTGACATAATTAACATGAAATTAAATCTCTGGGGCACATGGTCACAAATATTCACAACATTAAACAACGATCAACAAAGACATCATTACCATTGATTTATATTGACATAAACCCAAACATCAACAATAAGAATATATATAATGTAAAAAAATGGTTCCACACCATTATATCCTTCGAATGTAACCAAACAATATATTCCCCACACAAAAAACGTGATATACCACAGTGCCACACATGCCAACGGTACGGCCATACTAAGACATTCGACTACCCAGATGTGTAAAATGTGCTGGTGAACATCACACTAATGATTATACAATAAAATCGAAACGCAATTCTGTTAAGTGCTTCCTATTTTCCGAAAATCATCCGGCAAATTATAAAGGGTGTAACTATTATAAACATATTCAAAAACAAGACTTTCCTCCTCTTCGCAAAAAAGGATTTGAACAAAATAAAACTGCTTGCTCAACTTCAACTACCAAAATACCTCTCATAACTAGTATGGTAAAACCAAAATTTAAGTTTTGCTAACAAAAGCTTCGGCACCAGAAAATAGTCATATACAAGTAAATTCAAGCCAAACAGATATGTCAGAAATGAAGGATATGATGAGAAATCTATTTCAGCAGATGGGAATTATGATTAACTTATTAACAACTGTCATTAGTAGTAAAATTAATGCCACAACTTCTTAAAACTGCTCACTGGAACGCCAATGGCCTGTCTAAACGTGGTTAGGAAGTAAAAATGTCTCTAAATCACAACAAAATAGACATTTTCTTGGTGCCTGAAACACATTTCACTAATAAAAGCTACTTAAAAATAAAAAATTACTGTTTATATGATACAAAACATCCAAATGGTGCAACACACGGGGTATCAGCAATATTGTTAAAACTTCAGTAAAACATTATGAAATACAAAAATATAATAAGGAGTATTTGCAAGCTACTAGCATATGTGTTGAAGATTTGAATAGCCCCATCATTATCTCAGCATTGTACAACCCGCCAAAACGCAACATAAGTAAACACAATACATCGATTTCTTCAAAACTCTTGGAAATAAATTTATAGCTGGAGGTGAACTACAATGCGAAGCATACTCACTAGGGTTCAAGGAACATTAGTCATAAAGGAAGGCAATTGTTATTAGCGATGGATGCTTGTGGGATCAAGAGTATATTTTCTGGTCAAATCACTTACTGACCCACGGATTGTAACGGATTGTAAAATGAATTCCAACGCAGCAGCTTTCTGCAGTTCCCAGTTTCGACCTATCTTCAGAACACTCGCTAGTAATCAAAAGTATGACTGCCAAAATTATTAGGAAAAAACTTTGTTCAAAATTGCACTCCAAATTCACCGACTGGCAAAAATATAAGGAGATAATTGATAGCAAATTGCAGTTAAATATTGCCCTAAAAAATGAAGAGCAAATCTCCAAAGCAGCAAATAATTTAAATGTTATATTACTAGAAGCTGTAAGAGAAGCTACACCAGAATCAAATGTTTTAGATATAAGAGAACTCGTCGTCAAAGCAAAACTTGAAGAAAAACTGAAATTACGCAAAATTTGGCAACGAACGAGAGATCCAAACGATAAAAGAAAACGCAACAAGGCAGTTAAAGAAATTAAAAAGTTATTGCACAATATAAAAAATTAATCTATTCAAAACTACCTCCGAAACTTAACACCAACTGCAGCTACCGATTATTCATTATGGAAAGCAACAGGCAAATTAAATCCATCACAAGAACATATACCACCAATAAGGAAAGACAACGGCGATTGGGCTAAAGGCGATATGGATAAAGCTTCAACTTTCCAGAACATTTGAAAAATATGTTTACTACGTATCATCCACAAATTTCAGAAAGCGAAAACAATAACATAGTAAATTTTCTAACAACACCTCTGTAAATTATCCCGCCCATAAAAAATTTTAATCCCAAGCAGGTTCAACAATGTATAGCAAATGAAATAAGCCTCAAAAAAAGTCAGGATATGACAAATTTGATGGCAAGATTCTACAGCTAACTGAAAAAGGTATTAGATACATCACATATCTATTCAATTCAATCTTGAAGAAACATTACTTTCTGGAACAGTGGAAAATTGCTATAATGATTGTAAAATTGTAATAATGATACCAAAACCGGGAAAAGATTTAAACATAGTCGGTTCATTCAGACCTATCAGTTTATTGTCCACTCTTTCTAAATTATTTGAAAAGCTTCTACTGAAAATACTGAAGGCTATGCTAACGGAAAATAACATAATTCTAAACCACCAATTTGGTTTTCGCCACCAACATGGAACAATAGAGAAAGTGTACAGTGTAATAAACAAAATCGGCAGAGATTCGGAAGAAAAAAAATATTGTTCAGGAGTCTTTTTAGACATCACCCAGGCGTTCGATAAGGTCTGACATGAAGGTTTGTTATTTAAATTGAAAGAAAAATTGACACACCACTTTTATGTCATTTTAAAAGCATATCTAACCAAAGGGAAATTTATGGTAAAATACAGAGATGATAGCACGCCTTTGTTTAATATAGCGTTATAGATCCTACACTGTAATTGATGTATACTGCCGATCTTCCTATAAACGAAGAAACTATGATAGCAACATTTACAGATGACACCGCTGTTTTGGCTTCAAGTTATAAACCCCAAATCGCCTCCTTTATAGTACAGAAATCTTTAAATAAAATACAGTTCTGATTAAAGAAATGGAGAATAAAAGCCAACGAAAACAAATCATTACAAATCACTTTCATCTTGAGGGAAAATACGTGCCCAGTAGTGAAACTAAACAATGAACTCCTACATCTATCAAATTCAGCTAGATACTTAGGGTTACACCTGGATAGGTGATTAACTTCGCAGACACATATACTGTATAAAGTCAAATATCTTCGAACAAAGTTCAGCAAAATGTATTGGTTGTTTAACAGAAGGTCAGAATAAGGTTATTTTGTATAAATGCATAATAAAGCCAATATGGACATACGGTATTGAACTCTGGGGAACGGCCAGCAAATCGAACATAGAAATCTTGGAAAGATTCCAGTCTAAAGTCCCGAGGTCAATAGTGCTTAACACAACTATTTAAAACGATCTCGTAATATGTTCGGTTAAAGAAGAAGTAGGTTTGTCCAGCAAAAAGTATTTCAACAGATTGGAGATACATCCAAACATACTGGCAAGAGGTTTGGCTTCATACAGAAATCATCGAAACAGGCTTAAGCGGTCTACTCCGGCTGAACTTTCAAATAGGTTCAGACCGCACGATATTTCATCTGTTTGAGCAGGCAGAAAATGAATGCAAGGGGAAAAAATTTTTGAAGATCTACCTCACATGACAACTTAACTTCTAATTTCAAATAATTTACTGGATATCCAATTGTTTTTGTGCATTGTTGTAATAGATAGTTGTAAATATAAAAAAAGACATTAAAAAAAAAAATCTGTTTTAACAATATTCAACTCTTTTCTGAGAAATTAAGTTATTTAAGAGCTTCATTCAATTATCTTATTAAGTTAAGATAATAAGATAATTTAGGTATGTATCTTACTTTTATAGATTTTAAAGCTTATTTTTTTGTTTTTACTTTATCAATTCAAATATTTATAAATACAATATAATTTCTAATATATTTATCAAGTATAATCAAGTTTACAAGCCTTAGCCGTAACTGTTTGGCTTTATAATTTATGTTTTGAAAATAGTATCAATTTTTTTTGTTTAATTGTTAGCTTAATAAGTAATAATGTATTATTAAAAACTTAAAAAAAAAATTAAATAAAAGTTAACATCACTCGGATCAAAAAATGTTTTATGGCAAAGTTGTTGCTCTTTACTTGTGTAACAATTTTTTTCACAATATTTTTCTGTTACGAAATATTCGTAAAAAACTTAAAAATTATACTAGTAAACTACTACGTCTGGTTGTCCGATTCGCTCCAAAAGCTTATCAATCCGAGATATTTACGTCAAAACGTTAAATATGAAATTTCAAAATATTTCACTCAGTCGTTTAGGCTGTACAGGTGCCCACATACCCACAAACACCCACACACACACACACAGTCAGACATCCACACATCAATTTTTTTACAGCCTTCTACGCACCAGAGTAGTGCATATTTGCCAAAATCACGAGTACAAATTTTTAGTATCGAAATAACTTATACATTAATATATGTGGTCGTTGGAAAAAGTGCTTGAAAATTGAGTTCACCGAATTCGTTCCTGCAAAAGAAGTCGTGGAGGCCATTTGAATGACGTTTTATTCAGAACTTAATTGTATCGATTGTACTTCACATTAAATAAATAAAAAACATTTGAATTTCCTTAGCAATTAGCGTGTTTTTTTTAAAAAGAAATCGTATCACTCAAATTGGAAAACCCGATATATATATATTTGTATAATTTTATCAAAAACGGGTTCTTTACATCATTCTTGCAAACAATAAATATTTGAGTTTTAAAATGCAGTTTAGGTAGTTTTTAGATTAGATTAAGTAGACTAAATAAAAATTTCCATAAGATCTTTTTGTAGCCATTTTCCTCTAAAAAACACATTACTTTAATTATAAAAATTAATTCAAACAAAACCAAAAATAAATAATAGATGTAAATTCTTATGTATAAGTCCTTAAATATTATATTATTAAAATCCAAATTGTTAAATAAATATTAAGGCCAGGGCCACCGCGTAGTGGCAAGTGCTATGCACAAGAGTAACTTGTTAAAGAAGGCTGTATTTTGATTAATTTTGCATTAAAAAACATAATATTTATTTTAAATTGTTCTCCTTTAAATTCAAATTTCCAAATCTTACAAAATAAAGAGATTAGATTACGAATTTAAGATTTTTCTAATTTCTATTGTTTAAAGATTTTATCTTACCACTACCAATTTCAGTCGCTTCAGAAGAAAAGAGTTTTTCCAAACTTAAAATAATTAAAAATAAGGCAGAATGTAAACCAACTGTTTTTAGAGGAGCACATTTCCAAAATACAAACTGTTTAGAATTGTGACTCTACAGTCTGCATCAAAATTTGAAAATTCCATATAATAAGAAAAAATTTGAAAATAGGACTTTTTTGCAATTTTGAGGTGCTGTAAGTTCGGACCGCTATATAACTAATAAAAACCGTTAAAACACGAATATATCACTGAAGCTTTAATTTTTATTTAATAATTTTTTTTATTTAATAATACTTTTTATTTTCTCTTCTATTTTAAAAATATTCAATTTCAGCAGCTTTTTCAATATTTAAAAATATTATTCTGTAATAATTTCTTTTTACAGAGCAACTAATACACTCGGGACTTATTTGGCTTACAAACTTCTCAACATCTTCCTTATAGTCAAAGTCAGCAATGTGATACTGCAGATTAAAGCTATCTGCCTAGCACTTTTTATTTTCATTTTTTAACTTCTCATTATTTCTTAAAAAGCAGAATACCTGTTCTTGCGGTTATAATTCACAAGTCTCTTTAAATCTATCAGTACGATCGCAAAAAAGCCGACGCAAGTCATAAAATCTGTAAACTGCACAACAAGGATTTCCTGTTTTCGAACATTAGAGTATTTGATACTCGTAAGGAAAATCGTAAGTTGGAAGTCCTATATTGATAATTTATTTATCGATTAGCATTTTAAATTAATTTTAAAAATTTGGATTTGCCCTTCATGGCAACTATTTGAATTCTAATGTAATGATAATCCTTTAATTTCACTTTTATTTCACTATTAAGGAATTTTTCAATGTCATTCAAGAAAAAGTTTTTAATGTTAGGGGTTAAATAAAATTTTAAAATATGTTTTCATATTTTAAAACCATACATCCTCTAATAATTTAAGCAAGTTTAATTATATAGTAAATTAAATAGTAATAAATACAGTAAATTAAATAATAAAGCAATAGTAATTTCTAAGTAATTTCATATTTGTGAATAAAAAAAATATTTTTTTTTTATCAATTTCTAAAAACATGTTAATAGCACCATTAAATATAATTCAATTTATAGAGCACAAAACCCCATGCATTCATTTTAACATATTTCCAAAAAAATTTTGAAAAAATGTGCCTATTAGTTTCACTCTCTTCGTAGTCCATCTGTTTACAAAACTTCTACTCCGTTAAGGGTAGTAAGAAAAATTTTGACCATGCGTAGGTCTCATAAAAAAATAAATTTTGTAGAACAACTTTTTCATGTAGCCTAATCCATTAAGGAACTATAGTCCATCAAACCTTGAAATAGCCCTATTTTTAAATGCGTATATCTCATGTTCTGTTTAACATTTTCTCAATCTGAAAACGCCATTCGACAGGAATTTTTTTTACCTTTACAAATTATACAATTTTTTTAAATTTAGTATTTAAATTAACCGTTATATGAAAACCAAATTTGGCATGATTTTTCTATCTTCATAACTTCGGTGCACTTTTATATGGGGACTTGACATTTTGAGCTAAGAAAGAACTTTTAGAATTAGTATAAGTTTACTGAAAAATTTTTTTCGGCCATCCCTTGTTTATGAGCTATTAGGGCTTAAAAATTGAAAATTTGCTATTTTTAAACACATGTAACTTAAGCATATGTACACATTTTTCTTCGATAAAACATAAAAATTAAAGTTCAAGTAATATATTTTTACGTGTGTTGACGGTTTCTTTTAGTTGTATAGGGTTCTAGAATTACAGCGCCTCAAAATTGCAAAAAAGCCCTATTTTGAGATGTATACATTTCATATTTACCGTTATGTGAAAACCAAATTTTGCATGATATTTCTTTTTTCATAACTTCGCTTTTGACGTTTGACGTTTATCGATAACACGTGAAAAAACTATGTTAAATATTGAAGTTATTTTGTTAAATTTTAATTTTGCTTTTAATAATAAAATTTTGAAAAATTAACAATTGATATAAACGTATAATTATTGATATGAAATATGTATTTAGGAACTTATTAAAAAGAAATTGAATCGAATAATTAAAAATTTAAAAACATATAAGGAAAAATGCCAATAAACTGTCAAAAATTCCAATAAGTGCGATAGAGGTATTCGAAATGAAACATTTCTTACGTGTAGTGGTTTATACGGTTGTCTATATCACCCGAGATATATATAAATTTAACTGAGTACGATATGGGTATAATTACAACAAAAGCTAATATTTTACATGTATGTGATGAATGCATTGGAACAAAAGAAATATAATAAATAAAATAGAATTAATATATTAAAACAAAGAAAATTAATATAAAGAAAACAAAGAAAAAATATCAAAACAATAAAACGAGCTTAAAAATATTTTAGATGGTGTTAATAAATTAAATATTGGGCAAAATAAAGTGTTAAATGAAATTGAAAATATTAAAATAAAAGGGCAGACAAAAGAATCATATTCGGAAATTGTTAAAAAATCACAAGCCATTATTGTTGAACCGAAAAACGAACAAAATGCAAACGAAACAAAAAAGGTTGTTAAAACTAATGTTGATCCGATTTCAGGGAGATTTAAACTAAAAGGTATGAACGGTACAATAAAGGATTCTTTAGTTATTTTTTGGGAAGATGATGTATCTGGCAGCAAATTTAAAGCTGCAGCTGAAACTGCACTAGGCATTATAACTATAAAATCGATGTAGTAAAACCCAGGAGACAACGTGTGCGTAGAACAGGAATCTCTGAAGATATAGAAGAAAGTGATCTAGTATATAATAATTTAAATAATTTAAAAATTTAAAACGATTACTTAAATAACATTGATATGGACCGAAAAGTATTCAAAGGTAAAAATAAATTTAATCCATATGTAGCGGTGGTAGAAACGGATGTTGAAAGCTATAATCAAATTATGAAGGAAGGAAATGTTAGACTAGGGTGGGACTACTGTAGAGTGTATGAAGGAATATTTATAAAGAGCTGTTAAAAATGTTTAGGATATCAACATTAAGTAAGAATTGTGCTGCTTCTGCAAAATCTTGTTTTGAATGTGTGAAAGACTATGATAAAAACCATAACTGTAACATAAGTGAATATGAATGTATTAACTGAGAAAAATGAATAGGGATTTTAAATTAAATTTAAAAACTTGTCATAATTCCTTTGGCACTGAGCAATGTGAAGCTTTTAGAAGAAAGATGAATGTTGGGAAAAAAAATATTTTAGCAGAAAACGCAGATTTGAGATGTGTGTATTTGAAGTAATGAAAGTAAAAGACAAATATATAAAGGACAAAATAGGAAGTAATTGCAGCAATCAAAAAACACTGAGGAAGACAATAAAGAATCTAGTACTAAATAAAAGAGAGGAAAACGTAATTTATGAAGTAGATATTAATAATGAAGTTTATAGATAATAAAATGGATATAGCAGAGAAATTAAATGAGTTTTTTTTAAACAGTATAGAAGAAATACAAAAACAGATAGATAATGTTCCATATGTGTCTGTAATCAACCCAGTAGAAAGCAGATTAGTAATTGAATGTACAACAATCTCATTACTAAAATATATTATAAAAAGTATGAATAAAAAAAAAAATTATAACAACTTAGAAACTTAGATGAAATTCGTTTGGAATCGTTGGTCCCGTCTTATTGCAATATAAAGTTAGTTATATTATAAAGTTGGAAAGAATCGGTTATTGTACCTGTGCCAAGATTAAAGAATTCAAATAAGGGTGAGGATCTACGCCCAATAAACATGTTACCGTTGTATGAAAAAATATTAGAAATAAGTATAAGTGAACAACTAGAAACTTACATCCAACAAAATAATATTCTTCTTGTTATTGTTCGTAGACTTCTTTAAATTGGATAACGTTTGAGTGGAAGAAAATCATAGACAATGGAGACATTGTGATAGCAAATTTCTTCGATTTTAAGCGGGCCTTTGAAGTCAGCGATCGCTGCATATTATTGAACAAATTAAAACAATATGGAGTGAGTGGGAAACAATACAACTGGTTGGAATCGTATTTATCAGACCGAACAAAAAGAGTAAAAGTTAATGATATTACATTTAGCAGAAACTCAATTAATATAGGAGTTTGGTTCGGTTTGGTTATTTGCAAGGTTCGGTTTTGGGAGTTATACTTTTTCTAATGCATATAAATGATATTGGCGTTATAAATATTAAAGTATTGTAAAATTATATTGTTAGCTGATGACGGTTTAAAATATATTTCCATTTTTGTTTTTCTTGTTCAGCAATAATGAGGTCGAGGCTTCAGGTCTTACAAAACAAGGGTATGAGAGTCATCCTTAAATGTAATAGATACACCCCTATATTACAGATGTTGGAAAGTTTGAACTAGATGACTGTGGAACAAAGAATTGTTTTGCAAGTACTAATTTTTGTGTTTAAAATAAAATATAACAGTGATGTTCAGCCGTATAGTCTAAGACATGCAAATGATTTTAGACTACAAAAATTTAATAAAAGTTCAACACAAAACTCCTTAATGTATAGAAGTTTGCAAATTTTTAACCAGCTACCAAATTCATTCAAAGTGGAGTCAAACGTTGGCAGATTTATAAGAGCAATACCTGAATTTATTAAACAAAATTTTTAAAAACTTTTTAGAAATTATAATATTTAACAAATATTAAATTAATATTGTAATTAATGCTTTCGTTTATATTAAAAGTATATTAAAAATTTTAGAAATTATAATATTTAACAAATATTTAATTAGTATAGTAATTATGTTTCCTTTTATATTAAAAGTTTTTTTTTTAAACTAATAAATAAATAAAAATAACTCCGGCACGCTTTTAGATAGGAACTTGCAATTTTGATCAAGAAATAACTTTTAGAATTAGTATAAGTTTCCTCAGAAATTTGTTTTATACCACTCTCTGTTCAAGAGCTATCAGGGATTAAAAATTGAAAATTTGCTATTTTTAGACACCTGTAACTTAGGCGCCTGTACACATTTTTCTTCGGCAAGACATAAAAATTAAAGCTTTAATAATATATGTTTGCGTGTGTTAACGGTTTTTCTCAGTGATATAGGGTTCCGGACTTACAGCCCCTCAAAATTGCAAAAAAATCTTTCTTTCACATTTTTTCTTATTGTATGATATTTTCAAATTTTGGAGCAGAGTCACAATTCTAAACAGTTTGTATTATCTTTTGGAAATGTACCCGTTTAAAAACCGTTGGTTTACATTCTGCCTTGTGTATCATTAAATAGCAGCAGATGAAAAAAAACTAAAAATGGAACATAACATTCTTGAAGATTTCGTTGAAGACATTGCCAGAGATGTCAGTATGGAAGATGAAAAAATGCTGGATAATTTTCTACGAGACATCAATAAAAAAACTACTTTCATTCCAATGGGCGAAAATAACACGCATGAAATTTTAAATCTTTCTGAAGATTATTTAAATGAAGGGTTTTTTTGAACATTATTTTGATTCATTTGTACAGCTAAAATAATAAAACGAGGTTTTTAGATTTTTCAAATTGTAAATTGATAGATTAAACATTCCAAATGAAATAAGTAACTCCTGATGTTGATGTAGGGCATAATTGTAATTCTCAATTTCAAAAATCAATTTTCAAGTAAGAACCACTTTCAATACTTTTATATAACTTTTATATAACTCTCCAGCATATTTTTGTAATAGAAATTTTCTGTAACGTTTTTCTTCTGCAAAACCTAGTAATCTATTTAAAAGAACGCAAAAATTAAAATAAAGTTTATTAATTTTGATTGATTCGTTGGGTGACCAATTTGCATTGTACAAAGCACAACTTTCATTTTAATTGAGTGAGTACTTTCATTTTAATTGAATGTAATTTTTATTATTGAAGTTATTCCAACTTTGTGGTTCTGATCAATTTTTTTGCCGTTAAGCCGATAGCGAATGGAATCAAATAGAAATGGTATAGCATTATTAACTATAACTTAGTATTTGCAACAACTGTTCCATAATGTTTTGTTAGAAAACCTTCTATATAAATTAAACTTGTTGAAGGTAATATATTTAAATTCTGATTTTGTATTTGTATTTTTATAGAGTGTCCCAATCCATAAAAGTTTATGAATGGTGAATATGAATACCAATGAACGCTAACTATACTATCATCAAAAACAGGTTCATTAAAAAGATTCATTTTAACTTTTTTTTAATTAATTTGATATCCAAATAATTTGAGATATTGCTGATTGATTGCTGTTAAACTATTCTCTTTTGTTAAACTGTTTTCTGCAAGCATTGACTTCCTTCTTCTTGAAAAGGTTTTGATATACAGGGTGCAGGTATTTTACTCATAGAATATATATGTGGTAGTTGATTCTGATTAAATACTATCATTTTGATATTTTTAAATGTAATCTAAATGTTATTGTTTCTCCTTGAAAATTAATTAAATCTCCGTTTTGATCAAGAAATTAAATAGTAAAAGTATTTATGTGATTAACAGTTACCGGTAAATAAATAACATTTTTGGGAACTTTAATGATTTTATAACCGGGACTAACGTCAATGTAAAATGCATGCAAAATGTGTACTTCTTGTGCGTTCATGTAATATGTTCGTGCGATAATAGACACAAAAACTAGTTTTTTAACTGATAGTTCGACTATAACTGACTCAACCGAAATAGCAAACAAATTTAATGATTATTTTACTTCGGTAGCAGAAAATTCTATTCCGCCTGATTACTCTTTATTATGTAACTGCTGCAAAAATGTAAACTTGGTAGATGTTGCATATTCTGAAAGCAGTTTCTTTTTTAACAATATTACTGCATTAGAATTACTAAAAATCATTAAATCATTAGCTGACTCTGATTCCAAAGATTCAGATGGTATATCTAGTAATATTCTGAAAAATATTGCGTTTAACATTGTGGATGTGATGTCATATATCTTTAATCATAGCATTATGTCAGGGGTATTCCCGGAAGATTTGAAATGTGCTGTGGTAATGTCTCTCTTTAAAAAAGGAAGTACTAAGGAAGTTAATAACTAAAGACCAATTTTCGTTATTATCCACATTTTCTACAGTGATTGAGATAGCGGTAAAAAGTAGGATAGTAAATTTCTTAAATAAAAACCAGTTTTTAGATGTTAGGCAGTACGGTTTTAAAAAGGGAGCATCTACTGAGGACGCTCTACTGGACTTTTATTATAATGTTTAACAAGGTTTAAATATGAAAACATGTTCTGCAGGACTCTTCGTAGACATTACCAAAGCATTCGACATGATAAACCATAATATTCTTTTAAAAAAACGTTTAAATGTTGGATTCAGAGGACCAATTCTTGACTGGTTTAGATCCTATTTAGATAATGGTACTCCAAAAGTCTTAGTTTGAAAACCAATTTAGTAATCTTAAAGCATTGAAACATGGGGTATCCAAGGGTTCGGTTTTGGCTCCAATCCTATTCTTAATATATATAAACTCGTTATTTAACCAGCCTTTCTATAATAAGCTGATGATTTGGGGTGTACATACACATCAGATTCTCCATTAGATATGGTTAGTGCTATTAATAATGATTTATTTGTACTCAGGGATTGGTTTACGGAACATAAATTGATTACTAGCAACAAAACCAAGATCATGTTTTTCAACCTTTCTCAGAAGAATCTGCCTGATTTAAATATGTTATTTCACTCTTCTGAGTGTAATAAGTTTAAATTAATCAATACTTTGTGTACCTGTTAATGTAACTTTCTTTTGTGACAACGAAGTCAGCAGCGTTAACTGCTTTAGTATCGAGATAGTTAAAAATTTAAATATTTAGGTATTACTCTAGATTGTGTTATGAATTGGGCTGAACACACTCTAGAATTAAAAAAATTTCTGCGCACTACATTACGGAAATTTTATCGTTTGAGCCAAGTTTGTTCTAAAAAGTTAATGAAACAATTCTACTATATTCGAATATTCTATTCGAAAATTCAATATGGGATATCTTGTTGGGGGGGAGCATATCTAAATAAAATTAAAACAATACTTGTTATTCAAAAGTGCGTAATAAGAAAAATAAGTAAAAAAAGTCGACTACATCCTAGCTTTGCTTTGCTTACTCAAACTAAAATGCTACCTGTTAGACATTTATATTATTAGAAAGTTTTAAAAATATTTTATAATAGAGCAGGCTACTTAAAGAGCAGATCTTTTACTAGATATAACCTGAGAAATAATCATAGTTTAGTTAACGTTCCTACTTTCCGAACAATAAATTTCCGAAACTCATATACTGTGGTATCTTGCCGTTTATTTAACAAGCTACCTGAACCAATAAAAAATATAAGAAATCAAAATACATTTTTAAATAAAATTAAAGATTGGTTGCTAGAATTCAAATACAATGAAATCGAAGATCTATTAAAAGTTATGGTTTAAATTTTCTTTTTATTTTTTTCCTAAGTAAACTTTGTCATGTTTTGTGCACACTTTATGGAAACATTTCGAATTTTGTTTTATTTTATTCCGACTCTTTATGTTATATCATGATGAACACAATAAAATTGATGTATTATTACTCTACTTTTTATATTTAATATTTAATTAATTTTTATATTTAATTAAAGTCTTTTTATATTTAATTAATTAATTGATATATTATTACTCTACTTTTTATATTTAATTAATTAATTGATATTAAATAATATTATATAAAAGTTGTACTTGTTTTTTTTTACCTTTTTATTATTAATTTGGATTATGTATTTTTTGTTGATGATAATGTATAATGTAATACAATAACTCCACAATAACGTATTAGTATATTTTTAAGTATTTAGTTTATTGTAAAATGGCATTGAACACAAATTTCTGTAATTTTTAAATATCAATAGCTATTCTCTCAATTAATATTATTGTATTTATTAATGAAATATATTTATTGAATATTTGTTGGAGAATAAAGACTTACTTAAAAAAAAAACAAAAAAACATTTTGCATTCTATTCTTGCAATGTTTATTAAAATCACAAAACGATCTGAAGTAAAATCTAATAATTTGGCAATAGTATCTTTTCTTTGAAAGCCAATCTCTTTCTAAGCCAAAATTTCACATTTTAGTCTATTATTGTTAACTCTTATAATTAATTTATCCGCATCTTAACTAGCGATTTCGGAATTTGTTATTTGTTAATTCGCAAAAGTAAATAATACCGGCAAAAATATATTTTTCTTTTTATTTGGCGCGAGTTATGTATTCACCAAATCCTTTATGTAGTAAAATAAATTATTTACCAGACACTACGCCAGCGCTTCCTGTTATTATCAAAACAAGCACAAATTCTTCAAATTCTATTCCCACAAAAATAACAGACGCTAAATTTGCATTTTCTGTTATTCCCAAATAATAAATTAATTAATCAAATAATTCAATATCATATTTCAATCATGTTTAATCATAATTTTATCGTGGAATAATTAAAATAAAAGATTTCCCACATTTAATTAACATTGCTCGAATTACACCAAAATTAAATAGAATTCAGTTCAGTATTGCTGAGATTGCAATTTTTAAATAATATATATAGTCATACAAATCAGAAGAAAGTCAATCATTGTTTAGACCTGAAAGTGGTCATAATTAAATCATTTGTTTAAACTTAAATTGTAAAGTGTTGTAAGTTATATTCTAGGATAACCGTTAAATAAAATTTATTTAGTAAAATTAAAAATAAAGTTTTTATTTTGAAAATAACCAAAAGCAGTTATTTAAGTGGCGCAGTCGGTAGGATAATTTAAATATATATAAATAAAAAATTTTTGTGAAACAAGACTTCTCTTCGATACACTTAAGTAAGCCTGCTTAAGGCACAAAAAATTTTATATATGAACAAATTCTCAAATGGTCGAATATAAATATACGATAGTGAACAAAGAAGGATATTACATTATCCGCAGAAACTAACTTCGTGCATAATAATATTAAAATCATAAATACGATAGTGAACAACAAAGGATATTATAATATCCACAAAAACTAGCTTCGTACATAAAAACCATAAATACGATAGTGGACAACGAAGGATATTATATTATCCGCAGAAACAAGCTGCGTACTTAAAATAAAATAAATACGACAAAAACTGGAATCTCGAAAATCAAAACGATATGGAAGTACAACTACAAGAACGTATCATTGCACAACAACAACAAATTCAACCGATGATGGAAACTACAAATAACTTACAAGCACAATTACAAGCACAAGTACAAGCACCAGCTCGAGTAAACGCAATACCAATGGAAGCAGTATACACAAACATCAAGTTCATGTCAATTTTTACTGGTAAAGGAGACGTAAGTGTTAACTCCTTTATTAGTAATGTAGCTATCAACAACAAATGATGCAGATACTAAACAAGCAATGGTTCGAGCAATATTCTATGAGAAAATACAAGGTGAGGCGAAAAGCTGTGTTATTAATATACCAGATCCATTCGATTGGGAAGCAATTAAAGTAGTTTTAAAACTAAGATGCAGACCAGAGGTAGAGCCGTCCAAAATCTATAGGATGATTTCCAACTTGAAAGTTAACTCGGTAAGTTAATTAGCTGCTATTATCCAAGATATTAAATATAAGGCAGATGAATGCAGGTTTACTATAGAGAAATCATATAGATTTAAGTAATGTAGATAGTCTGTTCATTAATAGAGTCAAAGCAATGACGCAAGGAATTTTGTTAGATAAAATTTATTATGAAAAAGAGTTAGGTAATATTGTTGCTATTATGAGTAAAAGAAGATTTGAAGATTCATGTATTAGAAAAGAATTTAATAAAAATATAACTAATCAAAAAAATTTTAATTATAATCAAAATAAGAACTTAAAATGTAATAGAAATTCAGCCTGTCATAATGACCTTTCTAATCAAAATAAATTAAATAATAATAACAAGGCAGATAATCACTTAGATAATTATAAAATAGGGCAAAATAGATATTCAAGTAATAATGGTAATTTTTATAAAAATAATAACGACTCTGGCAATACCGCCGTGGTCACCAATGGTCAGGAAACTCTAGCAAAAATCCGGGCAAAAATCGGCAACAACAGGATTACCCTAAACAAGGATCAGGTGATCCGATGGAAATTGAGAACATCCAACAAAGATCGGGCAGTTTCAGGAAAACTCCGGGCCAAAATCGCCAGTAACAGGATTACCCTGAAGAAGAATCGACTAATACCAAAGAGACCCAAAATATACATGTTAGAAAAAAGAATGACAACCGAAAAGTAACTGAATTCATAGAAATTTTCGACGATAGTAGCGAGAGCGAAGTAATAGAATTTTATGAAGTAAATGACCCTAATCCTACAATCCTGAAATTGTAACAAAAATTAAAGTAAAAATTAAAGAACAACAAAATGATGTCAAGGATAGTAATTTAGAAATTATTTCTTGGAACTCTCACTCCTCACAAACTAAAACTTTGAAAAGGTAAGATAAACAACCCACCAAGAATAAAATAAAATTATTACCAAAAATCAAAAAATGCTTCAAACGAAGAATAGCGCCAATTAGTACAGTTTGGATGACACCAGAAACATTAAAAAGAATGACCAAATTTGCCCGCATAAAACCGGGAGGCTCAATAGGAGAAATCGGTAAAAATAGAGATAACATAAAATTAGAAGTACATAGGACACATACTAACAAAAGACATATTGAAACCTGAAACAAATGAAATTAAAATTATTCCAAAGGCATGAAAACAAAACCCAATAGTAAAATTAATTTAGGTATTATAAGCATTAGAAATAACGATAAATTTTCAAAGACAATACCACAGTCAGAACACTCTAGAAATAATTCGGGCCAACATCGCCAGAAGAGAATTATTCTAGACAAAGACAGGTAGTACCAATGGAAATTGATGATATACAACGGGGTAATATCAAGAAATTACAGTAAAACAAAAAAAAAAATAATAAACAAAATTCTAATAACAACATTACAAAAAAAAAGTAATAATATTAAAAACAAGTAATAAAAAAAAATATGAACAACACATGTCCTCACAGTAATTCGGGCCAAAATCGCTATAGCAGAATTATCAAAAGGACAGTTATTATAAGAGCAATTACTCTAATTAAATTAAAATTTAAAGAACTTTAATCACGAACGAAATTATTCCGCGGCAAACAAAGAATTTCTCGAGATTATGTGGTCAGTGAACAATTTTCGACCTTACTTTTACGGTAACAAATTTAAAATAATGACCAATCACCAACCTATAAAACATTTACATGCCAAATATAAAGGAACAGATTTATTACCTAGGCATCAAAGGTGGTTATTAAAATTAGGTGAATATCAATTCGAAATCGGATACCTTAAAGCAAAAGAAAACCGCGTCGCAGGCTTTTTAAGTTGAATTGAGAATACGGAGGAAAAAGTAAATGAGGAGAAGGATGATAAAGAATCAAATGAATCCTTAAATATATTTATTGTTGAAGATGACGCCACAATGGCAACAGTACATTCTGCAGAGGAAGAATTACTAGACCCTGTATGTGTATAAAACACAAATTATTGTCACAAATAATAAAATTTTGGAAATGGAAAATATTTTAGGTAGAAGAATAATATATATAGCTGAATACGATTTCAATAATTTAAATAATATTTTAAGAAGATATATTAAAAAAGGTATAACTGGTATATATTCAGAATTACCGGACCATAAATATAATATTGTACAAAATAAACTAGTAGAACTACTTTCAAGTGATAGAAATAAAAAAATTATTAAATATTCGTTTAGAGCACAATAAATGAAAACTGAAGTAGAAACAGTGAAACAAATTTCTTTCCATCATGTTAAAGAAAGCTCTCATTCGGGTATACAAGAAACATATAATCAGTTAAAAAATATAATATACTACCCAAAACTGTTAGAAACAATTCAAATATTTTTAAATCAATGTGATATCTGTCAGCTGGTTAAATACGATAGAAAACCTATTAAATCTAAGTATAATCTCACAGAAACACCCAGAGATATAAATCAAATTATTCACATCAATACTAACGTCATAATGAAATGTTCATTTTTAACAGTAATTGACAAATTTTCGAAATTCGGTTCTGCATATTATTTATCAGACATAAACCAATTAACTAATATCGAACAAATAGAGGAACATTTCACAAAGTTAGGAGGACCTAAGAAAATTAAAGCAGACAATGAATTCAAAGCTACACAAATAAAAGAGCAAAATGTAGCATTACAGTTGACTAAACCAAACAGTCACACAGGGAACGGTGATATTGAACGTTTCCATTACTCCCTAGCGGAAAAATTTAGAATTTTGAAACTAACCGAAAATAATTTATCATGTAAACAAATAATTCAAAGAGATGTTAGAAGCTACAATGAAAGATCTCATTCAAGCATAAAAGACACAAGATTAAGATAGATAAAATAGACAAACTTAATAAAAATAGGGAAAATTATAGCAAAACTAGGACGATAGGTTTTGTAAAAAATGATAAAGCAGTTAGGCAAAAGGAACAACCTAAATACAAAAGGCTAAAATTAGATAACGTACATTTGACAAATATTAAAAGACCATTAAAATTTTCAAACACTCATTATATTGACAATTCTGACAATAATAATTCAGACCGTGAATGCTAATCTATTAGAAATAAGCAGTATAAACTCAAATACGGGATTTGTAAAAATCCATTTAGGTAAAGAAGATTTAGTTACTCAGACAGATATTGTCATACATATTATTCACCCAGTCGAACTTTTGAACTTACTTGATAACATTTCAAATAAAACCAACATATTAGAATCCATCTTCGTGAACAAAATTTATACTTTGATTTACTTTTCAAAATTAAATTTATTTATTCTAAAATAATCTCATGGAAAGTTTTTGATGAGCATTCCTTTTCAGATCACAGATACCTTGAGTTCAGACTGGACGAAAGTTCTCCAACAAAGTCAATCTATAGAAATCCTAAGAGAACTGACTGGAAAAAATATAGGGAGCACTTAAAGTCAACGCTTCCCTCCTTAACACCTGGAATTCCTAAAAATATCGAGGATCTAAATAGCCTAGTAAACGTTTTTACTAAGGCCTGCAATAAGTCCTTAGAGCATTCATGTCTCATCAGTAAACCTAGGGGAAAACCTAAGCCACCTTGGTGGAATGATGAAATCAACGCTCTAAGGAAATATAGTAGGAGGACTTTTAATAATGCCAAAAAAACGAATGAGATACAGGACTGGAGCTCTTATAAAACAGCTCTTAGTCAGTACAAAAAAGCACTTTAAAAAGGCGAAAAGAGATACATGGAAACTATTCTGCGGAGGTATAGAGAACGTCTCCGAGGCATCTAGACTTAGGAAAATTCTATCGACAAACCCCATGGTACCCAGTCTTCTTAAAAAAGAGGATGGCAGCTGGGCTACCACAAGCGAGGAGTCGTTGGAATTACTTTTAAAAACCCACTTTCCTGGGTGCTCAAATAACAGCTCAGAGGTTGCTTGTCTTCTGAATCCTCTCTCTACTATTTCAGAGGTGGTGGTTACAGGGGACAAACTACAATGGGCTATAGATAGTTTCAAACCATTCAAGTCAAGCGGACCGGATGGAATTATACCCGCTGAGATCCAGCAAAATGCATATACTACCCTGGCTTGGTTAAAAAGTATTTTCTGTGGTTGTCTTAATTTGGGGCTTATCCCGGATAAATGGAAACAGGTCAGAGTAGTGTTCATACCCAAGGCCGGCAAAAGTAGTCACGTCCATGCGAAGGACGTGTTGGCCTATAACCCTATAAACCTGTCGGCCTATAAGCCTGTCGGCCTATAAGCCTGTCGGCCTATGAGCCTGTCATCCTTCCTTCTAAAAACCTTAGAAAGATTGATCGACATCCATATCCGCTGCAACTTAGATAAAAATCTGTTGTCAGCCTCTCAACATGCTTACTGTAAAGGGAAGTCAGTGGATACTGCACTTCACACTTTGACAAGCTCGATTGAAAGATCTTTAAATTGCAAAGAGTATACTCTTGCAGCTTTTATAGACATTGAGGGAGCGTTTAATAACGTCAATCAGGTAGTAATTGTGGACGCACTCATAAGGCTAGGAGTTGAACCGGAGCTAAGATGCTAAATAGCAGGGCCATCAGTGCCAACTTTGGCAACGCTTCAGCAAAAAGGTTTGTGAAAAGAGGGACTCCGCAAGGAGGGGTGCTATCTCCCCTTCTTTGGAATATGGTAGTAAATAAACTGCTTAAAATCCTGAAAGAGGTGGGCTGCACAACTATCGCCTATGCGGACGATATTGCTGTCGTGGTCAGTGGCAAGTTTCCAGACAGTCTCAGGGACGTTTTGCAACTTGCACTAAACAAAATCACAACATGGGCTACAGACTGTGGACTGTCAGTAAATCCACAGAAAACAGAACTGGTCTTTTTTACAAGGAAATATAAAATTCCTAAAATAAAACCGCCTTCGTTAAATGGCTGCACTCTTGCCTTTAGCGAAACGGCGAAATTTCTGTGTCTAACTCTAGACAGGAAGTTAAGCTTGAAGGCTAACATCTTAGAAAGAGTAAAGAAGGCCTCAATAGCATTCTACTCGTGTAAAAAAGCCATTGATAGGAAATGGGGGCTTCAGCCATACATGACTTACTGGCTATACACATCCGTAGTAAGACCCATTCTTATGTACGGAGTCCTAGTATGGTGGAAGGCTATCGATAAAGAGGTCAACCGCAAAGCAATCGCTAGGGTCCAAAGAACTGCCACACTATGTATTAGTGGCCCTTTAACAACAACCCCTTCTGCGGCATTAGACATCATGCTTAATCTGATGCCTGTAGAATATTATAGTAAATTTGCAGCCGCAAACACAGCTGTGAGATTAAAAGCTACATCCCAGTTGATCAATTCACGAGAAGGTCACTCGGATATCATAAACCAATTCAAGTCCACCCCCGCCTTGGTGGACTACACGTCCCCCACTTACTTCTTCGGGAAATCTCATGTGACGAGCATACCAAGCCGTAAGAGTTGGAGCTCGAACACAGTGATGACCTTCGAAGGAGTACAATTCTACACGGATGGTTCAAAAATGAACAGCAGTGTAGGATGCGGGGTCTTCTCAGATAATCTGAATATCAGTCATAATTTCCGATTACCAGACCATTGTAGCGTCTTCTAAGTGGAAATTATGGCAATTCAAGAAGCCTTGATTCTTCTGAATAGAACCGTTTTGACTGTGAAGCAAGTATGTATTCTGTCAGACAGTCAGGCTGCGTTAAAATCTCGGGAATCAACATGCACAACCTCGAAGACTGTAATAAACTGCCGAAAACTTCTTAACGAGATGGCCAGGCAATTTAGAATTCAGCTTTGCTGGGTACCAGGTCATCGAGGTAATCCGGGAAATGAAAAAGCTGATGAACTCGCAAGAATTGGTACAACCTTACAAGTTCTGCCGGATAGGGCAGGACTAGGGGTACCTCTATCCACAAGCAAAACGTTATTTCGTAAGGAAATAACGGATATGGTAAATTACAAATGGTCAAACTTAACCTCGTGTAATATCACAAGATTGATATGGCCCAAAACCGATTTAAGACGATCCAATGATCTGCTTTCTCTCAAAAGGGCAGACATAAGAATGACAATAGGTATAATCACCGGTCACTGTCTAATAGGGAAGCATGCCAGAAGATTTGCTTATCCGCAAACGACTATTGTAGAGCCTGCAAGGATGAAGAAGAGGAGGAAACTACTCTTCATCTCCTTTGCACATGCCCGGCCTTGTCGGCAAGAAGGAATACCCATTTGGGGCAATATATCTTCGACAGCCTTAGCGATCTGTCAGTTAAAAATGTGAAGAGTATTCTTCGCTTTGCAAAAAGCTCAAATTGGTTTTAACGAGTGGGATAGAAAAGCTTCTATGTGGTATCACAATAGACCAAATACGGTCTAAGTGTGCCTTTTTGGCAGCCACCTTAACCTAACCTAACCTAACCTACGTATTCACCAAATCCTATATGTAATAAAATAAATTATTTACCAGACACTTCGTCAGCACTTCCTATTATTATTAAAACAAGTATAAATCCTTGAAATTCTATTCCCACAAAAATAACAGACTATGTTTGTTTAAAACACAAATACAAAAAAATGTTTAATTCAAATGTTCAATTCAATCCAATTTAATTGAATTTTCACTATTTTTTAAAAAATTAATAACGCACTGTTATTTTATTTTATTATAATAAAACGCACTGTTTTATTTTCAATTTAATTTATTTTAACAACCTTTCTTTTACGACTCTACGATAACGATTGATTAGAATTCATAAAATTTGGGTTTATATAAACTTGAGTTAAACGGTTCAGGACTAACGTTTAACTCAAGTCCAGTAACCTTGAATTTAAAGTACATAATAAAAATGAAAAATAAAAACCAAAGTATATAAAAAACATATGTAGTGTATATAAAAAGTTAAAATCATTGAATATATAAAAGATATAAAATTATTGTGAACTAAATTAATTTTAGTGAATGTAACTGACATCTTGTGTCCCAAAATTAAAACAATTATATTTTGACAATTTCTATCTAATATTGTGAATTTGTTTGGTTTTGACAATTATTGTAAGTATCAATAATACTTTAAAATAAATATACATAAACTTTTTATTTTTAGGTATATCAATAGAAAAAAACAAAGATGAAGATGCTGGATGCAAGATGCTGGATGCTGATCGGTACCAGGATTCAACCATCACTCAGGAACCAGGTTACTCAGATAAGTACAAAAATAATTTTAATTTGAAATTGATTCTTTGTTTCTCCTTTTTTTATTTTTAGATGAACAAGAAACCAGCAAAATATAATAGCTGCAGAAACATACTCCCGGCCTTGACATTATATTGAAGTAATGCCAACTTATTAAGGTAAATTATGTGAGTTGCAATGTGGATAGGTAACTTGTATCATTCAAATTCATGCTCGATTAATACTAATTTCATCATGGGTGAAGTGTTTTTTAGGTTAAATATTCAAAAAGATCATGACATCTCAAGTTCGCAACAACGTATCCAGATGATTTGCAGGTTCCGGTGCTCGTACATTGCAGTAACATGAAAGAAAAAAATTATGAAAGTGTAAGAATTATATTATTTGTTTTAGAAAATGCTTTTGTAGTTTATAAGGCATTCATATGTAGGAATTTTTGAATAATAGTTTGTGTGAATGTATGAATACTTGAATTATGTTGATGTGTGATTTAGTTGAATATATTGATATGTAAATTTCAAATGTTATTTAGTGTGAGTGTGTGACAATGTTTTTAATTTTGATGTTTTTTTTTTGTTTTACCTGAACGGACGAATTTCGAATTTTGATTTTGTTTCAACGGACGATTTTTTTTTGCGATTTTTTTTATTTTTATTATTTTAACGAATTTAGCGAATAGATATTAAAATCATATTTGATTGTTAAACGATTTTCGCGTATAAGTATTAGCGAATTATTATTATATTTTTTTTTTTATAAGCGATAGATTTTAGATTAACCAATTTTTTTTTTGTTTATGAGCGATAGATTTTAGCGTGTGAGTGTTTGTGATGCTTTCCTACATTGGCTTAACAATGATTGATGAACATAGTGCATTGTTAATCATGTGGTAGTAAGCAAATCTTTGTTATAGGACGTTTGATGATATTATGTTTTGTACGCAACGTAACGACTCGGACCAACCCATCTGAACCAGGATGTACCTGAGTAATTCTGGCCAGTGGCCAATGACATGGTGGCAAATTATCTTCCTTCAATAACACTAATTGGTTTGGTTTGACATTGTCTACTTGTACTGACCATTTAGGTCGTTATTATAGTCGACTTAAATATTCCTTTTGCCATATCATCCAAAAACTTTGTAACATGTGTTGCAAATGTTGCCATCTATCTAACCTATTTGGATTAGTATCTAACAAAGACATTTGCGGTGTTGCAAGCATGTTTTCTCCTATAAGAAAATGTGCAGGAATTAACGGTGCTAAATCGTCGATATTATTGGTTATTTCATATAAAGGTCTTGAGTTTAAGCAAGCTTCTATTTGACACAAAAAAGTTGAAAATTCTTCATAAGTTAAAATGGTGTTCAAAATTCGTTTTAAATGGTACTTTGTGGATTTAACTCCGGCTTCCTACAAACCTCCGAAATGAGGAGATGAGGGCGGAATGAAATGAAATTTTACACCTTCCTTTTCTGTCAACTCAGTTATTTGGGGCTTGTATTCTTTAATCATGATGTTGGATTGCTTCATTAAACTTCTATTAGCACCAACAAAGTTAGTACCGTTGTCACAGTAGATATTTTGACATAATCCTCGTCGCACACAAAGTCGACGGAATGCCACGATGAAGCCGTCTGTTGACATGTCGGTAACTAACTCCAAGTGAATGGCCTTAGTGGACATACACATAAATAATGAAACGTATGCCTTATATTTCTTTGCACCTCTACCTTTATGCCGCTTTAATTCGAATGGCCTGCAATAATCTAACCCTGTATGCGTAAATGGTCTTGCAATTTGTGTTCTTACACTTGGCAAATTTCCCATTAGTTATGTTTGTGTTTCAGCCTTTTGCTTAAAACAAGGTATACATTTATGTATCATCATGCGTATGCTATTCCTTGCATTGATGATCCAATATTTAGTGCGAAGCACAGACATCATCAGTTGAAAACCGCCATGTAATGTTTGCTTGTGTACTTTTTCTATTAGCAACTTAGTGAGATGGTCGTTATCTGAGAGTATAATAGGATACCTTTGGTCAAATGGTATACTGGAATTTCTTAACCTTCCACCAACACGTAATAGTCCATCCTTGTCTAAAAAGGGATTAAGTTTTGATATTCGATCTTTATTATCAATTGGCTGATTACCTTTCAATGCAATTATTTCCTTTTGAAAATTTCTAGCTTGCGCTCTTCTAATTAATATGTTAAGAGCATCTTCCGTTGCCGAGTTTGTGAGATGATCTACGTGGTCGGATTTTGTTTTGCATTTTAATTTGGTAAAAAATCGACGACAATATGCAGTTACTCTTATTAATCTATGTAATGATGAGAAATTGACTTCGAAAATGTCCACCTTTGCGCTTGTTGAATGGCAAATTACAATTTTCCTTTTTTCAATTTCGTTTGTTGTTAGTTTTTGTATAGGCCAAAAGTCTGCTGATTTCGAAAGCCATTCTGGACGGTTTCACCAAATTTTATGTTTTGCCAATTCTGATGGGCATAGCCCTCGTGTTGCACAATCGGCTGGATTTTGCTTCGTTGGTACATATGACCATACACATCCCTTTAAAATGTTATGAATATCTGAAACTCTGTTTGCGACAAAGGTAGTCCACTTACTGGGATGTCCTTTCAACCAAGCTAGTACGATTTCTGAGTCACTCCATCCGTAAAATTTGATAGTTTCATTTAGTTTTAGTGATTTACGTACTACTTGCATCGACCTTGCCGCCAAACTTGTAGCACACAGTTCTAATCGTGGTAATGATAACGTTTTAATCGGAGCAACTCTACTTTTTGCTAAGACCAGGCGTATAGTTCTGTGGCCGTTTTGGTCAATAGTACATAGATAAATTACTGCCGCGTATGCTTTGGTTGAAGCATCTGCAAATGCATGGAATTCAACCTCTGAGTTCTGTGTTGAATAGTGAAGCCATCTTGGAACTCGAATTTGTGTTATATCGGATAAATATTTATAATATTTGTTCCATTGTTGTTGCAACTCATGACTCACATTATCATCCCAAGTAAGACCCTCCAACCATAATTTCTGCATAATTATTTTACCCGTTATGATTATTGGAGCTAGCCAACCTAACGGATCAAACAACTTGGCGATTTGTGATAAAATTGTTCGTTTTGAACAAATTTGTGATATCGGTGAAAAATTCACAGAAAAATAGCATACATCTGCTTTGGGATTCCAAATAGTTCCCAAAGTACGTACTTCATCTTTATGATCTGAAACTAACGGCAACATTTTCCCTTGTTCAATCTTATTCTCTGATATTAACTCCTTGGCATTCGACATCCATTTTCTTAATGAAAAACCACCACGATTCATAAGTTCTATCATATCTTGTTGAATTTGTAAAGCTGACTCTATATCTTCTGCTCCTGATAGCAGATCATCTACATAAAAATCTGACATAGTGATTTCTGAAGCTAATGGAAAGTTTTGCGCTTCATCACTGGCTAATTGTTGCATTGTTCGTGTCGCTAAATATGGTGCACTTCGTTCCAAACGTGACAGTTAACAATTTGTAATCTTTCACATTTACGTTGGTGTTTTCACGCCACACTATGCGTTGGTAATTAGTATGTTTCTTGTCAACTAACACTTGCCGATACATTTTTTCGATATCTGCTAGGATAGCAATTCTATGTTTGCGCCATCGAATGAATAGTTGCACTAATTCGTCTTGAATAACCGGACCCTTTAACATCATGTCGTTTAAGGATGTTCCACTTTCTGTTGATCGTGACGCATCGAAGACCACTCTCAGTTTTGTAGTGGTACTGGATTCCTTTACGACTCCATGATGCGGCAGATAACATGTTGTGTTGTTTGAGTTGATCATCTTTCATAGCTTCGTAATGTGTGATGGGTATCATGTGACCTAATTTTAGATACTTGTTAACTACTTTACAGTATTCAGTTTTGAACTTCTTGTCTCGTTCGAATCTAGCTTCTAGTTGATGAAGTCGGTGGATTACAATGTTTCTTGACGCTCCCAAATGGCGTTCGAGCGTGGATTTTCGTAATGGCAGTGACACTTGATATCTTCCTATTGGTACTCTAATGGTTGTTTCTTTGTAAATCTCTTCACATTTGACTTCTTCTTCTGTTAAGGTATTAACATTCTGGATTTTTTCTATTTCCCAAAACATTCTTACTTGTTCTTCTAGCTTGTGAGTTAAATGGTAGTTGGCTATGGTGATATTTTGTGTTGTAGCTTGGTGAATTTCGCCCGATAGAATCCAACCAAATATTGTATTTTGAGCTAATGGGGTACCCTCTGTACCCCTTTTGACACCAGGTAATATAATTTTATTGGAAACTTCGGCTCCCAGTAATAGATCAATAACTCCAGTTTGATTGAAATGAGGGTCCGCTAGTTTTAAATCCACTATATGCTCCCACTTCTCATAATTGATTCTTGACGATGGTAATATTTGAGTTAGGTTTTTCATAATAAATCCTTCCACGTTAATAAATTGTTCATCAATGAGTGATTTTATGGTGAAAGTGGTTTTATTATTAATTGTATGATTGTTGTCTTTTCCAATGCCTTGGATTGTCGCACTGACAATTTCTTTATTTAAGTTTACTCTTTGCACTATTTTCTCGGTAATGAAAGATGCTTGAGATTCTTGGTCAAGCAACGCACGCCCTGTGATTTCCTTACCAGAAGAATTTATTATTTTGACCAAAACAGTGTTTGCCAGCAAAACTTGTTTGTTGCATTTGCTGAACGCTGTAGTTCTTACATCCTTGTCGGGACACTGGAGGTATTCCGTAGAACTACTATTGTTTGAAGGTGTGAAACTGGGACTATTGATATTCAAAATATGATTGCTTGCTCGCACATGTGACATATATGGCGCTCCAAATGGCTGCGTGTGATCAGCTCCCCTAGTTAAGTGCAGTAACGTATGATGTGGCTTCTGGCACTCATGGCATTTGTGTTTGCTGGAACACTGCGGTACTTTGTGACCTTCTCCTAAACAATTCTAGCATAACGCTTTTGTTCTTACAAAGTCCAATCGTTTAATAGGAGCCAGTTCTAAAAATTTTTTACATTTTCTTAAGATATGCGACTCTTTACACATGGTACAAATAACTCCAGTTACTGACGCGATGTGGAAATTTTTGGTAGGTGTTTGCTTAACGTCCTTTGATTTAATGTGATTTGGATGATTACGTTGAACAGATTCCAAAGTCCGAAATCTGTTTTCTAAAAATTCTTTGAACACTGTGAATTCCGGTATTGTTCGAGAGTTGCCAATCTTTTCCTCCCATAATTGTTGAGTTCGAAATGGTAATTTCTGAACCAATAAGAAAATCAAAATACTATTCCAGCTTTCCACGAGTATATTTAAATTTTTTAAGGAATGATAGACTGCAATAGTGGTGTCCAGCATGTTTTTGATTGCTATTGCTGACTCAGCTGTAATTTGTGGTTGACTTAGTAGAACCCTTAGCTGTGTGTTTACCAGCATTCTTTTGTTTTCATAACGATCAGTCAGAGTAGTTATGGCTGACTTAAACCCTGATTCTTCTAAATGCAAATGTTGAATTAGTGTTGCTGCATCTCCCTCCACCTTGGTCTTGAGCACGTTCAATTTCTGTATATTCGACATTTGCCAGTATTGCAGGAAATAGGCGTCTAGAGTATTCTTAAAGGTCGGCCAACTTTCATACGTGCCATCAAACGGGGGTAAACTCAAGCGTGGTGGTGCAAAGTCTTGTTGAGTTGGAATCAATGAAGAACTCAAATCTGGGGTTTCTTTTGTTAGCTGTTCATAAGCCTCCTTCAACTCAGGTTGCAGATCCATATACACTTCTAAAATTTTTGTCCATGTTTCACTCTTTAAATATTCTTCGACGTCATCCATGCCAACAACAGCCATGTGCAATTTCTCCGACTCCTTGAATCTGTTTTCTACTAATGTCAGCCTTGTTTCCAACTGAGTCGCACGTAACTTCGACTCTAGTTCCTTAAACCCAGCTTGAAAGGTTAGCATATCCTTTAAATTGGTTTCCAATTGCGCGATAATTGTTGCTTTCGCTTTTTCCTTTGACATCTTAACGCGATATAGAACTTAGAACTTACAACTTATATATCTCAAATTAGTTACTCATTAATTTTTTTAACAAAATTTTAGCATATAAAAAATGTTACAAAAATATTTTTAAAACTTTTATATATGTTGTTAATGTTGAATGTTTTTATAAAAATTTTATTATAAATGTGTTTGTTGTTAAATGTTTATATTTAATATTGTGTGAATTTTGTTAGTATATAATAGTTAGAACGGACTTACTTTTGATTTATGTATTCCTCTTTTATTTCCAGAAACCATACCGAACGCGCGCGTATCAAACCGTTAGGGATTCTGTACCCTAAAATTTTGTTCACTATATAAGTGCTTACAATGTCACTGGTTTTTTTTTTTTTTTTCGTTTTTTCAAATTTTGAAAATTAACTCTTTTTAATTATAATTTATCTTAGAGAATTTCAACAGTCACTGTTTTTAACTAGTTCAAATATTGTAAATAATAATATTTTAATTTTAATTTTTCTCATAAAAGTCACTGTTATTGTTCTTGCAAATTTGTCACCCAAATACAATTTCTTTTTTCACACTATTTTTTTTTTTTTTTGGTTTATAGTTTATTAATATAAGTATATATTTTTTTTTTACACGACAAATTTTCTAATTTATCTTTTAGCACTTCAGCACTTTAGCACTTTTAGCACTTCAAAGTCCGGCTCGAAGGACCAAAAAATGTTTGTTTAAAACACAAATACAAAAAAATGTTTAATTCAAATGTTCAATTCAATATAATTTAATTGAATTTTCACTATTTTTTAAAAAATTAATAACGCACTGTTATTTTATTTTATTATAATAAAACGCACTGTTTTATTTTCAATTTAAATTATTTTAACAACCTTTCTTTTACGACTCTACGATAACGATTGATTAGAATTCATAAAATTTGGGTTTATATAAACTTGAGTTAAACGGTTCAGGACTAACGTTTAACTCAAGTTCAGGACTAACGTTTAACTCAAGTCCAGTAACCTTGAATTTAAAGTACATAATAAAAATGAAAAATAAAAACCAAAGTATATAAAAAACATATGTAGTGTATATAAAAAGTTAAAATCATTGAATATATAAAAGATATAAAATTATTGTGAACTAAATTAATTTTAGTGAATGTAACTGACATCTTGTGTCCCAAAATTAAAACAATTATATTTTGACAATTTCTATCTAATATTGTGAATTTGTTTGGTTTTGACAATTATTGTAAGTATCAATAATACTTTAAAATAAATATACATAAACTTTTTATTTTTAGGTATATCAATAGAAAAAAACAAAGATGAAGATGCTGGATGCAAGATGCTGGATGCTGATCGGTACCAGGATTCAACCATCACTCAGGAACCAGGTTACTCAGATAAGTACAAAAATAATTTTAATTTGAAATTGATTCTTTGTTTCTCCTTTTTTTATTTTTATATGAACAAGAAACCAGCAAAATATAATAGCTGCAGAAACATACTCCCGGCCTTGGCATTATATTGAAGTAATGCCAACTTATTGAGGTAAATTATGTGAGTTGCAATGTGGATAGGTAACTTGTATCATTCAAATTCATGCTCGATTAATACTAATTTCATCATGGGTGAAGTGTTTTTTAGGTTAAATATTCAAAAAGATCATGACATCTCAAGTTCGCAACAACGTATCCAGATGATTTGCAGGTTCCGGTGCTCGTACATTGCAGTAACATGAAAGAAAAAAATTATGAAAGTGTAAGAATTATATTATTTGTTTTAGAAAATGCTTTTGTAGTTTATAAGGCATTCATATGTAGGAATTTTTGAATAATAGTTTGTGTGAATGTATGAATACTTGAATTATGTTGATGTGTGATTTAGTTGAATATATTGATATGTAAATTTCAAATGTTATTTAGTGTGAGTGTGTGACAATGTTTTTAATTTTGATGTTTTTTTTTTTGTTTTACCTGAACGGACGAATTTCGAATTTTGATTTTGTTTCAACGGACGATTTTTTTTTGCGATTTTTTTTATTTTTATTATTTTAACGAATTTAGCGAATAGATATTAAAATCATATTTGATTGTTAAACGATTTTCGCGTATAAGTATTAGCGAATTATTATTATATTTTTTTTTTTATAAGCGATAGATTTTAGATTAACCAATTTTTTTTTTTGTTTATGAGCGATAGATTTTAGCGTGTGAGTGTTTGTGATGCTTTCCTACATTGGCTTAACAATGGTTGATGAACATAGTGCATTGTTAATCATGTGGTAGTAAGCAAATCTTTGTTATAGGACGTTTGATGATATTATGTTTTGTACGCAACGTAACGACTCGGACCAACCCATCTGAACCAGGATGTACCTGAGTAATTCTGGCCAGTGGCCAATGACATGGTGGCAAATTATCTTCCTTCAATAACACTAATTGGTTTGGTTTGACATTGTCTACTTGTACTGACCATTTAGGTCGTTATTATAGTCGACTTAAATATTCCTTTTGCAATATCATCCAAAAACTTTGTAACATGTGTTGCAAATGTTGCCATCTATCTAACCTATTTGGATTAGTATCTAACAAAGACATTTGCGGTGTTGCAAGCATGTTTTCTTCTATAAGAAAATGTGCAGGAATTAACGGTGCTAAATCGTCGATATTATTGGTTATTTCATATAAAGGTCTTGAGTTTAAGCAAGCTTCTATTTGACACAAAAAAGTTGAAAATTCTTCATAAGTTAAAATGGTGTTCAAAATTCGTTTTAAATGGTACTTTGTAGATTTAACTCCGGCTTCCTACAAACCTCCGAAATGAGGAGATGAGGGCGGAATGAAATGAAATTTTACTAATGAAATGAATGAAATGAAAACTAAATTAATTTTAGTGAATGTAACTGACATCTTGTGTCCCAAAATTAAAACAATTATATTTTGACAATTTCTATCTAATATTGTGAATTTGTTTGGTTTTGACAATTATTGTAAGTATCAATAATACTTTAAAATAAATATACATAAACTTTTTATTTTTAGGTATATCAATAGAAAAAAACAAAGATGAAGATGCTGGATGCAAGATGCTGGATGCTGATCGGTACCAGGATTCAACCATCACTCAGGAACCAGGTTACTCAGATAAGTACAAAAATAATTTTAATTTGAAATTGATTCTTTGTTTCTCCTTTTTTTATTTTTAGATGAACAGGAAACCAGCAAAATATAACAGCTGCAGAAACAGACTCTAAATTTGCATTTTCTGTTATTCCTAAATAATAAATTTATTAATTTATTAATCAAAGTGTTTCTAAATTTGATAATTGATGCAGTCTTTAGACTAAATTTTTAAAGTTTACAATTGATTTTTATAAGTAGAACAAATATTACAAAATTAGCAAAATAATCTATACAATATATTGAACCTGTTTATGAAAATATGCTGCGTTTATATTATTTATATTAATTGGTTATGTTTACACGTTTTTACTTGTGCAATAATTGAAGTTTATAATTTAGGTTTATTAAAGTTCAATGAAATACATTAATGAAATACATTCAAGTTCATTCATAAGAAATATCATGTTACGATTATTTAGGTTTATTTAAGTTCATTGAAAATTGAAATACATTTAAGTTCAATTATATTAAGTATTAAGTTATAATAATATATTTCTATTAATTTCGTAAATTACATTTTTACTTCAATATTATTTATTAAGTCATTGATCTTATCAATATTGGTGGAGTTTATTAACGTAAGACGCGTGTGTTATATACTTATAAAATTACAATTTCAAGTCAGCTAAAGCATTTGACAATAGTCAAACTAACACTGTAGACATTTACTTTCAAATATTTTAGGAAGTGTTACCGCTGTAAGTGTATTAAAAACACTTCTATCGAACCATCTATCGCAAATTGTTCAAGCATACATAAGAATTATTTCTCTGTATTTTTGATTAATAAATTTATAAATTTTGTATCAATTAAAAATTTAATTAATAAAAATAATTTACACAATGGTAAATAATTTTCTGGTTATAAAATGATTCGAACACCACCAGCTAGTCCAACAAAAACAACAAAACTCATATTTCTGAGGATCTGTCAAAAAATAATTTAAAACCTGTCAGGGGAAATTCAGAACAAAATACAAATATGGAAAGTATACTCCAACAGTTACAACTTTTTTCAAAGGAAAACAAGGAACTCAAAAAGCAACTAAGAGAATTGCAAGAAAAAATCTTGTTAAAAATGAAGTCATAAGTAAAAGACCAAGGAAGAGTCCAGATAAACGGCCGCCAAACAAGCAACCAAAGTTATCAAATTCGTTAAAAGCATCAACATCTAGTCAAGAAAGCAGTAACTAAACCGAAAACGAAAAGAAGTTAAATATAGAAGTTAAATTAGTTAAATTGGAAGAAAAAAAGTCAAAACCTTCACCAATTTTTGTTGTTGGAGTTCAAAATATTGTTCCACTGACAAAATTATTAGAAGAAATAGCTAAGAATAACTACGAAATTAAACTAATAAATAGCGAAGAAGTTAAAATCCAAGCAAGAAACCTGCAAAACTTAATAAAAATCAAGAATTTCATACTTACAGGATGAAATCTGAAAGGGCTTCTAGAGTAGTTCTCCTTGGGTTACACCCTGCAGGTGATGTTGACAAAATTAAGCATGAAGTTAAATCTCTGTTGCACATGGTCACAAATATTCACAACATTAAACAACGATCAACAAAGAAATCATTACCATTGATTTATATTGATATAAACCCAAACATCAACAATAAGAATATATATAATGTAAAAAAAATGGTTCCACACCATTATATCCTTCGAATATAACCAAACAATATAACCCCCAACAGCAAAAACGTGATATACCACAGTGCCACACATACCAACGGTACGGCCATACTAAGACATTCGTCTACCCAGATGTGTAAAATGTGCTGGTGAACATCACACAAATGATTGTACAATAAAATCGAAACGCAATTCTGTTAAGTGCTTCCTATGTTCCGAAAATCATCCGGCAAATTATAAAGGGTGTAGCTATTATAAACATATTCAAAAACAAAACTTTCCTCTTCTTCGCAAAAAAGGATTTGAACAAAATAAAACTGCTTGCTCAACTTCAACTACCAAAACACCTCTCATAACTAGTATGGTAAAACCAAATTTAAGTTTTGCTAACAAAAGCTTCGGCACCAGAAAATAGTCATATACAAGTAAATTCAAGCCAAACAGGCTATGTCAGAAATGAAGGAATGATGAGAAATCTATTTCAACAGATGGGAGTTATGATTAACTTATTAACAACTGTCATTAGTAGTAAAATTAATGCCACAACTTCTTAAAACTGCTCATTGGAACGTCAATGGCCTGTCTAAACGTGGTCAGGAAGTAAAAATGTTTCTAAATCACAACAAAATAGACATTTTCTTGGTGCCTGAAACACATTTCACTAATAAAAGCTACTTAAAAATAAAAAATTACTGTTTATATGATACTAAACATCCAGATGGTGCAACACACGGGGGATCGGCAATAATTGTTAAAACTTCAGTAAAACATTATTTGCAAGCTACTAGCATATGTGTTGAAGATTGGAATAGCCCCATCATTATCTCAGCATTGTATAATCCGCCAAAACGCAACATAAGTAAACACAATACATCGATTTCTTCAAAACTTTTGGAAATAAATTTATAGCTGGAGGTGAACTACAATGCGAAGCATACTCACTAGGGTTCAAGGAACATTAGTCATAAAGGAAGGCAATTGTTATTAGCGATGGATGCTTGTGGAATCAAGAGTATATTTTCTGGTCAAATCACTTACTGACCCACGGATTGAAAAAAATTCCTGAAAATCGGCTTCTGCGTTGTAAAATGAATTCCAACCCAGCAGCTTTCTGCAGTTCCCAGTTTCAACCTATCTTCAGAACACTCGCTAGTAATCAAAAGTATGACTGCCAAAATTATTAGGAAAAAACTTTGTTCAAAATTGCACTCCAAATTCACCGACTGGCAAAAATATAAGAAGATAATTGATAGCAAATTGCAGTTAAATATTGCCCTAAAAAATGAAGAGCAAATCTCCAAAGCAGCAAATAATTTAAATGTTATATTACTAGAAGCTGTAAGAGAAGCTACACCAGAATCAAATGTTTTAGATATAAGAGAACGGTCGTCAAAGCAAAACTTGAAGAAAAACTGAAATTACGCAAAATTTGGCAACGAACGAGAGATCCAAACGATAAAAGAAAACGCAACAAGGCAGTTAAAGAAATTAAAAAGTTATTGCACAATATAAAAAATTAATCTATTCAAAACTACCTCCGAAACTTAACACCAACTGCAGCTACCGATTATTCATTATGGAAAGCAACAGGCAAATTAAATCCATCACAAGAACATATACCACCTATAAGGAAAGACAACGGCGATTGGGCTAAAGGCGATATGGATAAAGCTTCAACTTTCCAGAACATTTGAAAAATATGTTTACTACGTATCATCCACAAATTTCAGAAAGCAAAAACAATAACATAGTAAATTTTCTAACAACACCTCTCTAAATGATCCCGCCCATAAAAAATTTTAATCCCAAGCAGGTTCAACAATGTATAGCAAATGAAATAAGACTCAAAAAAAGTCAGGATATTACAAATTTTATGGCAAGATTCTAAAACAGCTAACTGAAAAAGGTATTAGATACATCACATATCTATTCAATTCAATCTTGAAGAAACATTACTTTCCGGAACAGTGGAAAATTGCTATAATGATTGTAAAATTGTAATAATGATACCAAAACCGGGAAAAGATTTAAACAAAGTCGGTTCATTCAGACCTATCAGTTTATTGCCCACTCTTTCTAAATTATTTGAAAAGCTTCTACTGAAAATACTGAAGGCTATGCTAACGGAAAATAACATAATTCTAAACCACCAATTTGGTTTTCGCCACCAACATGGAACAATAGAGAAGGTGTACAGTGTAATAAACAAAATCAGCAGAGATTTGGAAAAAAAAAAATATTGTTCAGGAGTCTTTTTAGACATCACCCAGGCGTTCGATAAGGTCTGACACGAATGTTTGTTATTTAAATTGAAAGAAAAATTGACACACCACTTTTATGTCATTTTAAAAGCATATCTAACCAAAAGGAAATTTATGGTAAAATACAGAGATGATAGCACGCCTTTGTTTGATATATGCTCTCAGGTACCACAAGGTAGCGTTATAGATCCTACACTGTAATTGATTTATACTGCCGATCTTCCTATAAACGAAGAAACGATGATAGCAACATTTGCAGATGACACCGCTGTTTTGGCTTCAAGTTATAAACCCCAAATCGCCTCCTTTATAGTACAGAAATCTTTAAATAAAATACAGTTCTGATTAAAGAAATGGAGAATAAAAGCCAACGAAAACAAATCATTACAAATCACTTTCATCCTGAGGGAAAATACGTGCCCAGTAGTGAAACTAAACAATGAACTCCTACATCTATGAAATTCAGCTAGATACTTAGGTTTACACCTGGATAGAAGATTAACTTGGCAGACACATATACTGTATAAAGTCAAATATCTTCGAACAAAGTTCAGCAAAATGTATTGATTGTTTAACAGAAGGTCAGAATTATCACTAGCAAATAAGGTAATTTTGTATAAATGCATAATAAAGCCAATTTGGACATACGGTATTGAACTCTGGGGAACCGCCAGCAAATCGAACATAGAAATCTTGGAAAGATTCCAGTCTAAAGTCCCGAGGTCAATAGTCAATGCGCCTTGGTACGTGCGTAACACAACTATTTAAAACGATCTCCTAATATGTTCGGTTAAAGAAGAAATAGGTTTGTCCAGCAAAAAGTATTTCAACAGATTGGAGATACATCCAAACATACTGGCAAGAGGTTTGGCTTCATACAGAAATCATCGAAATAGGCTTAAGCGGTCTACTCCGGCTGAACTTTCAAATAGGTTCAGACCGCACGATATTTCATCTGTTTGAGCAGGCAGAAAATGAATACAAGGGGAAAAAATTTCTGAAGATCTACCTCACATGACAACTTAACCTCTAATTTCAAATAATTTACTGGATATCCAAATGTTTTTGTGCATTGTTGTAATAGATGGTTGTAAATATAAAAAAAGATATTAAAAAAAAAAAATCTGTTTTAACAATATTCAACTCTTTTCTGAGAAATTAAGTTATTGTTATCGACATGTTAACTATAAGATAATTTAGGTATGTTTCTTACTTTTATAGATTTTAAAGCTTATTTTTTTGTTTTTACTTTATCAATTCAAATATTTATAATTACAATATAATTTCTAATATATTTATCAAGTATAATCAAGTTTACAAGCCTTAGCCGTAACTGTTTGGCTTTATAATTTATTTTTTGAAAATTAGTGTCAATTTTTTTTTGTTTAATTATTAGCTTAATAAGTAATAATGTATTATTAAAAACTTAAAAAAAATTAAATAAAAGTTAAAATTACTCGGATCAAAAAATGTTTTATGGCAAAGTTGTTGCTCTTTACTTATGTAAGAATTTTTTCTTAAAAATTTTTTTCACAATATTTTTCTGTTACGAAATATTCGTAAAAAACTTAAAAATGATACTAGTAAACTACTACGTCTGGTTGTCCGATTCGCTCCAAAAGCTTATCAATCCGAGATATTTACGTCAAAACGTTAAATATGAAATTTCAAAATATTTCACTCAGTCGTTTAGGCTGTACAGGTGCCCACATACCCACAAACACCCACACACACACACACAGTCAGACATCCACACATCAATTTTTTTACAGCCTTCTACGCACCAGAGTAGTGCATATTTGCCAAAATCACGAGTACAAATTTTTAGTATCGAAATAACTTATACATTATTATATGTGGAAAAAGTGCTTGAAAATTGGGTTCACCGAATTCGTTCCTGCAAAAGAAGTCGTGGAGGCCATTTGAATGACGTTTTATTCAGAACTTAATTGTATCGATTGTACTTCACATTAAATAAAAAACATTTGAATTTGCTTAGTAATTAGCGTGTTTTTTAAAAAGAAATTATATCACTCAAATTAGAAAACCCGATATATATATATATGTATAATTTTATCAAAAAAGGGTTCTTTACATCATTCTTGCAAACAATAAATATTTGAGTTTTAAGATGCAGTTTAGGTAGTTTGTAGATTAGATTAAGTAGACTAAATAAAAATTTCCATAAGATCTTTTTGTAGCCATTTTCCTCTAAAAAACACATTACTTTAATTATAAAAATTCAAATAAAACCAAAAATACATAATAGATGTAAATTGTTATGTATAAGTCCTTAACTATTATATTATTAAAATCCAAATTGTTAAATAAATATTAAGGCCAAGGCCACCGCGTAGTGACAAGCAGGTTGTGCTATGCACAAGAGTGGCTTGTTAAAAAAGGCTGCATTAATTTTGCATTAAGAAACATAATATTTATTTTAAATTGTTCTCCTTTAAATTCAAATTTCCAAATCTTACAAAATAAAGAGATTAGATTACGAATTTAAGATTTTTCTAATTTCTATTGTTTAAAGATTTTATCTTACCACTACCAATTTCAGTCGCTTCAGAAGAAAAGAGTTTTTCCAAACTTAAAATAATTAAAAATAAGGCAAAATGTAAACCAACTGTTTTTAGAGGAGCACAGTTCCAAAATACAAACTGTTTAGAATTGTGACTCTACAGTCTGCATCAAAATTTGAAAATTCCATATAATAAGAAAAAATTTGGAAATAGGACTTTTTTGCAATTTTGAGGAAGTTCGGACCGCTATATAACTAAGAAAAACCGTTAAAACACGAATATATCACTGAAGCTTTAATTTTTATTTAATAATTTTTTTTATTTAATAATACTTTTTATTTTCTCTTCTATTTTAAAAATGTTTAATTTCAGCAGCTTTTTCAATATTTAAAAATATTATTCTGTAATAATTTCTTTTTACAGAGCAACTAATACACTCGGGACCTATTTGGCTTACAAACTTCTCAACATCTTCCTTATAGTCAAAGTCAGCAATGTGATACTGCAGATTAAAGCTATCTGCCTAGCACTTTTTATTTTCATTTTTCAACTTCTCATTATTTCTTAAAAAGCAGAATACCTGTTCTTGCGGTTATAATTCACAAGTCTCTTTAAATCTATCAGTACGATCGCAAAAAAGCCGACGCAAGTCATAAAATCTGTAAACTGCACAACAAGGATTTCCTGTTTTCGAACATTAGAGTATTTGATACTCGTAAGGAAAATCGTAAGTTGGAAGTCCTATATTGATAATTTATTTATCGATTAGAATTTTAAATTAATTTTAAAAATTTGGATTTGCCCTTCATGGCAACTATTTGAATTCTAATGTAATGATAATCCTTTAATTTCACTTTTATTTCACTATTAAGGAATTTTTCAATGTCATTCAAGAAAAAGTTTTTAATGTTAGGGGATAAATAAAATTTTAAAATATGTTTTCATATTTTAAAACCATACATCCTCTAATAATTTAAGCAAGTTTAATTATATAGTAAATTAAATAGTAATAAATATAGTAAATTAAATAGTAAAGCAATAGTAATTTCTAAGTAATTTCATATTTGTGAATAAAAAAAATATTTTTTTTTTATCAATTTCTAAAAACATGTTAATAGCACCATTAAATATAATTCAATTTATAGAGCACAAAACCCCATGCATCCATTTTAACATATTTCCAAAAAATTTTTGAAAAGATGTGCCTATTAGTTTCACTCTGTTCGTAGGTCCGTCCATCTGTTTACAAAACTTCTACTCCGTTAAGGATAGTGAAAAAAAATTTTGACCATGCGTAGGTCTCATAAAAAAATAAATTTTGTAGAACAACTTTTTCATGTAGCCTAATCCATTAAGGAACTATAGTCCATCAAACTTTGAAATAGCCCTATTTTTATATCTCATGTTCTGTTTAACATTTTTTCAATCTGAAAACGCCATTCGACAAGAATTTGTTTTACCTTTACAAATTATACAATTTTTTTAAATTTAGTATTTAAATTTACCGTTATGTGAAAACCAAATTTGGCATGATTTTTCTATCTTCATAACTTCGGTGCACTTTTATATGGGGACTTGACATTTTGAGCTAAGAAAGAACATTTAGAATTAGTATAAGTTTACTGAAAAATTTTTTTCGACCATCCCTTGTTTATGAGCTATTAGGGCTTAAAAATTGAAAATTTGCTATTTTTAAACACATGTAACTTAGGCATATGTACACATTTTTCTTCGATAAAACATAAAAATTAAAGTTCAAGTAATATATTTTTACGTGTGTTGACGGTTTCTTTTAGTTGTATAGGGTTCTAGAATTACAGCGCCTCAAAATTGCAAAAAAGCCCTATTTTGAGATGTATACATTTCATATTTACCGTTATGTGAAAACCAAATTTTGCATGATATTTCTTTTTTCATAACTTCGCTTTTGACGTTTGACGTTTGTCGATAACACGTGAAAAAACTATGTTAAATATTGAAGTTATTTTGTTAAATTTTAATTTTGCTTTTAATAATAAAATTTTGAAAAATTAACAATTGATATAAACGTATAATTATTGATATGAAATATGTATTTAGGAACTTATTAAAAAGAAATTGAATCGAATAATTAAAAATTTAAAAACATATAAGGAAAAATGCCAATAAACTGTCAAAAATGCCAATAAGTGCGATAAAGGTATTCGAAATGAAACATTTCTTACGTGTAGTGGTTTATACGGTTGTCTATATCACCCGAGATATATATAAATTTAACTGAGTACGATATGGGTATAATTACAACAAAAGCTAATATTTTACATGTATGTGATGAATGCATTGGAACAAAAGAAGTATAATAAATAAAATAGAATTAATATTAATGGCGGTGAATGAAAACAAAGAAAAAATATCAAAACAATAAAACGAGCTTAAAAATATTTTAGATGGCGTTAATAAATTAAATATTGGGCAAAATAAAGTGTTAAATGAAATTGAAAATATTAAAATAAAAGGACAGGCAAAAGAATCATATTCGGAAATTGTTAAAAAATCACAAGCCATTATTGTTGAACCGAAAAATGAACAAAATGCAAACGAAACAAAAAAGGTTGTTAAAACTAATGTTGATTCGATTTCAGGGAGATTTAAACTAAAAGGTATGAAAAGTACAAAAAAGGATTCTTTAGTTATTTTTTGGGAAGATGATGTATCTGGCAGCAAATTTAAAGCTGCAGCTGAAACTGCACTAGGCATTATAACTATAAAATCGATGTAGTAAAACCCAGGAGACAACGTGTGCGTAGAACAGAAATCTCTGAAGATATAGAAGAAAGTGATGTAGTATATAATAATTTAAATAATTTAAAAATTCAAAACGATTACTTAAATAACATTGATATGGACCTTTAAATAGGTAAAAATAAATTTAATCCATATGTAGCGGTGGTAGAAACGGATGTTGAAAGCTATAATCAAATTATGAAGGAAGGAAATGTTAGACTAGGGTGGGACTACTGTAGAGTGTATGAAGGAATATTTATAAAGAGGTGTTAAAAATGTTTAGGATATCAACATTAAGTAAGGATTGTGCTGCTTCTGCAAAATCTTGTTTTGAATGTGTGAAAGACTATGATAAAAACCATAACTGTAACATAAGTGAATATGAATGTATTAACTGTGAAAAATGAATAGGGGTTTTAAATTAAATTTAAAAACTTGTCATAATTCCTTTGACACTGAGCAATGTGAAGCTTTTAGAAGAAAGATGAATGTTGGGAAAAAAAATATTTTAGCAGAAAACGCAGATTTGAGATGTGTGTATTTGAAGTAATGAAAGTAAAAGACAAATATATAAAGGACAAAATAGGAAGTAATTGCAGCAATCAAAAAGCACTGAGGAAGACAATAAAGAATCTAGTACTAAATAAAAGAGAGGAAAACGTAATTTATGAAGTAGATATTAATAATGAAGTTTATAGATAATAAAATGGAAATAGCAGAGAAATTAAATGAGTTTTTCATAAACAGTATAGAAGAAATACGAAAACAGATAGATAATGTTCCATATGCGTCTGTAATCAACCCAGTAGAAAGCAGATTAGTAATTGAATGTACAACAATCTCATTACTAAAATATATTATAAAAAGTATGAATAAAAAAAAAATTATAACAACTTAGAAACTTAGATGAAATTCGTTTGGAATCGTTGGTCCCGTCTTATTGCAAATTATAAAGTTGGAAGGAATCGGTTATTGTACCTGTGCCAAGATTAAAGAATTCAAATAAGGGTGAGGATCTACGCCCAATAAACATGTTACCGTTGTATGAACAAACATTAGAAATAAGTATAAGTGAACAACTAGAAACTTACATCCAACAAAATAATATTCTTCTTGTTATTGTTCGTAGACTTCTTTAAATTGGATAACGTTTGAGTGGAAGAAAATCATAGACAATGGAGACATTGTGATAGCAAATTTCTTCGATTTTAAGCGGGCCTTTGAAGTCAGCGATCGCTGCATATTATTGAACAAATTAAAACAATATGGAGTCAGTGGGAAACAATACAACTGGTTGGAATCGTATTTATCAGGCCGAACAAAAAGAGTAAAAGTTAATGATATTACATCTAGCAGAAACTCAATTAATATAGGAGTTTTGAAAGGTTCGGTTTTGGGAGTTATACTTTTTCTAATGCATATAAATGATATTGGCGTTATAAATATTAAAGTGTTGTAAAATTATATTGTTAGCTGATGACGGTTTAAAATATATTTCCATTTTTGTTTTTCTTGTTCAGCAATAATGAAGTCGAGGCTTCAGGTCTTACAAAACAAGGGTATGAGAGTCATCCTTGCATGTAATAGATACACCTCTATATTACAGATGTTGGAAAGTTTGAACTAGATGACTGTGGAACAAAGAATTGTTTTGCAAGTACTAATTTTTGTGTTTAAAATAAAATATAACAGTGATGTTCAGCCGTATAGTCTAAGACATGCAAATGATTTTAGACTACAAAAATTTAATAAAAGTTCAACACAAAACTCCTTAATGTATAGAAGTTTGCAAATTTTTAACCAGCTACCAAATTCATTCAAAGTGGAGTCAAACGTTGGCAGATTTATAAGAGCAATACCTGAATTTATTAAACAAAATTTTTAAAAAGTTTTTAGAAATTATAATATTTAACAAATATTAAATTAATATTGTAATTAATGCTTTCTTTTGTATTAAAAGTATATTAGAAATTTTAGAAATTATAATATTTAACAAATATTTAATTAGTATAGTAATTATGTTTTCTTTTATATTAAAAGTTTTTTTTTAAACTAATAAATAAATAAAAATAACTCCGGCACGCTTTCAGATAGGAACTTGCAATTTTGATCAAGAAATAACTATTAGAATTAGCATAAGTTTCCTCAGAAATTTGTTTTATACCACTCTCTGTTTAAGAGCTATTAGGGATGAAAAATTGAAAATTTGCTATTTTTAGACACCTGTAACTTAGGCGCCTGTACACATTTTTCTTCGGCAAGACATAAAAATTAAAGCTTTAATATATTTTTGCGTGTGTTAACGGTTTTTCTCAGTTATATAGGATTCCGGACTTACAGCCCCTCAAAATTGCAAAAAAATTTTTTTTCACATTTTTCTCATTGTATGATATTTTCAAATTTTGGAGCAGAGTCACAACTCTAAACAGTTTGTATTATCTTTTGGAAATGTACCCTTTTAAAAACCGTTAGTTTATATTCTGCCTTGTGTATCGTTAAATTGCAGCAGATGAAAAAAAACTAAAAATGGAACATAACATTCTTGAAGATTTCGTTGAAGACATTGCCAGAGATGTCAGTATGGAAGATGAAAAAATGCTGGATAATTTTCTACGAGACATCAATAAAAAAACTACTTTCATTCCAATGGGCGAAAATAACACGCATGAAATTTTAAATCTTTCTGAAGATTATTTAAATGAAGGATTTTTTTAAACATTATTTTGATTCATTTGTACAGCTAAAATAATAAAACGAGGTTTTTAGATTTTTCAAATTGTATATTGAAAGATTAAACATTCCAAATGAAATAAGTAACTACTGATGTTGATGTAGGGCATAATTGTAATTCTCAATTTCAAAAATCAATTTTCAAGAAAGAACCACTTTCAATACTTTTATATGGAAGTACAACTACAAGAACGTATCATTACACAGCAACTACAAATTCAACCGATGGTGGAAACTATAAATAACTTACAAGCACAATTACAAGCACAAGTACAAGCACCAGCTCGAGTAAACGCAATATCAATGGAAGCAGTATACACAAACATCAAGTTCATGTCAATTTTTTCTGGTAAAGGAGACGTAAGTGTTAACTCCTTTATTAGTAATGTAACTATCAGCAACAAATGATGCAGATACTAAACAAGCAATGGTTCGAGCAATATTCTACGAGAAAATACAAGGTGAGGCGAAAAGCTGTGTTATTAATATACCAGATCCATTCGATTAGGAAGCAATTAAAGTAATTTTAAAACTAGGATACAGACCAGAGGTAGAGCCGTCCGAAATCTATAGGATGATTTCCAACTTGAAAGTTAACTCGGTAAGTTAATTAGCTGCTATTATCCAAGATATTAAATATGAGGCAGGTGAGATATTAAATATAAGGCAGATGAAATGCAGGTTTACTATAGAGAAATCACATAGATTTAAGTAATGTAGATAGTCTGTTCATTAATAGAGTCAAAGCAATGACGCAAGGAATTTTGTTAGATAAAATTTATTATGAAAAAGAGTTAGGTAATATTGTTGCTATTATGAGTAAAAGAAGATTTGAAGATTCATGTATTAGAAAAGAATTTAATAAAAATATAACTAATCAAAAAAATTTTAATTATAATCAAAATAAGAACTTAAAATGTAATAGAAATTCAGCCTGTCATAATGACCTTTCTGATCAAAATAAATTAAATAATAATAACAAGGCAGATAATCACTTAGATAATTATAAAATAGGGCAAAATAGATATTCAAGTAATAATGGTAATTTTTATAAAAATAATAACGACTCTGGCAATACCGCCGTGGTCACCAATGGTCAGGAAACTCTAGCAAAATCCGGGCAAAAATCGGCAACAACAGGATTACCCTAAACAAGGATCAGGTGATCCGATGGAAATTGAGAACATCCAACAAAGATCGGGCAGTTTCAGGAAAACTCCGGGCCAAAATCGCCAGTAACAGGATTACCCTGAAGAAGAATCGACTAATACCAAAGAGACCCAAAATATACATGTTAGAAAAAAGAATGACAACCGAAAAGTAACTGAATTCATAGAAATTTTCGACGATAGTAGCGAGAGCGAAGGAATAGAATTTTATGAAGTAAATGACCCTAATCCTACAATCCTGAAATTGTAACAAAAATTAAAGTAAAAAAAGTAAAGTAATTAAAGAGCAATAAAATGATGTCAAGGATAGTAATTTAGAAATTATTTCTTGGAACTCTCACTCCTCACAAACTAAAACTTTGAAAAGGTAAGATAAACAACCCACCAAGAATAAAATAAAATTATTACCAAAAATCAAAAAATGCTTCAAACGAAGAATAGCGTCAATTAGTACAGTTTGGATGACACCAGAAACATTAAAAAGAATGGCCAAATTTGCCCGCATAAAACCAGGAGGCTCAATAGGAGAAATCGGTAAAAATAGAGATAACATAAAATTAGAAGTAAATAGGACACATACTAACAAAAGACATACTGAAACCTGAAACAAATGAAATTAAAATTATTCCAAAGGTATAAAAGCAAAACCCAATAGTAAAATTAATTTAGGTATTATAACCATTAGAAATAACGATAAATTTTCAAAGACAATACCACAGTCAGGACACTCTAGAAATAATTCGGGCCAACATCGCCAGAAGAGAATTATTCTAGACAAAGACAGGTAGGACCAATGGAAATTGATGATATACAACGGGATAATATCAAGAAATTACAGTAAAACAAAAAAAAAGAATATTAAACAAAATTCTAATCTTCTACAAAAAAAAAGTAATAATATTAAAAACAAGTAATAAAAAAAAAAATATGAACAACACATGTCCTCACAGTAATTCGGGCCAAAATCGCTATAACAGAATTATGAAAAGGACAGTTATTTTAAGAGCAATTACTCTAATTAAAGAACTTTAATCAATCACGAACGAAATTATTCCGCGACAAACAAAGAATTTCTCGAGATTATGTGGTCAGTGAACTATTTTCGACCTTACTTTTACGGTAACAAATTTAAAATAATGACCAATCACCAACCTATAAAACATTTACATGCCAAATATAAAGGAAAAGATTTATTACCTAGGCATCAAAGGTGGTTATTAAAATTAGGTGAATATCAATTCGAAATCGGATACCTTAAAGCAAAAGAAAACCGCGTCGCAGACTTTTTAAGTTGAATTGAGAATACGAAGAAAAAAGTAAATGAGGGGAAGGATGATAATGAATCAAATGAATCCTTAAATATATGTATTGTTGAAGATGACGCCACAATGGCAACAGTACATTCTGCGGAGGAAGAATTACTAGACCATATTGGCATTAAAGAGGGAATAGTTAATGTGTATAAAATACAAATTATTGTCACAAATAAATAAAATTTCCATAAAATTTTGGAAATGGAAAATATTTTAGGTAGAAGAATAATATATATAGCTGAATACGATTTCAATAATTTAAATGATACTTTAAGAAGATATATTAAAAAAGGTATAACTGGTATATATTCAGAATTACCAGACCATAAATATAATATTGTACAAAATAAACTTGTAGAACTATTTTCAAGTGATAGAAATAAAAAATTTATTAAATATTCGTTTAGAGCACAATAAATGAAAACTGAAGTAGAAACAGTGAAACAAATTTCATTCTATCATGTTAAAGAAAGCTCTAATTTGGGTATACAAGAAACATATAATCAGTTAAAAAATATAATATACTACCCAAAACTGTTAGAAACAATTCAAATATTTATAAATCAATGTGATATCTGTCAGCTGGTTAAATACGATAGAAAACCTATTAAATCTAAGTATAATCTCACAGAAACACCCAGAGATATAAATCAAATTATTCACATCAATACTAACGTCATAATGAAATGTTCATTTTTAACAGTAATTGACAAATTTTCGAAATTCGGTTCTGCATATTATTTATCAGACAGAAACCAATTAACTAATATCGAACAAATAGAGGAACATTTCACAAAGTTACGAAAACCTAAGAAAATTATAGCAGACAATGAATTCAAAGCTATACAAATAAAAGAGCAAAATGTAGCATTACACTTGACTAAACCAAACAGTAACACAGGGAACGGTGATATTGAACGTTTCCATAACTCCCTAGCGGAAAAATTTAGAATTTTGAAACTAACCGAAAATAATTTATCATGTAAACAAATAATTCAAAGAGATGTTAGAAGCTACAATTAAAGATCTCATTCAAGCATAAAAGACACACGCCATTAAACGTACAAAGTAAAGCTTCACTTTATGAAAAAATTAGAAATACTATAATTAAGATTAAGATAGATAAAATAGACAAACTTAATAAAAATAGGGAAAATTATAGCAAAACTAGGACGATAGGTTTTGTAAAAAATGATAAAGCAGTTAGGCTAAAGGAACAACCTAAGTACAAAAGGCTAAAATTAGATAACGTACATTTGACAAATATTAAAAGACCATTAAAATTTTCAAACACTCATTATATTGGCAATTCTGACAATAATAATTCAGACCGTGAATGCTAATCTATTAGAAATAAGCAGTATAAACTCAAATACGGGATTTGTAAAAATCCATTTAGGTAGAGAAGATTTAGTTACTCAGACAGATATTGTCATACATATTATTCACCCAGTCGAACTTTTAAACTTACTTGATAACATTTCAAATAAAACCAACATATTAGAATCCAAGCAAAGGGAAGTATTACAAACTGAAATTTCAGAAATTACAAATAAACTAAAAGCTATTATACGTATGAGAAGATTAAAACGTGGTTTAATAAACGGCACCGCTATTATGTCTAATTGGTTATTGGAACAATGTTCGAACAAGACCGACAAAACATCGAAAAACACTTACAAATAATAGATCAAAACAACCATTTATTAATCACAAATTATAATGATCAAATTAAAATTAATAATCAGTTTCATAGAACAATAAACCAAATTAAAACAACTATAGAAAATGATACAAAAATTGTTTCAAATCAAATAAATATGTTAGAAGATTCTCTTCGTCAACAAAATTTATACTTAGACGTACTTTTCAAAATTCAATTTATTAAAGAAGAAATTAATACAATACAAGATAATTTAGCTTCTATTAGGCACGGAATTATACATCGAAATATATTAACAGAAGAAGAAATAGAAAATTATCAGATAGACTTTTAGAAATTGCAATACCTTAAATTAGGTCTCGATCAATTTAAAGAAAGTTCATTATTACTGGCAATTAAAATTCCAAGAAGAGTTAAAAACTTAAAATGAATTAACTTTAAGCAAACATTGTATATTTAAAAATAATTGTCAATTAATAAATAATAAATAATAGATTAATAGAAATTGTAAAAATTGATAAAGAAACAATTTTAATCAAAAATGCTAATAATTTACATATAAATCAATCATGTGATAATAGAAACATAATTGTATCAAATCATGTTCTTATTCATTTTAACAACTATTGTTCATTAAATATAATGGATCATTATTTTACAAATTTAAAACATAAGTTTCAAAAAAGATTCTATTATCCATTAAATCAAACTTATAATTTTAAGAATAAAATAACATTTAATAAAATTGTATTAGAAAATGAAAATAATGTGAATGTAACCAAAGAATTAAAATTTCATAAACATGTCTCTTATATATTCGACATGATAATTTTTACAATTGAAATAATTGGAGCGATCATCTTACTTAAAAAATTTGGATATTTTAAAATTGATAAAAGAATTCAGGAGAATTTTAATTTAAAGGAGGGAGAAGTTACGTATTCACCAAATCCTTTATGTAATAAAATAAATTATTTACCAGACACTTCGTCAGCACTTCATATTATTATTAAAACAAGTATAAATTCTTGAAACTCTATTACCACAAAAATAACAGACTCTAAATTTGCATTTTCTGTTATTCCTAAATAATAAATTTATTAATCAAAGTGTTTCTAAATTTAATAATTGATGCAGTCTTAAGACTAAATTTTTAAAGTTTACAATTGGTTTTTATAAGTATAACAAATATTACAAAATTAGCAAAATAATCTATACAATATATTGAACCTGTTTATGAAAATATGCTGCGTTTATATTATTTATATTAATTGGTTATGTTTACACGTTTTTACTTGTGCAATAATTGAAGTTTATAATTTAGGTGTATTAAAGTTCAATGAAATACATTAATGAAACACATTCAAGTTCATTCATAAGGAATACCATGTTACGATTATTTAGGTTTATTTAAGTTCATTGAAAATTGAAATACATTTAAGTTCAATTATATTAAGTATTAAGTTATAATAATATATTTCTGTTAATTTCGTAATTTACAGTTTTACTTCAATATTATTTATTAAGTCATTGATCTTATCAATATTGGTGAAGTTTACTAACGTAAGACGCGTGTGTTATATACTTATAAAATTACAATTTCAAGTCAGCTAAAGCATTTGACAATAGTCAAACTAACACTGTAGACATTTACTTTCAAATATTTTAGGAAGTGTTACCGCTGTAAGTGTATTAAAAACACTTGAACCATCTATCGGAAATTTTTCAAGCATATATAAGAATTATTTCTCTGTATTTTTGATTAATAAATTTATAAATTTCATATCAATTTAAAATTTAATTAATAAAAATAATTTTCACAATGGTAAATAATTTTTTGGTTGATTCTGGTTGGAAATGATTCTGTCTGGCTGGAAATGATTCGAACAAAAAATAATTTAAAATCTGTCAGAGAAAATTCCTGACAAAATACAAATATGGAAAGTATACTCCAACAGTTACAACTTCTTTCAAATGAATACAAGGAACTCAAAAAGCAACTAAGAGAATTGCAAGAAAAAATTTTGTTAAAAAATGAAGTCATAAGTAAAAGACCAAGGCAGAGTCCAGATAAACGACCGACAAACAAGCAACCAAAGTTATCAAATTCGTTAAAAGCATCAACATCTAGTCAAGAAAGCAGTAACCAAACCGAAAACGAAAAGAAGTAAAATATAGAAGTTAAATTAGTTAAATTGGAAGAAAAAAAGTCAAAACCTTCACCAATTTTTGTTGCTGGAGTTCAAAATATTGTTCCACTGACAGAATTATTAGAAGAAATAGCTAAGAATAACTACGAAATTAAACTAATAAATAGCGAAGAAGTTAAAATCCAAGCAAGAAACCTGCAAAACTTGATAAAAATCAAGAATTTCATACTTATAGGATGAAATCTGAAAGGGCTTCTCGAGTAGTTCTCCGTGGGTTACACCCTTCAGGTGATGTTGACATAATTAAGCATGAAATTAAGTCTCACGGGCACATAGTCACAAATATTCACAACATCAAACAACGATCAACAAAGAAATCATTACCATTGATTTATATTGATATAAACCCAAACATCAACAATAAGAATATATATAATGTAAAAAAAATGGTTCCACACCATTATATCCTTCGAATATAACCAAACAATATAACCCCCCACAGCAAAAACGTGATATACCACAGTGCCACACATGCCAACGGTACGGCCATACTAAGACATTCGTCTACCCAGATGTGTAAAATGTGCTGGTGAACATCACAGAAATGATTGTACAATAAAATCGAAACGCAATTCTGTTAAGTGCTTCCTATGTTCCGAAAATCATCCGGCAAATTATAAAGGGTGTAGCTATTATAAACATATTCAAAAACAAAACTTTCCTCCTCTTCGCAAAAAAGGATTTGAACAAAATAAAACTGCTTGCTCAACTTCAACTACCAAAACACCATCATAACTAGTATGGTAAAACCAAATTTAAGTTTTGCTAACAAAAGCTTCGGCACCAGAAAATAGTCATATACAAGTAAATTCAAGCCAAACAGATATGTCAGAAATGAAGGAATGATGAGAAATCTATTTCAACAGATGGGAGTTATGATTAACTTATTAACAACTGTCATTAGTAGTAAAATTAATGCCACAACTTCTTAAAACTGCTCATTGGAACGTCAATGGCCTGTCTAAACGTGGTCAGGAAGTAAAAATGTTTCTAAATCACAACAAAATAGACATTTTCTTGGTGTTTGAAACACATTATACTAATAAAAGCTACTTAAAAATAAAACATTACTGTTTATATGATACAAAACATCCAGATGGGGATAAGCAAGTGGGATAAGCAATAAATGTTAAAACTTCAGTAAAACATTATGAAATACAAAAATATAATAAGGAGTATTTGCAAGCTACTAGGATATGTGTTGAAGATTTGAATAGCCCCATCATTATCGCAGCATTGTACAACCCGCCAAAACGCAACATAAGTAAAACACAATACATCGATTTCTTCAAAACTCTTGGAAATAAATTTATAGCTGGAGGTGACTACTATGTGAAGCATACTCACTAGGGTTCAAGGAACATTAGTCATAAAGGAAGGCAATTCTTATTAGCGATAGATGCTTGTGGGATCAAAAGTATATCTTCTGCGTGGTAAAATGAATTCCAACCCAGCAGCTTTCTGCAGTTCCCAGTTTCGACCTAACTTCAGATCACTCGCTAGTAATTAAAAGTATGACTACCGAAATTACGAGAGATCCAAACGATAAAAGAAAAGGCAACAAGGCAGTTAAAGAAATTAAAAAGTGATTGTACAATATAAAAAATTAATCTATTCAAAACTACCTCCGAAACTTAACACCAACTGCACCTACCGATTATTCATTATGAAAAGCAACAGGTAAATATTTAATACTAAGCGGTAAATGTATATTAAATTTACTTAGTACAAAATAGTAAATATAATTTTAAAATATTATATTACATAGTTTAAATATTAAATATTATATTACATAGTATATTTATATTGTTATAAGTATATCGCCATATATTGCAATATTTCTTTGAAAATATTTCCATTCATAGAATAATTTCTTATAAGTACAATAAAATATATATATGTATGTAAATACGGTTATATAATATATACTATACTCTTGTCATTCATTCATCAGTGACATATACGATATGTAAATAAACATGATATTATATAAGTATGTATGTATATCAATATCATATAAATAAAAATTCTTCAAGCAACCGTTATGTTGTTTATTTATTAACATTTTTTTGTACTACGCATTATATCCTCAACAATTTTAAATTATCGAGTAAAACAAAATGCAAAAAATTCGTTAAAGAAATTTGTTTGAAAATTTGAAAAAATCTAGTAACACTTTCGTCAATTATAAAGTAACCCTATATTATTGAAAAAAGTTGTTAACAGAAATAAGAGTATAATGTTAATTAATTTAATTTTTATATATTACTTTAAAAAATTTTTAACAGGTGTCCAAGTTACAGGTGTTTAAAAATAGGAAATTTTCAGTTTTTGACCCCTTACAGCTCCTAAACGGAGGGTGATACAAAAACAATTTCTGAAATGACTCATACTTATTATAAGAGATCTAACTTCTATCAATTTCAATTTCAAGTTTCCAACGGAAACCGTTTAGAAGATAGAAGGGTTAAAGGATTCTGCAATAATTCAGTTTCGCGTAACGGTAAATTAAGAGACTGTATAGTACAAATATACATTTATTATATACATGTTTGTAAAGCTCATAATAGCACCTATCGTTTGGAATTTCAGATTCAAGATATACCTTATAGAGCTTGTGTTATAACAATATAAATATAGAGATTTTTCGAATTTTGGGGGGCTGTAGCTCCTTAACGGGTGGGGCTACAGAAAAATTACTGTTGACATAAAATTAATATTTTTATGATATCTATCAGCAGTTAAAATTGCATGGCTCTACTTCAAAAAAAATGGGGAGATCTAAAAGTTAGTTGTTCGGGAGCTACCCGAAGTTTTGGTCTGAACAGAACCAAAAAAAAATAGGGAACCTACAAATTGCTCCCAGAATGTTTTGTATAAATTCCAAGATTCTAACTTTCTTAGTTTTTGAGTTAACGTGCCGACGGACGGACGGACATGGCTTAATCGACACAGAATTTGATTCTGATCCGATCCATACCTTTGAAGGTAAATCTAGCTCGCTTATTTCGAGGTGTTACAAACGGAGGAGTAATTTTATTATACCCGATACTTATCGTACGGGTATAATAAACAAAACAACACAAAGAAATGTTTATCTTATTAAAAATACATAGTTACTAATCTGAATTCTGATGGGCATTCTAGAATCAACTTCATGGGGATCAGCAGCTGCAAATAATGTTCTGAATCCAAAAATTGTGTTAAAATTAATAATTTATAGTTATTGTTTTGTTTTGTTTTGTTTTTTGTACTTATTCATAATCTTATAAGTTAATAACTTTTGTTTCTCTTTTGTAATTTTTTTTTTGTACAATAAAGAGGTGTTATAAAAAAAAATATTTGTTTTGTAATATTATACAATAAGAAAAAAAAATTTAAGTTTATTGAAAAAAAAATTTTGTATATTATGTGCATATTATATGGTTCTATATATTTTTTTTTATTTTGTTGGATTTTTACATATTATTAAGATTATTTGCTTTTAAAATTTGCTAAAAATTTTTCATCTATTATTATGTACTAGTAAAAAGCCAGTATACGACGGGTATATGTAAAAAAATGTAGATTTTGCTAAAGTTTCCTCAGTTTTATGAACAATTTCATTTTAATATTGTTTAGGAATTGATAGATGTAAAACTTAAAGTGACGGCCCAATGATTACTTTACTTCCTTCGAAAACTTTGATTTGACAGCTAAAATGAATTACATTATTTCTTATGGCACTTGACCAAATGCACAAAGTATTCAAAGTAAGGAAACGAAGCAAACTACCGAATTGACGAATTTCCGTACTTTGCGTTGAATACTTTGAAATTTGATATTAGAATTTTTTTATATAAAGATTAAAAAAATTTGAATAGGTGGGAAAAATTTTCAATAGGTGGTAATGTGATTTTGTACAATCCATGAATTTAAAAATTTTTATAAATGTCCCGAATCCAAAATCTTCTCCTATTTGGTACTGAATCCAAACATTTCTACTTTTATAATTCTGAATTCAAACATTTGTACGTTTAAAAATATATTGTAAAACTTGGCAAATTTAATCAATTTTATTCATCAATCGTTTATGGCATCTAAATTTAAAAATAGAAAATAAAAATATTTTCTTAAAATAACAACAACTAAGGAATTTAAATTTCAAATGATTGATAAAAAACAAATACATAAAATTGATCCAAAACTTGTCAAACTCAAACTCTGCTGGGACAGATCATATTTCACAGATAATAATAAAATTTTTTTTTTTTTTTTCTTTATTATCGTATTTTATAATTTAGATTACATTAATTATTATTTTATATAAAGTGTTTAGTAATACAAGTTCATTTATTTGACCGTAGCCTGAGCTGTCTGGTCTGATAAAGTTCATATAAATAATATTCATTAAAAAATAATAAAGTTCATTAAAAACGTAATAAAATAAATAAAAATAATAATACCTATCATCTATATATGTACATGAAAAGTTTTTACATTTTTTTATTTTTTACTTTTTCTTTTTTTTTTTTTTTTAAATAAAACACATTTTTTATTTTCTATTTTTTCTTTTTTTTTTTTTTTAAATAATCTAAGACTATAAATTTAAATTTAATCCACATATGACTACATGCATAAATAGAATACAACAACTAATATAACAGATAACATTCACTCGACTTCCCCTTATCTTCCTACTTCTTTATTTTATTTATTTTTAACTTTCTAACACAAATGCTTTAATTCGGATTTTAAACGTAGGTAGATTCGCAATCTGTTTAAGACTTTCCGGTAGTTCATTATATGCTTTTAAACAATTATAAAGCCCATTATTACTTTGGTTATTTGTACGAAACAATGATAAATAATAGTTTGCTTTGTTACGTGTATTGTGGTTATGAATGTCAATCAATCTATTCAAGATAAAATTATGCTTTATATCATTATTTACAATCTTGAAAGCCAAGATATATAGCTGATATTTACAAATGTTTGCTAAACTAATATATTGGGAAGAATATAATATACTTGTTGGATGTTGAGTCGGGTACCGATTAATTATCTTTATGCTTTTTTTATGTAAAATGTCTAACTTGTTCAAATAATCTTTGGCAGCTCTTCCCCAGATTGGATTTAGATAACAAATATGAGATTTTATATAGGAATTGTAAATCGTGAATAGCGCTTTGTTAGATAAAAAGTTTTTCAATCTATGCAGGATAAATATGTATGGCGCTATTCTTTTTTTTATATAATCGATGTGATTGCTCCAGTTAAGTTTATAATCTAAATTTAAACCTAAATAATTAAAATTTTTGACAATTTCAATTTTTTCATTTCTAAAGAGAATACTTGTACCTAAGTTCCATGTTTTATTGGCAAAGAGAATTATTTTAGTTTTCTTAATATTTAGACTGATCCTATGTTTATTTAACCACTCTTGAATGACATTCTGATCATTTTGAATTGAAGTTTTTGTAATTTCTTCACTATTTTCAGAGTACTTTAACCGCATCATCAGCATACAGCTGTATTTCCCCTTTTAGGGCTAGACGAGTTAGATCATCAATGTATAACTTAAAGAGGTCCGGTCCCAAAATAGAACCTTGTGGTACCCCTTTATATATGCTTTTCTCAGAGCTACAAATATTATTAATGCGAACTATTTGTGTTCTATTAAATAGGTAAGATTCGAAAAATTGTATTTGAATTCTTGAAAAATTAAAGTTGGAAAGTTTCAGCAATAAGATTTCATGATCCACGCAATCAAATGCTTTTTTCAAGTCAAGGAAGACGCAGCTGGTATATTTTTTCCTGTCAATACTTTTTGATATGAAATCTGTTAGATTTAGACAAGCAGCTGTGGTGTTAGATTTTGATTGAAAACCAAACTGCTGTTCACTCAAGATATCATTAGAGTAAAAAAAATTAGATAATCTATTCTTTATCACAATTTCAAAAATTTTTGAAATTGCTGGAAGAATAGAAATAGGCCTGTAGTTTGAGCAGTCAGTTTTATTTCCGTCTTTATAAATAGGAGTTACAATTGCAGTTTTGAGTTTTTTTGGAAAAATGCCGTTACTAAATGATTTATTAATTAATTTAACAAATATAGGGACTAATCGGTCCGCAAAATGTTTGATGAGTTTCGTAGAAATATTGTCAATTCCTGTAGCTGCCGCAGCATTTAATGAGCTGATAGCCGTGCTTACTTCTTCGAGATTTGTTGGAGTTAATTGGAATTCTGAAGATATGGTACGACTGAATTGGCTTAAATAAACATGATCAATAATTGTATTAGATATGTTTATTTCCTTGGTTACATTGACAAAGAAATTATTGAAACATTCAGAAATGTCTTTTGGATTGTCTAACATTTTCTCATTCTGGCATAGAGTTTTAACTTGGTTTTTTGAAACGGGTGTATCAGTATTAAGTATAATCTCCTTATATAAATTCCAAAGTTTTTTTGTATCACTCGGATATAAAGAGATTTTGTCCGAGCAATATTTTTTTTTTGCCTCAATAACTAATTTTTTAACTCTATCTCTATATTGAATGTACAAGTTGTTAATATGAGTATTATTCACGTGTTGCTTCTTATATTTAAAAAAGGAATCTCTGATTTTCATAACACATAAAATCTCTTCAGTTATCCATATCTTTTTTTTTTAACATTTTTTATTTCAATACGCTCCGTATTATTATTTATTAAAGCAGAGAGATTATCAATGATTTGATCAACATCATTGTATGATTCAGAATTTAGCCAGAAATCATTGTTAGTAATATTGGTGTAATTTAAAACGGTTTTGTATTGAATATTATTACAATTATTATTTTTTATATGTTTTGTACTGATTAAAAACATTTGATGATCAGATAAGGAATAATATTGGTGTAATTTAAAACGGTTTTGTATTGAATATTATTACAATTATTATTTTTTATATGTTTTGTACTGATTAAAAACATTTGATGATCAGATAAGGAACAATCTAAGACATGTAAATTATATTTTTTGTCTACAACGTCGGTTAGAAAATGATCAATTATTGTTTTAGATTGTGATTCAAATCTGGTAGCGAAAGTTTCAGAAATCTTATTGCAGATAAAGAAACCATTACTTAGCAACATATCTTTATATGAGACTATATCCGGGTTGTTTATATTTAGCAAGTCAAGATTGAAATCACCTACTATTATAGATCTTTTGTAGTTGGAAGTCAATTCATCGATTCTATTAATAAAGTTAGTAGGACGTGTTTCGTGCGATCTATAAATTCCAACAATATTAAAGTTTTGCTTCATTATCTTAATACCTAATATTTGGCTATTGTCAAATTCTTCAGTAATAGTAATATTACTAGAATAGTGATTTTTTATATAGATAGCGATTCCACCATATGGTTTGTCTCTATTAATGAAATATGAATCATATCCTGATAGATTGAAAAATTTATTCTCAGAAGAAAGTAGCCATATTTCAGTTAGAACAATTACATCTATGTTACATTTAAAATTCTCGATTAATGTTTCTAATTCAAAGATTTTTTTTCTTAAACTTTGTATGTTTAAGTACAAAATGTTAAAATTATTTTGATACTTTATACTCATTGAATTATGGTCGTAATTTAGGTAATGTGCCACCTTGAAATGGCTTTCTACGTTTTCTATTTCATCTAAGTGCATATAGAGTATAAAGTAATAATTGGTATAGCATGAGTTAAAATTAACAGTTGTAATCTGTCAAAATTAATATTTATTATATTTTTATGTAATATTAAATTTAACAGCTGACCAAAAAAAAAAAAGAGTAGTAGAAGATTGATATGTATGTTTATATATATTATTTTTTTATATAGTATTAAGATGTTTTTATATAATATCATAGGTGGATAATTTGAATGAGAATTAATAAGTGAATTGCATTTATTCGTAAATATGTATAGTAATGTAGAAAAATTTGAAATATATAAAATGTAAATATGGCCAAAGTATAATTATTTAAAATTAGTATTTAAAATTGTAAAGTTTAAAGTTAATTGAAAATTTTGAAAAAAAATTAATAAGTGAATTAGATTTTGTCGTATATATAATAATGCAGAAAAATTTGAAATGTATAAAATGTAAATATGGCCAATGTATAATTGTTTAAAATTAGTATTAAAAATTGTAAAGTTTAAAGTTAATAGATAATTTTGAGAAAAAAATAATAAATGAAATAGATTTAGTCATAAATATAATAATGTAGAAAAATTTGAAATATATGAAAAGTAAATACGAGCAATGTGTAATTGTTTAAGGTTAATATTTAAAGTTGAATAGTTTAAAGTTAAAGGATAAGAATTTAGTCTGAAAGAGCAAAAATATAATTTTAGGAGTTATAAAAATTGTAAAATAGATTAAGTTTATATTAAATTTAATTGTTATTGTTGAGATATAAATTGTACTAAAATATATAAGAAATAATAAATTATGTTTAAAGACGTTAGTTGACCAATTGTTTATAAATGAGTTAATCTGTATACTGTATAAAAATGAAATTGCTGATTTTGACAAATTGTTTGCTATGAAATATAAATTAAATATAGAATTATGTAGATATAAAAAAGTAAAAAAAAAAAATAAAGATCTAAGACAATGCCATAGGTTATGTTAATTAAAGTTGTTGTTGTAATTAGAATGTAAAAATAAAAAGAACAAATTACTAATATAATATTATAGGTTATGTTAATTAAAGTTATTTTACTTAGAATGTTAATTAAATCCAAATTTATGTGTAATAATGTGAGAATAACAAAGAAAGAAATTTTATTAATCAAAAATGAATGTTTTGGAAAAATTATTTTATCTATATTGTATTTATTTGCAAAGTTTAGTTTTAGCAAAGTTAATGTCATTAAAATTTTCAATTCTAAATACCTTTGTGTTTTCATTTTGTCGTAAATAAATTTTATTATTCTTGATCCAAAGATATTGACATTTTCCAGCGATTTTAAGCTGCCTAGCCTCATAATGTAATTTAGATTGAAGAGAGGTAAGATGTGGACGAAAAAAAATTTGCTTGTTGCCATATTTTTCAAGGCCTACTTCAACTGTGAAAAGGTTTCGGTAGTTAGATTTCTTCGCCATAGCTTCTTCTTTATCTTTATCGGTTTTCATTTTTACCAAGTATAAAGTATTTTTATTTTCCTTATTATTGTTATGCTTATTTAAACAAGTAACACTTAAAATGTTTTCCTTAGGAATTTTGGCTTGAATTTTATCAAATATGGTACATACAGTATTTTTTGTATTGTCTAAGTTAGAAGGTAGTCCGGAAATTATAATATTGGACTGGTTTTTATGTTGTTCAATCCCATCTATTTCCCCTTGCAATTTGTTTACCAAAGTTTCTAGTTTATATGTCCTAACCTCGTTAAGTTTAATTTGTTTTTTGAGAGTGCTATTCTCTTCCAATATCAGCTTATTTTGTTGGAAAATTTCCTCTATTTTAAAGTTAACAAAAGTTAATATGTTGTGAATGCCATTAACAGCGGACGCTAATTGTTGCAAGCAATTATATAGATTTTCTCCTACACAATCGGATGGCTTGGGTACGGTTAAATCCTTTTCGTTATTACTAATAGTGGAGAATTCATTTTTCAACTCGTCTTCACTTTCTTTGTCACCCAGCACAACGAACGATTCATTACTTTTACTAGGACAGTCATTGCATTTCCAAGTCGCACTTCCTGCCTGGACAGCATTAAAAAGTTCATCAGCAACCGATGCACATTTTAGGTGGAAAACATTTCGGCAAATACCACTGCACTGTATTCCTTTTGTTTTACGATGGAATTGTTTTTTGCAAATTTTACATAGTTTGCTCATAATAGAAAATTATTGATTTCTTCAGATATTGAAAAATTTTATTTTTTATTTTTATAATATTTATATATGTAAGTTAAGATCAATAATTTTTGTAAACTTATAAACTCTATTTTGGCGCGTTCAGTTGGACTTTGAAATTTTTCCTTTTCCTTTATTCCTTTTTTATTTTATTTTTTTTTTTTTATTTTTATAATTATTATATAGTATTAAAATTTCTTAATTTCTTAATTTTAATTTAATGTTAAGACTTTATTATTTTTAATATTTAATTTTTTTAAATTTATTAAAAACAAATTGCTATTGCTATTGCTCGCATTGACATTCAATTTTTGTAAGCATAAGCTAGCTCAAACTATAACTAACCTTGTTAACCAATCACTAACTTAGGGAGAAATGCATAAAATCTGAAAACAAGCAAAATAGTGCTAGTTTCTAAATGTTCTGGCGATCCAAACGATATTAACAATTTCAGACCAATTGCTATTGCGTCAGTTTTTAGTAAACTGATAGAAACACACATCAACAAGCAGCTAACTGTTTTCTTAGAAAATGAAAAATTAATGAGTGAACTAGTAGTTATACTATGAGAGTTCTGTGACATTTTTGTGTTTTGCCGTCGGTAAAACATTTTTTATCAGAAAAAAAAAACCTAACAAAAAAAACAATAACAAAAAAAATTTTTTTGTGTTTGCCGTTGGTAAAACATTTTTTATATGGAACAGAAAAAAGCAATAACAAAAAAAAAATGAGATAAGAAATTAAAAAAGTCTAAAAATGACGTTAGGGAATTTCTTGACTAAAATATAAAATATATATCAAGAAAATTTATACAACGAAAAAAACGAAAAATGATATGATGAATGAAATAATAAGAATTTTAGAACGCAGGCTTTAATTAAAAGAAAGATTACGTCAGAAGATTCCCATTGTTGTTACAAATAATGCTGATAAGGATTAGAATTAAAAATTAAGGAATTTAATTTTTAAATGTAGAATAAAAATAAAATGTTAAAAATGACGTCAGGGTTTCCAATAATAAATAAAACAAAAATTTTTCCTTATAAATGAAAAATTGTAAACATTTTACATTTTGCGGTTTCTCTTTATATATTGCAATATTTCTTTGAAAATATTTCCATTCATAGAATAATTTCTTATAAGTACAATAAAATATATATATGTATGTAAATACGGTTATATAATATATACTATACTCTTGTCATTCATTCATCAGTGACATATACGATATGTAAATAAACATGATATTATATAAGTATGTATGTATATCAATATCATATAAATAAAAATTCTTCAAGCAACCGTTATGTTGTTTATTTATTAACATTTTTTTGTACTACGCATTATATCCTCAACAATTTTAAATTATCGAGTAAAACAAAATGCAAAAAATTCGTTAAAGAAATTTGTTTGAAAATTTGAAAAAATCTAGTAACACTTTCGTCAATTATAAAGTAACCCTATATTATTGAAAAAAGTTGTTAACAGAAATAAGAGTATAATGTTAATTAATTTAATTTTTATATATTACTTTAAAAAATTTTTAACAGGTGTCCAAGTTACAGGTGTTTAAAAATAGGAAATTTTCAGTTTTTGACCCCTTACAGCTCCTAAACGGAGGGTGATACAAAAACAATTTCTGAAATGACTCATACTTATTATAAGAGATCTAACTTCTATCAATTTCAATTTCAAGTTTCCAACGGAAACCGTTTAGAAGATAGAAGGGTTAAAGGATTCTGCAATAATTCAGTTTCGCGTAACGGTAAATTAAGAGACTGTATAGTACAAATATACATTTATTATATACATGTTTGTAAAGCTCATAATAGCACCTATCGTTTGGAATTTCAGATTCAAGATATACCTTATAGAGCTTGTGTTATAACAATATAAATATAGAGATTTTTCGAATTTTGGGGGGCTGTAGCTCCTTAACGGGTGGGGCTACAGAAAAATTACTGTTGACATAAAATTAATATTTTTATGATATCTATCAGCAGTTAAAATTGCATGGCTCTACTTCAAAAAAAATGGGGAGATCTAAAAGTTAGTTGTTCGGGAGCTACCCGAAGTTTTGGTCTGAACAGAACCAAAAAAAAATAGGGAACCTACAAATTGCTCCCAGAATGTTTTGTATAAATTCCAAGATTCTAACTTTCTTAGTTTTTGAGTTAACGTGCCGACGGACGGACGGACATGGCTTAATCGACACAGAATTTGATTCTGATCCGATCCATACCTTTGAAGGTAAATCTAGCTCGCTTATTTCGAGGTGTTACAAACGGAGGAGTAATTTTATTATACCCGATACTTATCGTACGGGTATAATAAACAAAACAACACAAAGAAATGTTTATCTTATTAAAAATACATAGTTACTAATCTGAATTCTGATGGGCATTCTAGAATCAACTTCATGGGGATCAGCAGCTGCAAATAATGTTCTGAATCCAAAAATTGTGTTAAAATTAATAATTTATAGTTATTGTTTTGTTTTGTTTTGTTTTTTGTACTTATTCATAATCTTATAAGTTAATAACTTTTGTTTCTCTTTTGTAATTTTTTTTTTGTACAATAAAGAGGTGTTATAAAAAAAAATATTTGTTTTGTAATATTATACAATAAGAAAAAAAAATTTAAGTTTATTGAAAAAAAAATTTTGTATATTATGTGCATATTATATGGTTCTATATATTTTTTTTTATTTTGTTGGATTTTTACATATTATTAAGATTATTTGCTTTTAAAATTTGCTAAAAATTTTTCATCTATTATTATGTACTAGTAAAAAGCCAGTATACGACGGGTATATGTAAAAAAATGTAGATTTTGCTAAAGTTTCCTCAGTTTTATGAACAATTTCATTTTAATATTGTTTAGGAATTGATAGATGTAAAACTTAAAGTGACGGCCCAATGATTACTTTACTTCCTTCGAAAACTTTGATTTGACAGCTAAAATGAATTACATTATTTCTTATGGCACTTGACCAAATGCACAAAGTATTCAAAGTAAGGAAACGAAGCAAACTACCGAATTGACGAATTTCCGTACTTTGCGTTGAATACTTTGAAATTTGATATTAGAATTTTTTTATATAAAGATTAAAAAAATTTGAATAGGTGGGAAAAATTTTCAATAGGTGGTAATGTGATTTTGTACAATCCATGAATTTAAAAATTTTTATAAATGTCCCGAATCCAAAATCTTCTCCTATTTGGTACTGAATCCAAACATTTCTACTTTTATAATTCTGAATTCAAACATTTGTACGTTTAAAAATATATTGTAAAACTTGGCAAATTTAATCAATTTTATTCATCAATCGTTTATGGCATCTAAATTTAAAAATAGAAAATAAAAATATTTTCTTAAAATAACAACAACTAAGGAATTTAAATTTCAAATGATTGATAAAAAACAAATACATAAAATTGATCCAAAACTTGTCAAACTCAAACTCTGCTGGGACAGATCATATTTCACAGATAATAATAAAATTTTTTTTTTTTTTTTCTTTATTATCGTATTTTATAATTTAGATTACATTAATTATTATTTTATATAAAGTGTTTAGTAATACAAGTTCATTTATTTGACCGTAGCCTGAGCTGTCTGGTCTGATAAAGTTCATATAAATAATATTCATTAAAAAATAATAAAGTTCATTAAAAACGTAATAAAATAAATAAAAATAATAATACCTATCATCTATATATGTACATGAAAAGTTTTTACATTTTTTTATTTTTTACTTTTTCTTTTTTTTTTTTTTTTAAATAAAACACATTTTTTATTTTCTATTTTTTCTTTTTTTTTTTTTTTAAATAATCTAAGACTATAAATTTAAATTTAATCCACATATGACTACATGCATAAATAGAATACAACAACTAATATAACAGATAACATTCACTCGACTTCCCCTTATCTTCCTACTTCTTTATTTTATTTATTTTTAACTTTCTAACACAAATGCTTTAATTCGGATTTTAAACGTAGGTAGATTCGCAATCTGTTTAAGACTTTCCGGTAGTTCATTATATGCTTTTAAACAATTATAAAGCCCATTATTACTTTGGTTATTTGTACGAAACAATGATAAATAATAGTTTGCTTTGTTACGTGTATTGTGGTTATGAATGTCAATCAATCTATTCAAGATAAAATTATGCTTTATATCATTATTTACAATCTTGAAAGCCAAGATATATAGCTGATATTTACAAATGTTTGCTAAACTAATATATTGGGAAGAATATAATATACTTGTTGGATGTTGAGTCGGGTACCGATTAATTATCTTTATGCTTTTTTTATGTAAAATGTCTAACTTGTTCAAATAATCTTTGGCAGCTCTTCCCCAGATTGGATTTAGATAACAAATATGAGATTTTATATAGGAATTGTAAATCGTGAATAGCGCTTTGTTAGATAAAAAGTTTTTCAATCTATGCAGGATAAATATGTATGGCGCTATTCTTTTTTTTATATAATCGATGTGATTGCTCCAGTTAAGTTTATAATCTAAATTTAAACCTAAATAATTAAAATTTTTGACAATTTCAATTTTTTCATTTCTAAAGAGAATACTTGTACCTAAGTTCCATGTTTTATTGGCAAAGAGAATTATTTTAGTTTTCTTAATATTTAGACTGATCCTATGTTTATTTAACCACTCTTGAATGACATTCTGATCATTTTGAATTGAAGTTTTTGTAATTTCTTCACTATTTTCAGAGTACTTTAACCGCATCATCAGCATACAGCTGTATTTCCCCTTTTAGGGCTAGACGAGTTAGATCATCAATGTATAACTTAAAGAGGTCCGGTCCCAAAATAGAACCTTGTGGTACCCCTTTATATATGCTTTTCTCAGAGCTACAAATATTATTAATGCGAACTATTTGTGTTCTATTAAATAGGTAAGATTCGAAAAATTGTATTTGAATTCTTGAAAAATTAAAGTTGGAAAGTTTCAGCAATAAGATTTCATGATCCACGCAATCAAATGCTTTTTTCAAGTCAAGGAAGACGCAGCTGGTATATTTTTTCCTGTCAATACTTTTTGATATGAAATCTGTTAGATTTAGACAAGCAGCTGTGGTGTTAGATTTTGATTGAAAACCAAACTGCTGTTCACTCAAGATATCATTAGAGTAAAAAAAATTAGATAATCTATTCTTTATCACAATTTCAAAAATTTTTGAAATTGCTGGAAGAATAGAAATAGGCCTGTAGTTTGAGCAGTCAGTTTTATTTCCGTCTTTATAAATAGGAGTTACAATTGCAGTTTTGAGTTTTTTTGGAAAAATGCCGTTACTAAATGATTTATTAATTAATTTAACAAATATAGGGACTAATCGGTCCGCAAAATGTTTGATGAGTTTCGTAGAAATATTGTCAATTCCTGAAGCTGCCGCAGCATTTAATGAGGTGATAGCCGTGCTTACTTCTTCGAGATTTGTTGGAGTTAATTGGAATTCTGAAGATATGGTACGACTGAATTGGCTTAAATAAACATGATCAATAATTGTATTAGATATGTTTATTTCCTTGGTTACATTGACAAAGAAATTATTGAAACATTCAGAAATGTCTTTTGGATTGTCTAACATTTTCTCATTCTGGCATAGAGTTTTAACTTGGTTTTTTGAAACGGGTGTATCAGTATTAAGTATAATCTCCTTATATAAATTCCAAAGTTTTTTTGTATCACTCGGATATAAAGAGATTTTGTCCGAGCAATATTTTTTTTTTGCCTCAATAACTAATTTTTTAACTCTATCTCTATATTGAATGTACAAGTTGTTAATATGAGTATTATTCACGTGTTGCTTCTTATATTTAAAAAAGGAATCTCTGATTTTCATAACACATAAAATCTCTTCAGTTATCCATATCTTTTTTTTTTAACATTTTTTATTTCAATACGCTCCGTATTATTATTTATTAAAGCAGAGAGATTATCAATGATTTGATCAACATCATTGTATGATTCAGAATTTAGCCAGAAATCATTGTTAGTAATATTGGTGTAATTTAAAACGGTTTTGTATTGAATATTATTACAATTATTATTTTTTATATGTTTTGTACTGATTAAAAACATTTGATGATCAGATAAGGAACAATCTAAGACATGTAAATTATATTTTTTGTCTACAACGTCGGTTAGAAAATGATCAATTATTGTTTTAGATTGTGATTCAAATCTGGTAGCGAAAGTTTCAGAAATCTTATTGCAGATAAAGAAACCATTACTTAGCAACATATCTTTATATGAGACTATATCCGGGTTGTTTATATTTAGCAAGTCAAGATTGAAATCACCTACTATTATAGATCTTTTGTAGTTGGAAGTCAATTCATCGATTCTATTAATAAAGTTAGTAGGACGTGTTTCGTGCGATCTATAAATTCCAACAATATTAAAGTTTTGCTTCATTATCTTAATACCTAATATTTGGCTATTGTCAAATTCTTCAGTAATAGTAATATTACTAGAATAGTGATTTTTTATATAGATAGCGATTCCACCATATGGTTTGTCTCTATTAATGAAATATGAATCATATCCTGATAGATTGAAAAATTTATTCTCAGAAGAAAGTAGCCATATTTCAGTTAGAACAATTACATCTATGTTACATTTAAAATTCTCGATTAATGTTTCTAATTCAAAGATTTTTTTTCTTAAACTTTGTATGTTTAAGTACAAAATGTTAAAATTATTTTGATACTTTATACTCATTGAATTATGGTCGTAATTTAGGTAATGTGCCACCTTGAAATGGCTTTCTACGTTTTCTATTTCATCTAAGTGCATATAGAGTATAAAGTAATAATTGGTATAGCATGAGTTAAAATTAACAGTTGTAATCTGTCAAAATTAATATTTATTATATTTTTATGTAATATTAAATTTAACAGCTGACCAAAAAAAAAAAAGAGTAGTAGAAGATTGATATGTATGTTTATATATATTATTTTTTTATATAGTATTAAGATGTTTTTATATAATATCATAGGTGGATAATTTGAATGAGAATTAATAAGTGAATTGCATTTATTCGTAAATATGTATAGTAATGTAGAAAAATTTGAAATATATAAAATGTAAATATGGCCAAAGTATAATTATTTAAAATTAGTATTTAAAATTGTAAAGTTTAAAGTTAATTGAAAATTTTGAAAAAAAATTAATAAGTGAATTAGATTTTGTCGTATATATAATAATGCAGAAAAATTTGAAATGTATAAAATGTAAATATGGCCAATGTATAATTGTTTAAAATTAGTATTAAAAATTGTAAAGTTTAAAGTTAATAGATAATTTTGAGAAAAAAATAATAAATGAAATAGATTTAGTCATAAATATAATAATGTAGAAAAATTTGAAATATATGAAAAGTAAATACGAGCAATGTGTAATTGTTTAAGGTTAATATTTAAAGTTGAATAGTTTAAAGTTAAAGGATAAGAATTTAGTCTGAAAGAGCAAAAATATAATTTTAGGAGTTATAAAAATTGTAAAATAGATTAAGTTTATATTAAATTTAATTGTTATTGTTGAGATATAAATTGTACTAAAATATATAAGAAATAATAAATTATGTTTAAAGACGTTAGTTGACCAATTGTTTATAAATGAGTTAATCTGTATACTGTATAAAAATGAAATTGCTGATTTTGACAAATTGTTTGCTATGAAATATAAATTAAATATAGAATTATGTAGATATAAAAAAGTAAAAAAAAAAAATAAAGATCTAAGACAATGCCATAGGTTATGTTAATTAAAGTTGTTGTTGTAATTAGAATGTAAAAATAAAAAGAACAAATTACTAATATAATATTATAGGTTATGTTAATTAAAGTTATTTTACTTAGAATGTTAATTAAATCCAAATTTATGTGTAATAATGTGAGAATAACAAAGAAAGAAATTTTATTAATCAAAAATGAATGTTTTGGAAAAATTATTTTATCTATATTGTATTTATTTGCAAAGTTTAGTTTTAGCAAAGTTAATGTCATTAAAATTTTCAATTCTAAATACCTTTGTGTTTTCATTTTGTCGTAAATAAATTTTATTATTCTTGATCCAAAGATATTGACATTTTCCAGCGATTTTAAGCTGCCTAGCCTCATAATGTAATTTAGATTGAAGAGAGGTAAGATGTGGACGAAAAAAAATTTGCTTGTTGCCATATTTTTCAAGGCCTACTTCAACTGTGAAAAGGTTTCGGTAGTTAGATTTCTTCGCCATAGCTTCTTCTTTATCTTTATCGGTTTTCATTTTTACCAAGTATAAAGTATTTTTATTTTCCTTATTATTGTTATGCTTATTTAAACAAGTAACACTTAAAATGTTTTCCTTAGGAATTTTGGCTTGAATTTTATCAAATATGGTACATACAGTATTTTTTGTATTGTCTAAGTTAGAAGGTAGTCCGGAAATTATAATATTGGACTGGTTTTTATGTTGTTCAATCCCATCTATTTCCCCTTGCAATTTGTTTACCAAAGTTTCTAGTTTATATGTCCTAACCTCGTTAAGTTTAATTTGTTTTTTGAGAGTGCTATTCTCTTTCAATATCAGCTTATTTTGTTGGAAAATTTCCTCTATTTTAAAGTTAACAAAAGTTAATATGTTGTGAATGCCATTAACAGCGGACGCTAATTGTTGCAAGCAATTATATAGATTTTCTCCTACACAATCGGATGGCTTGGGTACGGTTAAATCCTTTTCGTTATTACTAATAGTGGAGAATTCATTTTTCAACTCGTCTTCACTTTCTTTGTCACCCAGCACAACGAACGATTCATTACTTTTACTAGGACAGTCATTGCATTTCCAAGTCGCACTTCCTGCCTGGACAGCATTAAAAAGTTCATCAGCAACCGATGCACATTTTAGGTGGAAAACATTTCGGCAAATACCACTGCACTGTATTCCTTTTGTTTTACGATGGAATTGTTTTTTGCAAATTTTACATAGTTTGCTCATAATAGAAAATTATTGATTTCTTCAGATATTGAAAAATTTTATTTTTTATTTTTATAATATTTATATATGTAAGTTAAGATCAATAATTTTTGTAAACTTATAAACTCTATTTTGGCGCGTTCAGTTGGACTTTGAAATTTTTCCTTTTCCTTTATTCCTTTTTTATTTTATTTTTTTTTTTTTATTTTTATAATTATTATATAGTATTAAAATTTCTTAATTTCTTAATTTTAATTTAATGTTAAGACTTTATTATTTTTAATATTTAATTTTTTTAAATTTATTAAAAACAAATTGCTATTGCTATTGCTCGCATTGACATTCAATTTTTGTAAGCATAAGCTAGCTCAAACTATAACTAACCTTGTTAACCAATCACTAACTTAGGGAGAAATGCATAAAATCTGAAAACAAGCAAAATAGTGCTAGTTTCTAAATGTTCTGGCGATCCAAACGATATTAACAATTTCAGACCAATTGCTATTGCGTCAGTTTTTAGTAAACTGATAGAAACACACATCAACAAGCAGCTAACTGTTTTCTTAGAAAATGAAAAATTAATGAGTGAACTAGTAGTTATACTATGAGAGTTCTGTGACATTTTTGTGTTTTGCCGTCGGTAAAACATTTTTTATCAGAAAAAAAAAACCTAACAAAAAAAACAATAACAAAAAAAATTTTTTTGTGTTTGCCGTTGGTAAAACATTTTTTATATGGAACAGAAAAAAGCAATAACAAAAAAAAAATGAGATAAGAAATTAAAAAAGTCTAAAAATGACGTTAGGGAATTTCTTGACTAAAATATAAAATATATATCAAGAAAATTTATACAACGAAAAAAACGAAAAATGATATGATGAATGAAATAATAAGAATTTTAGAACGCAGGCTTTAATTAAAAGAAAGATTACGTCAGAAGATTCCCATTGTTGTTACAAATAATGCTGATAAGGATTAGAATTAAAAATTAAGGAATTTAATTTTTAAATGTAGAATAAAAATAAAATGTTAAAAATGACGTCAGGGTTTCCAATAATAAATAAAACAAAAATTTTTCCTTATAAATGAAAAATTGTAAACATTTTACATTTTGCGGTTTCTCTTTAAACAAATAAAAGTTCTTATGAATCAAAATATTCTCTAATTTGTAAAGCTTTAATCTTTAATCTTTAAAATATCGTTAGAAATTTTTTTATTTTTTTTGAAATGAATTTGTATGCAAATTGAAAAGGTCTAAATAAACAGTATTTAAATAATTGAATTCAGTAAATGTGTAATACTTTAACTTAAAATATTGTAAATTCGTGAAATTTTATATTCTTCATTTTTAAAATGTCGTCGGTAAGCGTTTTAATTAGAAAAATTAAAAATTTAGCTTTGAAAGATATAAACAAAAAACATAAAAGCAAAAAAATAAAAAAATATATAAAAAAGTGTTCTAAATATATTAAGATATTAGAGCAGTTACTTCAAAAATCAAAAAAAAATAGTGAAAAACAACAAATAACAAATACTTTAGCTATTGCTAAAGCACTCAAGTATAAAATTAAACAAATAATTCAAAAACCAATCAAAAGAAAACTCGTAAAATGTAAGACTATCAATAGTGCATTTAAAAATCGAGTACAAACTTTTGTTGTAGGAAATTTACTTTCAAAAGACCCTTTAGAATTTTTAACTTTAAGCGAAAAATATTTTAACAACAGGATAAAAAAAGTTTTAGCAAGTGAACCGTTTATTAAAGTAAATACAGTTTTTTGTGAAATGTTTATAAAATCATCTAAAGAGGAAATAATTGAAGAATATAAATACATAAATACAAAAAATAATGTAATATCTAGAGATATTAATTTAAAAGAATGGTATGAAAATTATGTTAAGAATACAGTATTGCAAAAATTAGAAGAGTTTTCAAGAGAGGGATTCCGGTTGGTCTTTGAAAGAAGTTGTTAATTTGGTAATAAATATAAATTATTATACACCGTTACTTGGATCTTCATATATAGATTTACCCGAAGAAATTTAAAAAAAAAAGGCATGTATTAATATTCAAAATACAGATAACTGTTGTTTTGCCTGGGCTATTATATCAGCCCTTTACCCAATTAAAAATACATCTGCTTTAAACCCAAGACGTCCAAGTAGTTACCCTCATTTTTCTACAATTTTAAAATTTGATGGAATTACTTCTCCAATAAAAAGAGTTGATTTAAAAAAATTTGAAAAAATGAATGATATTAGCGTGAATTTATACGAACTACAGAAAAAAAAAATTTTTTTTACATATTACCAATTAGATTAACAGAAAATAAGAAACAAAAACATGCTAATCTATTGGTAATTCAAAATCAATATGAAAATAATGATGAAGATGAAATTCTTGAACCAGTATTTTATCATTATGTTTGGATTAAAAATCTTTCAAAACTTTTGAGCAAGTAAAAATCAAAGCGTAACTGAAAAATATTTGTATGCGATCGCTGTCTTCATTGTTTTCACAAAAAAGATCTTTTAAATAGTCGTACAGAACATTGTAAGCAATTAAATGAGTATAAAGTTTCTTTTCCAAAAGAAAAAACTGTAAAATTTAAAAATTTTAAAAATCAACAAAAGGTTCCATTTGTCATTTATGCGGACTTTGAATGTATTCTGAAACCAGTATCTAATATAACTCATAATGTACCAGTACCAGTATCTAATATAACTCATAACAGGTGGAAACTGTTTTTTCAAATTTGAAACCTATAACAGAATTATCTCAACAACAAATTGAAGAATTCATGTTGACTAATATTTGTCATATATGTGAAAAAGAAATTTTGAATACGGATATAAAAGTTAAAGATCATTGTCATATAGAGGGGCTGATCACTGGTAATTATAGAGGGGCTGCTCATCAAAATTGTAATCTCAATTTTAAAAATTCTAATACAATTCCAGTAGTTTTTCATAACCTTAGCAAATATGATGCTCATTTAATCATAACGGACATATGTGCTAGTATTGGTGGTACAGTCAAAATAATTCCAAATAATCAAGAAAATTACATTGCTATAATTAAATTTATTAAAAACAGTAGAATAATATTTAAATTCATAGACTTATTTCGTTTTGTGGCTTCATCTTTATATAAGTTATCATCTTATTTGAGTGAAAACAAAATTTTACGAACTCAATTTACAAATATTAGTGACGATAAATTGAAGCTATTAACAAGAAAAAGAGTTTTTCCTTATGAATATATAAAAAACTGGTCAAATCTTGATGAAACAAATTTACCTACAAAAGACCAATTTTATAGTTCTTTAAATAAAACGCATATAAGTTTTGAACATTATGAACATGCTAAAAAAGTTTGGAATGAATTTAAAATACAAAATTTGGGGGAATATAGCGATCTTTATTTAAAAGTGGATGTACTTTTGCTTGCTGAAGTATTTGAAAATTTTAGAGAAACTTGTCTCGAAAATTACGGTTTAGATGCAGCTCACTATTTTACTGTACCTGGTTTAGCATGGGATATATTATTAAAACTCACTAAAATAGAAATAGATTTAATACATAACGTTGATATGTTGATGTTTATTGAAAAAGGAATTAGAGGAGGACTAACACAATGCTCAAAAAGATATGCGGAAGCTAACAACAAATATCTACCTCAATATGATGATAAACAAGATTCTACATATCTGATGTATTATGATATAAATACTATGTACTCCTGGGCAATGTGGCAATATTTACCCTACCCTAGATCTTGAATGGATAGAAGAATTAAACAATTTGGATATTAATATTCCAGATGATTCACCATTTGGATATATACTGGAGGTAGATTTGGAATATCCGTCTATAATACACGATAGACATAAAGATTTACCAATGGCACCAGAAAAACTAAGTCCTCCAGGATTTAATGAAATCAAAATGTTAGCTACTTTGTACAATAAGAAAAATTATGTTCTTCACTATCGAAATTTAAAGCAGTATATAGCAGAGGGTTTAGTTATTACAAAAATACATCGACTCTTAAAATTTAAACAAACAGACTGGATGGGATCATTTATTGAATTCAATACATATTAAGAAAAAACGCAAAAAACGATTTCGAAAAAAAAATTTTTAAATTAATATGCAATGCAGTATTCGGAAAAACAATGGAAAACGTTCGCCTTCGTAGAACTATTAAACTTGTAACATCATGGGAGGGTCGATATAACGCTGAATCTTTGATTTCTCGACCAAATTTTCATTCTCGAAAAATATTTAATGAAAACTTATTACCAATTGAATTATTAAAAACTGATGTAATTTTCGATAAACCAATTTATGTAGGAATGACAATTTTAGATATTTCTAAAACTAAATTATACGAATTTCATTATGATTATATGAAAGAAACATATGCTAATAATTGTGAGCTCTGTTATACTGATACAGATTCCTTAATTTACTTAATACATACAAAAGATGTTTATGATGACATGAAAAAAAATATTTTTCGTTTCGATACATCTAATTACCCAGAAAATAATTTATATGGAATACCTCAAACAAATAAAAAAATTCCAGGTACAGGTCTTCGTGCTAAGATGTACAGTATTCAAGTGCTGCAAAATGATTTTCAATTTGAAACTGTAAAAAAAGCAAAAGGTGTTAAGAAAAACGTTTTAAGCAAAGAAATTTTTTTTGAAGATTATAAGAATTCTTTGGATAACAATAAGGAATATATAAATGAGCAGAACAGTATTATATGTCGAAATCATACACTTTTCACAACAGCTCAGAAAAAGATTACTTTAAGTCCGTTTGATAACAAAAGGTATTTAATTTCAAATAGCTACAATACTTTACTATGGGGGCATTTCAAAATTCCTAAATAATTAAAAAATACCATAAGCTAAATTTGAATAAGCATAAATATAAAAAATAAACATAAAAAAAAAATCTTTATTTTAAATTTTTATTTCATCTATTTCTCATATAAAATTAATGAATTTCAACAGCCTTTTCATCATAATAGGCTGATGAGATTATTTTACATACATTTTTTTCTACAGAGCACCTAATACACTCGGGTCCTTGGTTAGATATAAAATATTCAGCATCTTCCTTGGAGTCAAATTCAGCAACATAATTCTGCAAATGGAAAGTTGAGCACCAAGATTTTTTAGAGCTCTCGTTCATTTCCAAAAACCACTTTACACAGAACATCTGCTCTGGGGAAGTATGACGTTGACAAACTTGCTTGAAGTCATAATCATCCGAGAGCAGATCATAGAATCTGTATACAGCACAGCAAGGTTTTCCTGTATTTGCAGCTTCTATAATTTGATATTCACATGGTAAACCATATGATGAATATCAAATTTTATTAATTTCCGACTTTGTTGGCATTTTTCTTTACCGAAATAATTCAATCTAAACTAAACTAATTAAAATTGTACTAATTTATAATTAATTTTGCTTATTTGCTTCTGCTTTTATATAAAAAAAAAAAAAAAAAATTTAAAAATTTTAAAAATTTAAAAACCGATTCTTATCATAGAAGTACAGTTAAGATACATTCTTATATATTTCTTGTTCTTGTTCAGAATTAAAGTGTGTTTAATTTATATTTTTTTTTTTCTTATTACCAAAAATTGAAAATAATCTAATTCGATTCTTATCATAGAAGTACTCAGTTTAAATCGTAAATCAAGTAAGTATTTGAATGTTTTGTAGAAACAGGATGTAGAATGTTTTGCAAGAAATTTTTGAGTACTATAAAACCACAATCATCCTGCTAAAATAAAAAAAAAAACATTTTTCTCAAATTAAAACTAATCTGTTTTTATTTTTCTACGAATTTTGAATTGCAAAGCATGGCAACCAAGCCATTTAACAAATGAATTTTTTTTTTTTTAGAAGCAAATAAATGCTGTAAAACTTTCATATCTAATTAGGTTCGTTGTTGTTAAGTCAATTTTGAAATTATAGGCAAATTTGAGTGATTTTCAAGAGTTATGCTTATCTTTAACAATAACAATAATATTTAATAAATATATTATATATTATAAATAAATTAAAACGAGGAAGAATACAGTTGCCTTTGTCAACTCTTAGATACCCGTACGAACCGTTAGTATGTTCACAGTCTGTCACTCTGCTCACAATATTATTTTTTTAATATTTTAGTATTTTAAAATAATTTGGGTGAATTTTATAATTTCTAGAACTATGGGTTGTACATATATTCAAACTATATGTTTATATGTACATTCTTCAAAAGCAGATTCTAACCTTTCACATAACGATTATCAATCCAAAATTTTTTCAAATATTCTATAGTACCATTTAATACTAAGCGGTAAATGCATATTAAATTTACTTAGTACAAAATAGTAAATATAATTTTAAATATTATATTATATTATATTTAAATATTCCATTGACACAATAATTTCTTATAAGTACAATAAAATACATATATGTATGTAAATACGGCGCTATATAATATACATCTATACTCTTATCATTCATTCACTAGTGACATATACGATATGTAAATAAACATGATATTATATAAGTATGTATATATATTAATATCATATAAATAAAAATTCTTCAAGCAACCGTTATGTTGTTTATTTATTTACATTTTTATGTACTACGCATTATATCCTCAACAATTTCAAATTATCGAGTAAAACAAAATGCAAAAAATTCGTTAAAGAAATTTGTTAGAAAATTTGAAAAAATCAAGTAACACTTTCGTTAATTATACAGTCAATTATACCCTATATTATTAAAAAAAGTTGTTAACAAAAATAAGAGTATAATGTTGAAGCTTTAATTTTTGTGTATTACTTCAAAAAAATTTTAACAGGTGTTCAAGTTACAGGTGTTTAAAAATAGGAAATTTTCAGTTTTTGACCCCTTACAGCTCCTAAACGGGGAGTGATACAAAAAAAAATTCTGAAATGACTCATACTTATTTTCAAAGATCTAACTTCTGTCAAAATTTCAAGTTTCCAACTTAAACCGTTTAACCCCGTATGCCACAAATATATATTTATTGTATATATATTTTTAAAGCTAATAAAAGTAGTAATCGTTTGGCGTTTTCAAAATGAAAATATACTTTATACAACTTGTGCTATAACAATTTAAATATAGAGCTTTTTTGAACCTTTCGTTAGCTGTAGCTCCGTAACGGGTGGGGCTACAAAAAAAGGTATTAAAAATAAAATTAACATTTTTGTGAGATCTATCAGTAGTTAAAATTTCATAGCTCTATTGCAAAAAAAATGTGGGGATCTAAAAGTTAGGTGTTCGAGAGCTACCCTAAGGCTTGGTCCAAACTCAACCAAAAAAAATAGGGAACCTACAAATTACTCCCAGAATATTTTATGTAAATTTCAAGATTCTAGCTTTCTTAGTTTTTAAGTTAGCGTGCTGACGGACGGACATGGCTCAAAAGTCTTACAATTTTTTTCTGATCCGATCCATACCTTTGAAGGTATATCTAGCTCGCTTATTTTGAGGTGTTACAAACGGAGGAGTAATTTTATTATACCCGATCCTATCGTACGGGTATAAACAGTATAAATACTTCAAAAAATCATATAAATTTTATTAGTAATTTTTAAGCATTTAAACAATAAACATCAAAATGAGTAATTTCTTAAAAAGACAAGCAGAAGAAAAACGAGGTACTCTTCAAAATCAAAGATGTTGAGGAAGCTAGACTTTTCTGAAGAGGAAGAGGAAGAGAAGAATAATTTCTTAAAAACACAAACAGAAGAAAAACGAGGTACTCTTCAAAATCGAAGATGTCGAGGAAGCTAGACTTTTCTGAAGAGGAAGAGAACATCCAAAACTTTATAGACGAACTCAACAATGTAACAAGTGTAAATAAAATATATTTTGCATTTAGTAAACTTCTTCTGGAAAAAGAGTTCCAAATCGTTAAATTGGAAAGCAGAGAATCAAAGTTTATAGATCAAGATGGAACACCCCTAAAGAGCTTGTATGTGGAAACAACTGACTTCTGCTCATATTTCCCCACACAATATGTTAATAAATTTACGAATTCAATAATTAACAATTTGAATGAGAAAATTAATAACAATGAAATTATTTACAAATTCAAAATAATTTCAAATAAAAATAATTATTTTGTTTTAAAATTTTCATATGAAAAAAAAATAAAATTATAAAACAATAATAAAATTTTGTATAACGCTGAATCTTTTGTTTTTAAGATTCTTTTAATGGTAAATTTATAAATAAAAATTTTCTTTACAATTTGCAATTTCTGTTTTTTATTTAATATTTTTAAAAAAATTTTTTTTACATTTTAGATTTTCTAAATACTTAACAATTTTCAGATTTTTAAAAAATTTTTAATTAACTTAGTTCTTCTTTTGTCGTGATGAAGAATTTTTATTGTAATCTGTTGCAGATTTTTGATTTTTGAATCCAAATTCTGATTTCTCTGAAAACTGTCCAAAAAAAAAAAAAAAACTAATTATTTTACCATAGATATTTTTTATTAAATACAAAAAAAACTTAAAAAAATATAATAATTACAGAGAAATTTATAAATTTATAATTTTAGTTATTTAGGTTGTTTTTTTCTTTGTACTGCTCACAAAAAATTTTTTTGTTATATTGACTTCTGATTTCTTCCCCCCATTTTCTTGTAGATTCCGATGAAGTGTTTACTAATTTTTGATAATCTTTTGAAGATTGTTTATTATTCAAGACGTTTTTTATTTTATCCATATTATTTTTTGAAATGATTAACGATTGATTGTGAAGAGTAAATTGAATATGTTTCTGATCGATCTCTTCTTAAATACTTTTGAATTGTTAAATTAGCAATTTTAACAAGTAAACATTTTCCAAAGCACAAACACCAACATGATTAGAAAAACATCTTTTAGAAGAATGAATTTGTTGATTCTTCAATATTTTTAAACATGTAGATTCACGATTATTCAAATCAAAAACATTATTATTTTTCAATATGTTTAATAATCCAAGATTGTTTTTCTTGATATAAAAATTTTAAAAAATTGATAATATCGCAAAAATGTGTTTTGCCGTCAGACGATTGTAAACCATGATGATTTTTAGTGAGACATCTATTTGTATATTTTGCTTTTGTATCTAAATAATGATAACCATAAGGAGATCTTATTATAAAATGTTGAATTTCATCATTTGATGAAAGAATAGCAATTTCTTTTAAAATGAATTTATTATTATTATCTCGAAAACCTTGTATATCAATTATTACATATTCCATTTTTATGTTTCAGAAGAATCAAATTGATTAAATTTAATATATTTATAAAGTTTGTAAATAAAAAAAACTTATACAGTGTAATGCAATCATAAAAAAAAAATTTCAAAAAATACAGCAAGATTCCAAGTTTTTTAATATTTCGTTTTTTATAGATCATTTATTTTTATTTAGAAATTTAAATAATTGTATTTACTTCACCTGTTAACGGTTTAAACTCTACTAAGCGATCATGAATAATGAGACAATAAGCGGTAGTTTTTTCTGGAATTCTTTTGATAGTTTTCAGTTCAATTTTTATATCACCTGGACCCATTTTTGGATCTTCATTTTGGAGGCGGGTGTCAATTATAAAAATTGGAGATGAATCTTTAAAATTCTCCCATGAAACTAAAGGTTCTGATGTTTGATGATTGTAGTAAGCACTTCGAAAATTCGAGTATGCTTCATATGCTAAATCATAACGATTTTTTGAAAACTCTAAATTCATATCTTCATATGGATATACTTGAGAATTTAAATATACTTTTAAATTAGAAACATCACAATGATTAAATATTGAAGGGTCTTTTGAAAGATTTCCTTCGATATTTTGATGATCAGTTTGTAGAGCGAAAATAATAAAACGAGGTTTTTCTAATTGTGAAGATGATTTAACATTCCAAATGAAGTGATTTGCTGGCGGTAATGATGGATTCTCGTTTAAATCCCAACTTCTAAAACCTATTTTCATAACAGAACCATTACCAATACTTTTATATAATTAATCTTTTGGTGCATCCATCAAATTAACATGTTGAACTCTCCAGCCTAGTTTTGTAATAGTAATATCCGGCTTCTCAGTAGCATTTGAACATATTAGTGAATTTTTGTTGCTTCCAGCGCGTGTTAATATCAATTCATGTTGTGCATTAGGAATATAGTTTTTATAATCTTCCGCAAATCCTAATAATCTCTTTAAAGGAACGTAAAAACTGAAATAATGCTCTTCCAACTGAATTGATGCTTTTGGGGATCAACTCGCATTGAATAAAGCACTGCTTTCGTTTTCATTAAGTGAAATATAATTTTTTAACGTTGAAGTTATACCAACCTTATTATTATGATCAATTTCCTTACCATTAATCGTATAAGCAATTCTCTCAAATAGAAATGGTGCAGCATTATTAACTAGTTTAGTATTTTTAAGAGTCGTTCTATCGTGATTTGATAGATATCCTTCTATATAAATAAGACTTGTTGAAGGTAATATATTTAAATTCTGATTTTGTATTACTATTGTTATATTACTATTGGTGTTGGTATTGGTTATGTTGAATCGATAATATGAATGCCAGTGAGCACTAATTATAGTTTCATCAAAAACAGGTTCACCAAAAAGGTTCATTAGGTTAATTTTAATTGGTATCCAAGTAATTTTAGATATTGCTGATTTTCGAGAGTTAATTTTTTTTTGATTTGTACTGTTGTGTTCCTTCTCCTCCTGCTGACTTTAATACATTGGAATGTGAAGATCGACACTGAGAATATATATAAGAATCTTGATTTTGATTAAACACTAACATTTTAACACTTTTAAATGCAATCTAAGTGCTATTGTTTCTCCTTGAAAATTAATTAAATTTCCGTTCTGATCGAGTAATTTAATAGTGGCAGATCTTATCTGATTAACAGTTACTGGTAGATAAATTACACTTTTAGGAACTTCAATTATTTTATAGCCAGGACTGACATTAATAAAAAATTCATGTAAAATGCATGCTTCCATTCCATTTATATATGTTCCGGAGATAATATTACATTCTATTCTTACTATATTTACTTTGTTAATATCAACAAAACGATCTGAAGTATGCCATTTATTAGCTGATAATATCTTTTTGCTGAAGCCTAATAATCCTCCAATAGTATCTTCTCTTGCAAAATTAATTTCTTTATCAGCAAAAATTCCACACTTTAATGAATTATTATTTGCTCTTAAACTTAATTTTTCCTTATCTGTTTTAGTTATATTTAACGTTTTTCTGAGAATTCTTTCAATATCTTCAATTTCATATGAACCTATTAGAATTATAATAGGTTTATCATCAATAATAAATATATTATTCTTCTCATCTATATTCGGTATTGAATTATATGTTTGAAAATCTACTAAACCGCACGTATATTCTTTCCCTTTTAGGTCTATAGGAGGAAAATAATTGGTTGTCAATATAGAAAAGTTCCCGTTTAAAGTTAATGTTATTGACATATCTTTAATTGAAATAATGAGGTATTTCAGAAATGCATTCTGCTTTTATAGATTTTAAAGGTTAATTCATCACATTAAAAAAAAAAATATATATATATATATATATGTTTCAATTCAATTTTTCTTTAAAAATTTTTTTTTTGGAATAAATTCTAATTATGCTTTATCAGAACTTTTTGTTTCTTTTTCTCAAATAGAAAGAAATAACCTTGAACTTAAACAAAATTATTAATGTAGGTTAGTTTTTAAATAAAGAAAAAATATTTTTACATTTTTTTTTGTTTTATTTACTGATAATTTTTTTTGTTAACAATATCAAATAAAAGTTCTAAACATAGATGACCGTAATTATATGAATTAAAGTTTTGATATTTTTTGTAATTATACACAAGATTATCTCCTAAATATTGAATTACTTCTAATGGAGGTTTTAAATTTCCAAAACTGTCAAAATATTGTACAATTTGCGGTTTCTTGTAAGCTACCCAATGTGTTCCATTTCCAATACAATTATCCAAATTTATTATACCAGTTTCATATTTTCGAGGTTTATGTGCTGGTAATTTATCTCTCATAAAAGCTCCTCGGAAATATTTTAAATATTTTCTTCCAAATTCTTCTATCTCATAATTGTTGAGTGCTCTTTTGGGTAGCTCGTTTAATGGTTTTTTGGATTCAAAAACAGACCTAAACCTTTTTTGTGCGGTTTTAAATGTAATCCTTTTCCTCCTTTTAATGTTATTGATTCTATCATTTTATTATGACGTTCACTCTCATGTAATTCTTTACGAGCACTTTTAGCATCATTTACAGCTTTTGCTATACCTGCAGCACCGCCAGAAAGTGCTCCAACAGCTGACAAACCAGCAAATATAGGGATTAAAGGTAAAATTCCTCCAATTTTTGGTACTGGAATTATTCGAGGGATATAAAATTTTTGTTTTCTGCCCCTTAGAAAACTTTCGAGATGCATGTAAAGCTATTTTTATAATATTTTTATCATTCATTGGTTTCTTTGTAGTTTTAATAGCTAATTTAACTTCTTTTATAACATTTTTCAATGGTTTTTTTCTTTGACTTTTTTTTGTTTTCTTTTTTAAACCCATACCGAGTTTAACTTTAGCTTTCATTGCGTTTGTAACTAGATATGAATTTAACCTTTCACTAAAACTTGAGTCTTTAGCTTTAACTCTTTGCCTAGCGTTTTCTGCTAGTATATTGGCAGCTATATGACGCTGATTTTGATCAGAACTTTTGGAATATGCTATATCATGCTCCCGACAAGCTTCATCTAAACCATTAAACCCTTTATCACCACGAGCTAATCGTTTTGTTAATTTTGTTCCAGGTCCGCAATAATTATAGCCAGGTAAATGTGCTTCAATTGGTAATTTATTAATTAATGAATTAATAACTCCTTTAACAGTTTTTTTATTACTGTTTAAATATTTATTGCGGAAAAGCATAATATGCAGTTTAGTTTAAGAAAGTCAATCAAACACTAATCACCTTTAAAACTCATCATAATCATTTAAAAGAAAAAAATCTTTTACTAAGTTAAAGAAAAGAAATTTGTAAAAGTAAGTAACGCAGTTAAAGGTAAAAATTTTGATCAAAATTTAAAGAAAAAATATAAAAAACATGGAGAATGCTTTCCAGATAGTATAAGAGGATTAATAGTCAAATTGTAGTAAAACTAATGCTATGATAAGTATGCTTTTAGATCCTAAAGGGCTTAAATTTCAAAACATATATATTTACTCGAAATCATTACATCAACCTAAATATGAATATTTAAAAAAATTAATAAAACCAATCAAAGGAATTAACGAATAGGATATAACGAATTTTCAAATAACGTGAATGTAATTGAACCTTCAGCCTCACTACCGAACTCAATATTTATTTTCGATGATGTAGCTTGCGATAAGCAAGATAGCATACGAAATTATTTTTGCATGGGGCGACATCAAGAAGTTGATAGCTTTTATTTGTGTCAGTCTTATACAAGAATTCCAAAGCATTTAATTAGAGATAATGCCAACTTTTTGATATTGTTTTGATATTCAAACAAGATGATTTAAATTTAAAACATATATATAATGATCATGTAAATTCTGATATGTCTTATACTGATTTCAAAAAGTTGAATGCATGCTGTTGGAATGATAAATATGGTTTTCTATTAATTAATAAAGACAACAATTTAAATAATGGTCGTTATAGAAAAAACTTTGATACATTTGCTAAATTTTAGTTAACAAGAAATTGGTTAGCACTTCGTTACTAACTGAACCGGTCATTTAGCAGATAGCAATTAGCTGTTACCAGTTAGCGGTTACCAGTTAGCAGTTAGCAATAGAACAGTTCGGTCGTTAATTTGTAGTTAATAACTTAACAGATTAGTTTCCATTTAAAGAAAATGAATGAACCACTTATGAAAGATTTAACTAAAACTCGTAAAAGTGTAAAAACAAAATTCCAATTGAAAGATTTAATTAAAACTCGTAAAAGTTTAAAAAGAAAATTTCAATCTTCAAAAATTAAGAAGCTTTCAGAAGATCATAATCGGAAGAAAAATTTACTCCAATTACAAAGCCATTAAAAGAATTAACAAATTGTTAAACAACAACGAATTTCAGATATCAAACCGGAAATTGAATGGGTTGATGATAATAATAAAAATTCTAAGTTAATGAGGTTATTTAGGTCGGAAGTTAAAACACCTAGCAACAGAAGTAATACTTACAATGAATTTAGAACTTCAACACCGAATACAATCAAATTTGATAATGATGAATCACCATCAATTTCACCATTTTTGTTTCTAAACAAGTCAGAATTCGATAAGACATATGGACCTTATTTTGATGAACAATTAAATGTGCGAAAACTTGGCAATGCTAATTTTGAAATAGATGAAATTAATAAAAATATTTTGATTGATAAGGAAGTTTTTGAAGGTACTGATGGTCTATATGAATTAATATTAAAAAAGAAACCTCTAAAATATACTGAAAGTGATTAAAGTACGTATCATCACATTCTTAACAAAACGAATGCACATAGAAGAAATTATAATCCTTTAGAACAAATTAAAGGAAACAAAGGTTTTAAATTCAATAATATATTAAGAAAATTATATGAACATGATCATAACACTAGACATAAAAAAACTGGATTAGGTTATACGAAAAAAAAATGTACTCAGTTTTTTCATAAATCTTTAACACCAGAAACCCAATTAAATTATACAAATCAATCAAATCAATATGTTTTTTGGGATGATCCTAATGAGTTAGTTGATAGATTAAGACTTCTAATTGCATCACAATCAGCTGGTAACAATAATCATCATAATGAAATTATATCTATAATTGAAAAATTGAGAGAAGCAAATATAATTCAATAGTATTTTACATTAGCAATCAGTAAAAATCAAAATGCCACTTGATAAGTTTGGACGTAACACAGCTTCTTCTAGAAAACTGCATACTCAAGGTCCTCCAGGTATAGGTTTCAAACTAACTTCTGAAGGAAATTATGATTTAGATAACAAAACTTTATCAAATGTTCAAGATCCAGTTAACGGAAATGATGCAGCAACACAAACATTTGTAAATAACCAAATTTTCTTTCACAAAGAATTAATAAAAAACTATATAGGAGAAATGTTTGATCATACAGAGACAGCAATGTCTATAGAATTTAAATTAGCAGAAGAAAAATTGAGAATTTTAGAAGAAAAATGCAAGATAGTTTAGAGAATATCCACATCAAATTTTCTACTATGTTAAATGAAAAATTTTCAAAAATGAATGATTTTGTTGAATTTCAAGTTAAAAAACCAATTGGATTTATTAATGCACGACTACAAAACGCTGAAGCTAAAGCTCAATCAGCGTTAGATTTAATTAATAATTCAAGAAATTAATTGTGATAGTTTTCATTTAACTACCAAAATGGATATACATCAAATAGGATATTCTTTAAATATTTTTTTAAATAAATATGAAGATATTTTATTGGAAGAACATTATGAGCAGTTGAAAGACAATTTAAAATTTTTAAAGTTATTTAAAAATTCTCTACAAATTGAAACAAAGGAGTATGAATATCATTGGGATATATGCCCCTATACATCAGATAATGAAAGTTTTCCAGATACTTGCCTATGCCATTCAGCAGAACAATGTCTATTACACTGTACCAAATTAATGGAATTATATAAAAGAATAGAAAATAGGTTATAATAAAATTATACATACTTGTAAAATAAAAATAATAATTTTACAATTTGAACATTAATTGTTTACTTTATCTATTAATCAGTGAAAGAGAGGTATATTTTATTCAATCAAAGATTTTCTAATTAGTTATACATAATAATTATGTACATCTATTTTTATTTTGTTTAAAAATGAGTAAAAGAGAAGTTGTTGAAGAGCTGCATAAGCCTGCACGGAGAAATTTCAAACGACGTAGAGTTATAATTAAAGGATTTGATGATCTTTGGCAAGCTGATTTAGTAGAAATATGCTACAGAGAACAAAGGCTTTAAATTTTTACTAACTGTAATTGATACCTTTTCTAAGTATGCACGGGCAATCCCTGTAAAAACAAAAACTGCAGAGAACGTCACAAAAGCAATGCAAAATATTTTTCAAACTTCTAAAAGGCATCCACAAAATTTGCAAACTGATCATGGAAAAGAATTCTTCAATAAAATATTTAAAAATTTAATGGATGAATTTCAAATAAATCATTATTCAACATTTAGCTCGTCAAAAGCTTCCATAGTAGAACGTTTCAATCGTACTCTAAAAGAAAAAATGTCGAAAGAATTTAGTTTCAATGGAAATTACAAATGGATGAATATTATTTCTAAACTAGTTCACCAATACAATAACACTAAACATCGTACTATTGAAAAGAAACCAACAGAGGTAAACAGAAAACATTCTTATGAATTGTTAGCAACTATTTACAATCATATTAAGATTTCTCCGCCAGCTAAATTTAAAATTGATGATTCAGTTCGTATAAGCAAGTATAAACATGTTTTTGAGAAAGGTTGCACTCCAAATTGGACAACGGAAGTATTTAAGATAAGAAAAGTTCAAATCACTAACCCTGTCACATATTTACTGAAAGATTATCAAGGTCAACCCATACAAGGAAGCTTCTATGAATATTAATTGTTAAAAACTGAAAATAAACAAGTGTTTTTGATTGAAAAAATTATTAAAACTAAAGATAGTAAAATTTTTGTTAAATGGTTAGGGTTTCCCTCTGATCATAATTGCTGGATAAATAAAAAAGATTTATTATAAAAAAAAATTTTTTTATTTTATTATTTTACAATTATTGTCATTTTATTTTGATAAATTATGAAATGTCCATTTGATATGATGATTTTTATTTTATTGATCGTAAATCAAGTATAGTGTAATCGGATTTATAATCTCCATCTATAATAGGAACTGTTTCCACTTCTCCATTACTTAAAATTCTATCTGCTAATATTTCTCGATATTCTAAGCATTTAATTTCAAGAAACTTTAGTTTAAAATTGCTATTATATTCACATCTTATATGGATTTCTTTATTATTATTATCATATTCCAATTGAAAATGTCTGTAAAATATATTTTCACTATTTATAATTCCACCAACATTACGTTTTAAAATTAATTCCTGTCTAAAAGCCTCATCTACAGAAACATATTGAGGTGCTAAGTCAGCTTTATCTTCTGGTAATGGTTCATCTGCTAAAGTAATTATTGATGCTATGGTTGTAGTTTTTACTGCATTTGTTGTTGTTTTGTTTAATTCTGGTGAAATTACATGTTTTAATAGCTGAACTGATAAATTTACTCTCACCGTCTCATTACTTGGAAGTAATATATTAAAGTATGTGCTCCCAAAAGCTGATTCATCTAATCTAATTTTAGAAAATGGAGCGGAATTTGCTTGAATAGTTAACAAAAATAATAGAAAAAATATAAATGTTGTCATAGTTAATCAAAAAAGTATGATGTATCTTGTTTAAAGGTTAACGAAGAAATGCTTTATTAGAAATTTCAAATATATATCTTTTTTTATTTTCTAGAAATTTCTTTGTTGTGTACAAACTTAACTTGACTTATAATAGAACACAAATACATAAAGTGCGGTAAAAACTTATCTCTTCCATCTGAATAAGCTTCCATGTAATCTAAATATTCATCTTTTAAATTTTCAAGTACATAATTCTCTAAAATGAATTAGCTTATCACCAATTTTTGATTTATTATTTTTTTCATTATACGTATTCTCTATTGATGCAATAAATATAATTCCCTCTTCAATTCGTTTTCTTATCATCGACTTTTTCAACTCATTTTGATTTTCTTCATATTGATTTGTTTTGGACAATGATGGACAATGATTCAATAAATTGTGAAATTCTTTTTTTCTCATCTTTTGGTAATATATATGAAATATATTTTTCAATCATTTCTCAGCAAATGGGCAATCGTTATTAAAATGATTAGGTATTTGCTTTTTTTTATTTGGTGAATTTCTTACTTTACCAATAATGGAAACATCACCTCCGTAATCTTCAATTTTAAGATGTTGCCAATCCAAGTGAGATAAATCGAATATGTTATTTAATGACTCCCCATTTCTAATTTTAAATAAACAAATCTTTTCTCCTCCTTCTGGAGTTATATATACCCCCAAAAAATCATGAAATATTTTCCAATTAATTATTCTAATTGAAGCCCTTTTCCGCCCACAAATACAATATTTATAGCCATATAAAATATTATCATCCCAAAACATTATGATGTCTCTACTTAATAATCGAATCGGATTATATGTTATATTTTATGTTAAGATTAGATGAATAGAATTTATAGAATTTTTGATGTAAAATTATTATAAAAAATCTTTTAATTTAAATGTTTCATTTATTATAAACACCCCCCAAAAAAAAAATTGTTACATTTTGAACATTAATGATTTACATTTTTCATGTTATCAGTACAATATGGAATACAACAACAACACCATAATCCTATCAAACACATTAATAGAGCTGCAATATGAGTTTTGTTAGCATTTTTATATTCAATTCTCGTTACATTTCTTTCACCGCAATTTAAACATACCGCTACTTGAGGATTAGATCCAAATGATATTTTAAATGCTTGTTGTACAAAAAATATTTGAACCAATATGTCCTTGCTTTGTGTTATATGATGATCATGATGATGATGAATCCATGAATGTTTTCAATTGACTAAATTCTTTAGAAAAAATAAAATTAAAAAAATCTTCTCTGGGTAAGAGCATAGAACTGGGATCGAACCTAAACATAATATGTTTATAAACTTACTTAATACCTAATAGTTTTCTATCTACACCCTAGAACTCCTTCCCACAGAAGATTTAGTTAATTCTTGCTATTTTCATATTTTATTTCTTAATTAGTGGTTTAATTAGTTTTTATCGCATAATGGAGTTCGCAAGAACAATTCATATGTTTAATAAATAGTATTTAGAAAATAAAATAAAGTTTAGAAAGAAATACAAAAGGGAAATTAAGAACCATATTAAGTTTCCGAGGAATTATGCTGATTCAACACTAATTCAATATAATTCACTCAAAGAAGATCAAGATGATAAATGGAGGGATTTGGTTACACACAATTCAACAAAATTTTTTAAAATATCTTTATTACGATTAGCTAAAATCATAAAAAAATTTAAAGAAAATAATTATAAATATCGGAAAACGTTAAAAAATAAATAAAAAAAACTTTTTAATACTAATATATTTTGTTTTTTTTTTTTAAATTAACAATAGAAATCCCTTGACGTCATTTTTGACATTTTATTTTTATTCTACATTTAAAAATTAAATTCCTCGATTTTTAATTCTAATCCTTATCAGTATTATTTCTAACAACAATGGGAATCTTCTGACGTAATCTTTCTTTTAATTAAAGCCCGCGTTCTAAAATTCTTATTATTTCATTCATCATATCATTTTTCGTGTTTTTCTTGTATAAATTTTCTTGATATAAAATATACATATATATATATATATATATTTTATATTTTAGTTAAGAAATTCCCTGACGTCATTTTTAGACTTTTTTAATTTCTTATCTCATTTTTTTTTTGTTATTGTTTTTTTCTGTTTCATATAAAAAATGTTTTAACAACGGCAAACACAAAACATTTTTTTTTGTTATTGTTTTTTTTGTTTTGTTTTTTTTTCCTGATAAAAAATGTTTTACCGACGGCAAAACACAAAAATGTCACAGAACTCTCATAGTATAACTACTCGGCTCTCTTTGACGTAGTGTCACAATACTTTATTTTTGTGTTATATCAACAGTTTTTTTGATCTTAACCTAAATAATAAAGCGTTCAAGTTTGCCGACGACTTAGCAATTGTTTATAATGAGGAGTTCTGCCAATTTACAACGTTCAATCAATATAGATATGAGCATTATCGGCAAATGGATGGAAACCCACAAGCTAACATAAACACCAATAAATCGAAGTACTTATTTTTTAATAAAAAAGATGTAGAAAATGTAATGGCTTCATATAACAATTGTGAATTAGACAGATTTCTCAATATATGTACTTAGGAGTTACAATTGATGGCAAACTCAACTGCGGTGCATACATAAATGAGCAATTGGAAAAGGCAAGAAGGATTGCAGGCATTTTTAAAGTAATAAATAAAAGAGTGCCTGTCCACTTGAAACGGTCACTATATTACTCAATGTTTCATAGCACTATCACTTACGCTATTCAGGTATGGGGAAACAGCTACAAAAAAATCTTAGTTTACTACAAATATCACAAAACAAAGCTATAAAAAATCTTTTTGGGTATAAGCTCAGAACGCCTATGTGTATATCTATAGGAACAACAACATATTGATGCTAAACTATCAAATTGACGTTAAATTAATTCCTCACGTTCATCAAATTTTTATTTTTTTCTCGTATTTTAGTTTTTTCTCTTATCGTTCTCATTTTTGCTATTATATTAATATACAATGAATTTAGTAAATGTACACTTAGCACTATTGTATTAATTTGTATTAAACTCTCTACGAGCGATCCCGCTCCTGGAGAATAAATCTGAATAAAATAAATAAAATAAAAATAATCTTTGCTTCGTTCTGATACTTTGCAAAATTATTCAAAGTAAAGGAAGAAAAGTAAGCATTGGGCCTTCACATTTAGTGCTAAAGTGGTTTATTGAGTAGTTGATATTGAGAAAAGTAGTTGAGAGTGAATTTATTCAAAAACATATTATGTAAAAAAAATTGTGCAAAAATGTTACTTTTTATTCGTTTTTATTATCTGTTACTTTTTTTGTGGGGTCTCATAGGAAATGTCAAAAAAATATATTTGATTTCCTCAAAATCGAAAAAATTAAATTGTCGATACAATGCACCAGTAGCACAATGGCTTATTTGACGTTTTCGATCATAAATTACATGATGCCCGCCATTTGTATAATTGAAATTAAAGTTCAAGTTTATAACAAATTAAAAATGAATAAAAAATTATTCTTTTTTTTATATTCATCAAAACTTGCCTATATTCATTATTCAACAAAAAAAACTCAAAATAACACAGAATCAAAAATTGTGCATAGAAAATTTTGAATGCTTAATTTGACTGATACTTCAGTATTTACAACGTCGCAAACACATTGTCAAACGATTTTCGATCATAACACATCGTCAAATTTTTTTTTTTGATATTTCAGATCATGGGACAATGTGTTGAACACATCGCAAATACATTTTCGATGAAGGGCCAAATGGGTCGTCTTTTAAGTCAATTTGATTTCTTTATTTTTAAGTCAATTTGATCTTTGAATATCTGTTAGTAGTAGTGAGTTCTTATTCGAAAGAACTGCTTAAAAACAAAAGGAGAAAACAAAAGAAATAACGCTAAAGTAGGTATTACTTTCATTTTTTTTTAATTTTAAATTTTTACAGTAGCCTCTACAGTCTATAATTATATTATTACCTATAATATAGAAAATTGAAATATAAATGTTGCTTTCAAAAAATAATAAATCTATAGTTACATACATAGTATACTCATATATTCTTTCATATATCTATATTATGGACTGAACTTGGGATTGTTGCATTGTATTATATTATTATTATTTATTTTATTTATATTAATATTACAAATCACATAGGATATTACAATATTACAAAACCATCGGTTAAAAGGGGTCTGTATCGAAATCCCGATTTTTTTTTTTCATTTTTTTATTCAAGACTTTAGCCTAAGCCGTATGGTCGTATAAAGTTTTAAAATATAAATTTATTTTTTTATTAATCTACGAAACATAATAGGTTTGTTTTGTTTCAACTAAATATCTATTTCAATTATTTATTTTAGCTTATTCTTTAAATTAAATACTAATACTATACTAAAACTAATTCTTAAATTAAATACTAATTCATTCCCACAATTTCATTAAAAAAAACTATCCATTTCCATATAAAATTAAAATTTTCTTTTTATTTTTTGTTTTTATTTTTAACTTTGTTGGTTTGTTAGAGCCAATAATATTCTTATTTTGTGTTTAAAAAAAAGTAAATTATCAATAATCTTAAGGTTTTGCGGAAGTTCATTATAAACCTTTAAACAGTTATATAAACAGTTTTTTTTTTGGTTATCTGTTCTAAATAATGTTAGATAAAAATTTGCCTTATTGCGAGTGTTGTAATTATGTATGTCAATCATTCGATTTAGAATAAAGTTATGTTTAATTTTGTTATTTACAATTTTAAAAGATAGTAAGTATAGTTCAAGCCTGCAAATTTTTTCAAGGTTTAAATATTGGTTTGAATACAACAAACTCGTTGGATGGTATATGGGGAATCTATGAATTACTTTTGTACATTTTTTATGAATTATATCTAGTTTATTCATATAGATTTGTGGAGCATTACTCCAAATTGGGTTGAGGTACGAAATTAGTGATTTTATATAAGAAGCATAAATCATAAATAAAGCCTTGTGTGACAAAAAGTTTCTCAATCTACGAATAACAAAAATATAAGGCGTTATATGTTTTATTATATAGTCAATATGACTGCTCCAGTTTAATTTACTATCTATTAGTAAACAAAGATAATTGAATTCTTTAACAATTTCAATATGTACTCTCGTTTCTGTAAGGCAAGCTATTAATATTATCCCACATTTTATTTTCAAAAAACATTATTTTGGTTTTTTTAATATTTAGTTTTAACCAATTTTTAGTTAACCATTCTTCTATCACATCAAGGTCACTTTGAATAGACAAAATAATACTTTGTTCACTCTCATTAGCATATTTTAGTACTGCATCATCTGCATATAATTGAATCCTCCTTTTTAGATTTAAACGAGATAAATCATCTATATATATCTTGAAAAGATTCAGTCCAAGTATGGAACCCTGAGGAACCCCTTAGTACACAACCTTTTCAGAACTATAATTATTATTAATGCGTACTATCTGTTTTCGATTTTGCAAATAGGATTCAAAGAATTTCACTTGGTGATAATCAAAATCCAAATTAGATAATTTAAGTAATAAAATTTTATGAACGACGCAGTCAAATGCCTTTTGTAAATCTATAAACACAGAACCAACGTATTTTTTGTTGTCTATATTTTTTGAAATGAAGTCAGTCAGACTTAAACACGCTGCAGCGGTATTTGAATACCTTTCAAATCCATACTGTTCATCATTTAAAATATTATTATTACTCATGAAAAAATCAAGTCTATTTTTAATGACAGTTTCAAAAACTTTTGAAAAAACCGAAAGAACAGATAGTAGCCGATAATTGGAACAATCTGTATTATTGCCACTTTTAATAATGGGTACTACTATAGCAGTTTTAAAACTGTCAGGAAAAATGTATGTTTGGAAAGACTTGTTAATAAATTTTACTAAAACTTGGATTAATTGATCACAGTAATGTTTAAGAAATTTTGCCAAAATATTATCGTAACTTGTAGCTGCTTTAAGATTTAAAAATTTTATCACTGAACTAACTTCTTCTCTATTAGTAGGACTTAGTTGAAAATGAGAATAGATATTTCGTCTAAATTGATTTAAGTAGATTTGATCAATGTTGTTATCTGGAATTTTTATATTTTTGTTACATTAATAAAATAATTGTTAAAACATTCACTAATTTCCTCCTCCTTTTCAATTATTCTATCGTTATCACACAGAGCTTTTATTATAGTTTTAGACTCATAGGAAGCTGTATTAAATATTATGCTTTTGTACAGATTCCATAATTTCCTAGAGTCACTGGGATGCTGCGTTATCCTATCAGAATAAAGATTTTTTTAGCTTCCCTTGTTAGTTTTTTTACCTTATCTCTATATTGAATACATAAATTCTTAATGTGCGCATCATGTGGATATTTCTTTTTGTATTTGTAAAATGAGTCCCTTATTTTTATTACTTGTAAGATCTCACTTGTAACCCACTCATTTTTCTTCTTACAATTTTTTGTTTCAATATGTTTAGTATTCTGATTTATTAATGCGCTAATTTTACCCGTCACCTCACCAAAATCATTGTAGGAGTCAACGTTTATCCAGAAATTGTCTCTACCAACATTTGAATAGTCTAAAATAATTTTGTACTGTTTTTATCTTTTTATTGTGGGTGTAAAGTTAGAACTTATAAAAAACATTTGATGGTCGGACAGACTGTTCCCTAATATGTAAAAATTATATTTCCAATTTACAATATCAATTTACAAGTCAAAAAATGATCAATTATAGTTTTTGAGTGAGATCCTACCCTAGTAGCAAATTTGTCGGAGATATTATTACAAACCACAAAGCCATTACTCAACACCATTTTATTATACATTTTAATTTCAGAGCTATTACTTTTTAACAAATTAAGATTAAAATCCCCTACTATTGTTGATCTTTTATAACTAAATATGAGCTCATCCAGTTTGTTAACAAACTTATTAGGATGAGTAGAGTGAGATCTATATATGCCTATAACATTAATATTATCTTTAAGTTCTATAACATTTTACTAGCAATATCATTCTTAATATATATAGCAATTCCACCATAAGATTTATCACGATTTATAAAGTATGAGTTATATCCCGGAATTTTGAAATAATTATTCTCAGAAAGTGCCTGCCATATTCCCGTTAAGACAATTACATGTATATTACAACCAAAACTATCAACCAAAGATTCCACCTTATATAGTTTATTCCGCAAGCTTTGAATATTCAAATACAAAATATTAAAATTATTACTGAGTCTTTGTTATAAGTTACTTTGTTATTACTTACTGAGACTTTGTTATAAGTTAAATAATGTTTCACTTTTAAATTGCATTGAACGTTCTCTGTTTCACTCGAAAGCATCATAAATGATAAGAAAAGATAAATTGAACAGAGTATGAATCAGCTCTTCGAAACTAGAAATGTGTAACATCCAGCCATGTGTAAATTTAATAAATGTCAAAATGAATGGAATAATAATACTTCCAAGAGTGTAGTAAACAATAGTTAAAAAAATAAATAAATAATAAATTTGAAAAACCAAAAAATTTTTTTTAAATTTGCTTATAATAAATATGTTTAAATAAAAAATTAAGTGAATATTATTAATCAGGTATAAATTTCGTAAAGAATATTGTGAATGCATAAAAATAAAAAGAATGTACAAATAAGTAATAAATTTATATATATAAATATAATATAAATTTTTTTTCAAGTAATAATTTAAATTTTTGTAGGTTATGTACACTGAAACATAAAAAAAATTATCATTTTCAGAAAAAAATAATAATAACAAAATCAATGTAATATTTGTAGAATTTTTAAAAGGAAAATAAAAAGGGATTTTTAAAAGATTAAGTGGATTGTGTAAACAATTATTATTTAAGCTATTATTATTTAAGCTATATTATTAAGCGGCCATACAGAATTCACTGGAAGAACTAGGGGCAGAAACTGTCCTTAGTTAGTGGATTGTTAATATGTTGCAATCAAGAGAGGTCCAATCGGAACTTGGTAACCATAAAATTACTAGAAGAGTAAGTAGAGGCACACCCCAAGGCGGGGTATTATCACCACTACTGTGGCTTCCAGTAATGAATGGAATACTGAAAGAACTTCAAGATGAGGGAATTAAAGCCATTGCATACAGATGATCTAGCAGTATTAGTGTCTGGAAAGTTTCTTGACGTAATTAGTGTAATTATGGAAAGAGCTTTAAGAAGGATTAGTAGATGGGCCAATGGATGTGGCCTCTGCGTCAATCCGGACAAAACTGAGCTAATGCTATTCACAAACAGATCAAAGATACCGGAATTCACCAAGCCTAGACTGGATGGTGTATATATGAATTCAACCCCCAATGTCAAATACCTATGAGTGGTACTTGATACGAAACTGAAGTGGAGACTTAATAGTGAAAAAAGAGCCAAAAAGGCCTGTGTAGCCCTGTATTCGTCTAGGAAAATGTTAGGTAAAAAATGGGGATTAAAGCCAAGAATGACTTTATGGATGTATACAGCTATAGTGCGCCCCATTCTTACCTACGGATCATTAGTCTGGTGGCCAGCGCTGGAGAAGGAGTATATCCGAACCAGACTTGGTAAGGTACAGAGAGGTGCATGTCTAAGCATTACGGGTGCGTTGAGATCGACACCAAATAATGCACTAGATGCACTTCTTTATCTCCTCCCCGTTGACATCCATATAAAATTTCTAGCCTGTTGTAGTGCGGTCAGACTCAGAGAAAATGGACACTGGCGCACAAAACCTTATGGACATAGCAATATTCTAAGCTCGACAGCTTGGGATCTGCCAGATTCCACAGACTACACTATTCCAAGTTTGGAGATTGTTAAGAATTTCAAAGTAAAGATTCCATCAAGAAGAGGATAGAGACAAAGAAACTTTTTGGGTGAAGTAGACATCACACTCTTCACTGATGGGTCAAAAAAGGACTGCGGTGTCGGTGCTGGTGTATATTCAGAAAAACTCAAAATAGAACATGCTTTCAGACTTCACAATAAATCCAGTGTATTTCAAGCTAAAATGCGAGGAATCTGGAAAGCATGCCAAATACTTAGGAGCAATACTTCTCCGGGGGGAAGCATTGCCATTGTCACTGATAACGAAGCAGCAATCGCGGCTCTTAATTCTGCGATGATAACATACAAGCTTGTCAGAAAATGCTCTGACGAGCTTAAGAATATAAGCTATCAATACAATGTTACATTACTGTGAGTTCCGGGGCATAGGAACATCACAGGAAATGAACATGCTGATGAATTAGCAAGGAGGGGCTCCAATCTGAATGCTGCACTGGAAGAACAGGTGGATCCACCACTAAACAGCGTTAAAAGGGATATCTCTCTACACTTTTTATGCCTAGTGAGAAGAAGGTGGAAAGAATTAACCTCATGCCGTACGACCAAGACAATATGGCCAACGTACGACAACAAAAGAACCGACAACCTGTTGAAGCTATCTCGGCGAGACATAGCCAGAACAATAGGTGTGTTCACGGGACACTGGCCAATTGGCGAACATCCGGCCAGATTAGGTATTCCATTCAACACATCATGCCGCAGTTGTGGTGAACAGAATGAGAAATTAACCATTATACACTTCACGTGTAAATGCCCAGCAATGACCAGGGTCAGAAGAGCAGCTCTGGGTAGCCATGAATTTAACGATCTTAGCGATCTAGCATCTAAGCAACCTGCAGAAATGGTAAGGTTCCTGAATGCCGCGAAATGGATCTGAAATTAAATCCGTTATAGCCTTGTGGTCACGGAAGTGGTAGCAAAACGGTGCTAACGCGCTAATTGTGGTCTTGTCATGGTTGACGGGACCAGCCACGTAAACTAACCAACCAACTATTGATTGTGAATTTTTTCTTTACTTTTATATTAAAATAGTTTACCATAATAGTTTTTTGTAAATAACTCTTCAAAGATTGACATTGTATATTAGCAAACCATCGGTTAAAAGGGGTCCGTATCGAAATCCCGATTTTTTTTTTTCATTTTTTTATTCAAGACTTTAGCCTAAGCCGTATGGTCGTATAAAGTTTTAAAATATAAATTTATTTTTTTATTAATCTACGAAACATAATAGGTTTGTTTTGTTTCAACTAAATATCTATTTCAATTATTTATTTTAGCTTATTCTTTAAATTAAATACTAATACTATACTAAAACTAATTCTTAAATTAAATACGAATTCATTCCCACAATTTTTATTAAAAAAAACTATCCGTTTCCATATAAAATTAAAATTTTCTTTTTATTTTTTGTTTTTATTTTTAACTTTGTTGGCTTGTTAGAGCCAATAATATTCTTATTTTGTGTTTAAAAAAAAGTAAATTATCAATAATCTTAAGGTTTTGCGGAAGTTCATTATAAACCTTTAAACAGTTATATAAACAGTTTTTTTTTTGGTTATCTGTTCTAAATAATGTTAGATAAAAATTTGCCTTATTGCGAGTGTTGTAATTATGTATGTCAATCATTCGATTTAGAATAAAGTTATGTTTAATTTTGTTATTTACAATTTTAAAAGATAGTAAGTATAGTTCAAGCCTGCAAATTTTTTCAAGGTTTAAATATTGGTTTGAATACAACAAACTCGTTGGATGGTATATGGGGAATCTATGAATTACTTTTGTACATTTTTTATGAATTATATCTAGTTTATTCATATAGATTTGTGGAGCATTACTCCAAATTGGGTTGAGGTACGAAATTAGTGATTTTATATAAGAAGCATAAATCATAAATAAAGCCTTGTGTGACAAAAAGTTTCTCAATCTACGAATAACAAAAATATAAGGCGTTATATGTTTTATTATATAGTCAATATGACTGCTCCAGTTTAATTTACTATCTATTAGTAAACAAAGATAATTGAATTCTTTAACAATTTCAATATGTACTCTCGTTTCTGTAAGGCAAGCTATTAATATTATCCCACATTTTATTTTCAAAAAACATTATTTTGGTTTTTTTAATATTTAGTTTTAACCAATTTTTAGTTAACCATTCTTCTATCACATCAAGGTCACTTTGAATAGACAAAATAATACTTTGTTCACTCTCATTAGCATATTTTAGTACTGCATCATCTGCATATAATTGAATCCTCCTTTTTAGATTTAAACGAGATAAATCATCTATATATATCTTGAAAAGATTCAGTCCAAGTATGGAACCCTGAGGAACCCCTTAGTACACAACCTTTTCAGAACTATAATTATTATTAATGCGTACTATCTGTTTTCGATTTTGCAAATAGGATTCAAAGAATTTCACTTGGTGATAATCAAAATCCAAATTAGATAATTTAAGTAATAAAATTTTATGATCGACGCAGTCAAATGCCTTTTGTAAATCTATAAACACAGAACCAACGTATTTTTTGTTGTCTATATTTTTTGAAATGAAGTCAGTCAGACTTAAACACGCTGCAGCGGTATTTGAATACCTTTCAAATCCATACTGTTCATCATTTAAAATATTATTATTACTCATGAAAAAATCAAGTCTATTTTTAATGACAGTTTCAAAAACTTTTGAAAAAACCGAAAGAACAGATAGTAGCCGATAATTGGAACAATCTGTATTATTGCCACTTTTAATAATGGGTACTACTATAGCAGTTTTAAAACTGTCAGGAAAAATGTATGTTTGGAAAGACTTGTTAATAAATTTTACTAAAACTTGGATTAATTGATCACAGTAATGTTTAAGAAATTTTGCCAAAATATTATCGTAACTTGTAGCTGCTTTAAGATTTAAAAATTTTATCACTGAACTAACTTCTTCTCTATTAGTAGGACTTAGTTGAAAATGAGAATAGATATTTCGTCTAAATTGATTTAAGTAGATTTGATCAATGTTGTTATCTGGAATTTTTATATTTTTGTTACATTAATAAAATAATTGTTAAAACATTCACTAATTTCCTCCTCCTTTTCAATTATTCTATCGTTATCACACAGAGCTTTTATTATAGTTTTAGACTCATAGGAAGCTGTATTAAATATTATGCTTTTGTACAGATTCCATAATTTCCTAGAGTCACTGGGATACTGCGTTATCCTATCAGAATAAAGATTTTTTTAGCTTCCCTTGTTAGTTTTTTTACCTTATCTCTATATTGAATACATAAATTCTTAATGTGCGCATCATGTGGATATTTCTTTTTGTATTTGTAAAATGAGTCCCTTATTTTTATTACTTGTAAGATCTCACTTGTAACCCAATCATTTTTCTTCTTACAATTTTTTATTTCAATATGTTTAGTATTCTGATTTATTAATGCGCTAATTTTACCCGTCACCTCACCAAAATCATTGTAGGAGTCAACGTTTATCCAGAAATTGTCTCTACCAACATTTGAATAGTCTAAAATAATTTTGTGCTGTTTTTCTCTTTTTATTGTGGGTGTGAAGTTAGAACTTATAAAAAACATTTGATGGTCGGACAGACTGTTGCCTAATATGTAAAAATTATATTTCCAATTTACAATATCAGTCAAAAAATGATCAATTATAGTTTTTGACTGAGATCCAACCCTAGTAGCAAATTTGTCGGAGATATTATTACAAACCACAAAGCCATTACTCAACACCATTTTATTATACATTTTAATTTCAGAGCTATTACTTTTTAACAAATTAAGATTAAAATCCCCTACTATTGTTGATCTTTTATAACTAAATATGAGCTCATCCAGTTTGTTAACAAACTTATTAGGATGAGTAGAGTGAGATCTATATATGCCTATAACATTAATATTATCTTTAAGTAATTTTACTTCTAAAAACTGACTATTCTCGTACTCTTCACTAAATAAAAAATTACTAGCAATATCATTCTTAACATATATAGCAATTCCACCATAAGATTTATCACGATTTATAAAGTATGAGTTATATCCCGGAATTTTGAAATAGTTATTCTCAGAAAGTGCCTGCCATATTCCCGTTAAGACAATTACATGTATATTACAACCAAAACTATCAACCAAAGATTCCACCTTATATAGTTTATTCCGCAAGCTTTGAATATTCAAATACAAAATATTAAAATTATTACTGAGTCTTTGTTATAAGTTACTTTGTTATTACTTACTGAGACTTTGTTATAAGTTAAATAATGTTTCACTTTTAAATTGCATTGAACGTTCTCTGTTTCACTCGAAAGCATCATAAATGATAAGAAAAGATAAATTGAACAGAGTATGAATCAGCTCTTCGAAACTAGAAATGTGTAACATCCAGCCATGTGTAAATTTAATAAATGCCAAAATGAATGGAATAATAATACTTCCAAGAGTGTAGTAAACAATAGTTAAAAAAATAAATAAATAATAAATTTGAAAAACCAAAAAATTTTTTTTAAATTTGCTTATAATAAATATGTTTAAATAAAAAATTAAGTGAATATTATTAATTAGGTATAAATTTCGTAAAGAATATTGTGAATGTATAAAAATAAAAAGAATGTACAAATAAGTAATAAATTAATATATATAAAAATAATATAAATTTTTTTTTAAGTAATAATTTAAATTTTTGTAGGTTATGTAAACTGAAACATAAAAAAAATTATCATTTTCAGAAAAAAATAATAATAACAAAATCAATGTAATATTTGTAGAATTTTTAAAAGGAAAATAAAAAGGGGTTTTTAAAAGATTAAGTGGATTGTGTAAACAATTATTATTTAAGCTATTACTATTGATGCCTATTGTAAGGGCAAGTTCACTGCACTGAGTGAACTAGTGCGGGACGTGGAACAATCGATCCAGTATAAGGAATATACATTACCTACCTTTTTAGACATAGAAGGAGCCTTCAATAATGTACATGTAGCGGCCATACAGAATTCACTGGAAGAACTAGGGGCAGAAACTGTCCTTAGTTAGTGGATTGTTAATATTTTGCAATCAAGAGAGGTCCAATCGGAACTTGGTAACCATAAAATTACTAGAAGAGTAAGTAGAGGCACACCCCAAGGCGGGGTATTATCACCACTACTGTGGCTTCCAGTAATGAATGGAATACTGAAAGAACTTCAAGATGAGGGAATTAAAGCCATTGCATACAGATGATCTAGCAGTATTAGTGTCTGGAAAGTTTCTTGACATAATTAGTGTAATTATGGAAAGAGCTTTAAGAAGGATTAGTAGATGGGCCAATGGATGTGGCCTCTGCGTCAATCTGGATAAAACTAAGCTAATGCTATTCACAAACAGAACAAAGATACCGGAATTCACCAAGACTAGACTGGATGGTGTATATATGAATTCAACCCCCAATGTCAAATACCTATGAATGGTACTTGATACGAAACTGAAGTGGAGACTTAATAGTGAAAAAAGAGCCAAAAAGGCCTGTGTAGCCCTGTATTCGTCTAGGAAAATGTTAGGTAAAAAATGGGGATTAAAGCCAAGAATGACTTTATGGATGTATACAGCTATAGTGCGCCCCATTCTTACCTACGGATCATTAGTCTGGTGGCCAGCGCTGGAGAAGGAGTATATCCGAACCAGACTTGGTAAGGTACAGAGAGGTGCATGTCTAAGCATTACGGGTGCGTTGAGATCGACACCAAATAATGCACTAGATGCACTTCTTTATCTCCTCCCCGTTGACATCCATATAAAATTTCTAGCCTGTTGTAGTGCGGTCAGACTCAGAGAAAATGGACACTGGCGCACAAAACCTTATGGACATAGCAATATTCTAAGCTCGACAGCTTGGGATCTGCCAGATTCCACAGACTACACTATTCCAAGTTTGGAGATTGTTAAGAATTTCAAAGTAAAGATTCCATCAAGAAGAGGATAGAGACAAAGAAACTTTTTGGGTGAAGTAGACATCACACTCTTCACTGATGGGTCAAAAATGGACTGCGGTGTCGGTGCTGGTGTATATTCAGAAAAACTCAAAATAGAACATGCTTTCAGACTTCACAATAAATCCAGTGTATTTCAAGCTAAAATGCGAGGAATCTGGAAAGCATGCCAAATACTTAGGAGCAATACTTCTCTGGGGGGAAGCATTGCCATTGTCACTGATAACGAAGCAGCAATCGCGGCTCTTAATTCTGCGATGATAACATACAAGCTTGTCAGAAAATGCTCTGACGAGCTTAAGAATATAAGCTATCAATACAATGTTACATTACTGTGAGTTCCGGGGCATAGGAACATCACAGGAAATGAACATGCTGATGAATTAGCAAGGAGGGGCTCCAATCTGAATGCTGCACTGGAAGAACAGGTGGATCCACCACTGAACAGCGTTAAAAGGAATATCTCTCTATACTTTTTATGCCTAGTGAGAAGAAGGTGGAAAGAATTAACCTCATGCCGTACGACCAAGACAATATGGCCGACGTACGACAACAAAAATACCGACAACCTGTCGAAGCTATCTCGGCGGGACATAGCCAGAACAATAGGTGTGTTCACGGGACACTGGCCAATTGGCGAACATCCGGCCAGATTAGGTATTCCATTCAACACATCATGCCGCAGTTGTGGTGAACAGAATGAGAAATAAACCATTATACACTTCACATGTAAATGCCCAGCAATGGCCAGGGTCAGAAGAGCAGCTCTGGGTAGCCATGAATATAACGATCTTAGCGATCTAGCGTCTAAGCAACCTGCAGAAATGGTAAGGTTCCTGAATGCCGCGAAATGAATCTGAAATTAAATCCGTTATAGACTTGTGGTCACGGAAGTGGCAGCAAAACGGTGCTAACGCGCTAATTGTGGTCTTGTCATGGTTGACGGGACCAGCCACGTAAACCAACCAACCAACTATTAATTGTGAATTTTTTCTTTACTTTTATATTAAAATAGTTTACCATAATAGTTTTTTGTAAATAACTTTTCGAAGATTGATATTGTATATTAGCAAGTTGTAATTTTAAAGTAGCGCTAAGTGAAATTCTATATTTTGAATTTAGATTAATATAATACCTTTTGAAATGGTTTGTAATGAACATATTGAAATTAATGTAAATTGTAGATTTTACGATATTTAACCAAGTTAGATAGTTTAATTGATTTAAATTATTAAAAAAAAAGTTAAATTTATTAATATAATAAAAATATATTATTTTATAAGTTATGGGAAAGTAATTTCAATTTATAAAAACTAAATAATGAAAATTAATGTTAAAGGTTTTATAAATGTTTAAAGAAATGTATAAACAAATGTATAAAAATATTGCAAATTTTTCCAAGTAATAATTTAAATATTTGTAGGTTATGTAATAAGAAATATAAAAAAAAAATGAATTATATAAAAAATAATCATATTTAGAAAAAAATAATAATAAAGTGAATGTATTATATCAAATTGTTGTAAAATTTTTAAAATAAAAATGGGTTTTTAAAATATTTAAAAGATTGAGTAAATAACTATTATTTGAACTTTTACTATTGATTGTGAATTTTGCTTTTAATATAATTAATATCTTCAAACTCCTTAATTTTAAATACCTTTGAATTATCGGATTGCCGCAAAAATATTTCATTAAATATTCACATTTCTTTTGCTTTTCCAGACTTTAATTTAAGTAAGTACAGCACATTTTTATCATTTCCATTATAGTTTGAATTAAGACGAGTAACATCAAGTATATCTTCTGTTTCGACCTCCGCATTAATTTGTGTAATTATTTTGTTCACAACTTCGTTGAGGGAATTCATATTGGCTGGCAAACCACATAAAACGATATTATATTTATTTTTTTTTTGTTGTCTTACATCCATTTGACCCTGCAGCTTATGGACCAGTCTCTCTAGTTTGGATGTACGCTCCTCGGCCGCTTTTATATTTGATTTAAGTAATTTGTTTTCTTGCAATATTTTCACATTGGCTTGAGTCAGTTCATTCATTTGATCATGTAAAAAAGATTGTGGTTTGTGAATATTATTAATAGCAGTAACAAGTTGTTGTAAGCATTCAGCTAATTTTTCACCTACACAATCGCTTGGTTTCAACACTGGTAATGCAATTCCTATCTCATTATTACCATTAAAAAAAATTCTCCTTACTGCCATTAAGTTTTACAATTTTACGATGGCACAATTAATTCAAATGCAATGTTTGGGAAATTTTTTTTAAATAAGATAATTTTGACATTTTTGTCCGTTTTTTTATAATTTTTTTTAATTTTTTATTCTGTTCTATTAATTTATCTGTTCTAGCTCTGCGTGTATTTGATGGTCCTTGCATTCTCTGTATCCTAGTAAAAGCCATTATTAACTCCCTCTTGCCCATTTCTGTTATTATTTTGTATAAACCGATATGAGATTTCCCAATTAAAATCTGCATCAATTAATTAGACAAGTTATTATGATACATTACATACATATGTACATACATGTACTATCATATATATGTACATTTTTCCTATGCATATTTTGTATTTTAAAATGATAGAAGAATTTAATGATAGAAGAATGATAGAAGAATGATTTATCTAAGATTAATCATAGATAGATGATTTTTAATGATAGAAGAATTTACATCCATTTTTAAGCAAACTTTTAAAGTACTTCACTTAGTAAACTTCAAAAAATAAAGTATAAGTAAAATGTCAAGTTTTATTGCACCAACAAAATATGGGATGATTATTATCGAAGAATATCTATTGTAATAAGAAGTAAAACTCGTTTAAGTATACATCAAGAATTTTTACTAACGCACAAACACATTTGTATATTTGATAAAAAATTGTTAGAAATAGACGGTAATAAAAATTTTATGTACAATAAAGGGATACAAAATAGGAAAGAATAGTATAATAAACATATTGTGTTAAATTCGTATACTAAAATTTTTCAAATATTTTCATATCTTCTATATGAAATAATGAGTGCGCCTATATGAAAATTGTATATAAAAACTTAGGTAAACTGGTAAACTTATGCAGTGTTCTTTTCTTCCTCATTTTAATTTTCATGTACAGTAAATAGAAAGCACCTATAGTAGTTTTTACTTTTTTTTGTTTTGGTATTTTTAAAAAAATGCATTACGCTTATGTAAATTGAGAGTTTTACTTCTTACTATTAGATATTTTTATTATAACATCAAACATTCAAAATTAGTTGAGATTAAATAATGCAGATATTCTCCTTTTTGTATCTAACGGATAACTTTGGTAATTTCTAAAAAAAACCGCATTTTTATTTTTAAAAAAAACCGGATTTTGATTGGCGGGATTTTGGTATGGCGGGATTTTGGTATGGCGGGATTTTGATATGGCGGGATTTTCATATACGGGATTGAGAAAATCGGGATTTCGATACGGACCTTATACACTAATATTATTTATTTTGTTTATATTAATACATATTTTATATTTACGCTATATTTGGTAGCAAGGGGGATTTGTTTTCAATTAATTAAACTTGCTACCTATGCAATATTTGAGCCGGCACTCCCTCACTTAATAAGCCACTTAACCACTAGGCTACCATTTTAAACACACTTCCCGTTGAGCTAGAGACTTGAAATTTTCTTCATTAGATCAGATCCCGATGACAATACATGATTATAAAATAATAATATCGAAAAACATTAGAGAAATTAGCTTAATTTCAAAATTAAATTTTCATACAAAGATATAACAGAATTTTTAACAGAATTATTACAGAACCAAAATAAAACATTTTATCTAAATTTACTAAAAACACCAATACCAATATGTATACGTATACGTAATACATAAATGTTTTTTTTTTCTATAAAAGACTATTGTTTTTTATGTAGCCCGCATTGCATTGTATGCGTACATATACATAGGTACATACTTCAAAATATGTAATAATATGTGCTTCGAAAATATTTTTGGTTTGAAAGCGATGAATTTGAAAGATATGAATGTGTAAACAAATTAATGTGCCGCCTTTGAGAACACAGTGTAAAATTTAAAATTTAGTAAGCAAGTGTTAAATTTAAGTTTTTTTTCATCAAATCAATTGATTTTTAGTATACATTTTTATTTATAAAAGCAATGTCTTTATTTATAATATTTATATAAATATGTGTTTTTCCTTTCTTAATTATAATTAAAATAGGGCTTTTCTTTCGAAACTCTTAATATATTAAAATCGCATATTATGGCCCTAACATTGATATCTAAATTGGGAGCTGCCTTTAAATTAAGATCTATTAGGGAATGACGATCTGCACCACTAATGCCTTTTTCTGAAGTATAAAAACTAAGAATATATTTCCAATTATGTAAAAACATTAAACAACAAAAAGAATATATTAAAAATAAGAAATCCAGTCTTTTTTTAAAATAGTAAATAACAACAATATTTTTCTTTTCAATAACAATAATTATGAATTAATCAAAAAATATATGTCATGTACATACATACATAAATATCTACATCGCCTAGAAAAAGCAAAATAATTTTTTTTTAATTCAAAAACATTAGCATTTAGAAGTAAGCAATTTAATATATTCTTAATTACATACTTTTAAAACCAAATTTTTTTACTACATATGTAGGTACAAAAATGTACAAAAATGGTATGCGTATTTTTATGTGTGTACTATTAAAAATCTGCTAAAAATCTGATTCTTCGATTTATTATTTTTTAATATGTAGGCAACAGTTATATTTATATGAATGGACGGTAAATATAAACGAACAAAAAAACATTTTATGTATGCATATGAATGGACGGTTAACATAAACGAAAAAAAAAAAATTCAGAATGTTCTATAGCTAATAATTTCTATTTTTTAAATAGACTGTAGGTATGCATAAATTTAATATTAAAAAAAAAAAATAAGTTCTTAGCGTACCTAAATAACAGAAGAAAAAAAGGTAAAATGTAATACTGGAAGAAAAATAAAACGAATAGAAAAACAAGAGAACAAAAAATGTTACTTTGATTGTTTTTTAAATATCTTTAAAGTCTATTTCTTATGTATATATTGTGCACATCTGATATTTACCCACATTACAGATAGAAAAAAAGAACTATTAAAATGTTATGATTTTAAAAGAAAGAAACATACGTTTGATATTTCCGTACATAACAGATAAAAAAAAAATATTAAAATGTTATGTTATGAAAAGAAAGAAAAAACAAGGCAGTGTATGAATCAAAGTTTTTAAAGGGTCGCATTTTTAGTGGAAATAAAGAACATTATAAAATTGCAATATTTTTATTTAAATTTTGAATTTAGCTATGCAACGTTTTCTTAATTTTTTAAAAATTTTGCCACAATAAATTAATAATAAAAAAATTCAATATATTCTATATTATAACAGGTAATAATATAATTATAGACTGTAAGGGCAACTGTAAAAATTAAAAATTGAACAAGGAAAAAAAAAATTCAATTTAATACTTATATTTGTCGTTACTAAAAAGAATAAAATAAAATAAATAAAAAAATTTTTTAAAAAAACAGCTTTTTTGAACTAAATAGTAGAAAATAAATTTTTAATAGCAAATTTTTCTGTAATTTTCTAAACTATATTGTTGCAATCGAGATTTCTTTGAAAAAGTTTATTTCAATATGTCAAATATATATATAAATATAAGTATATATAAGTTTTAAAGTGTGTGAAATTAAAATAAAAGCTGGAGGCAACAAACGCATAACTATAAACTTATATTTTTAAATTTTGCCTCCAGCTTTTATATTAATTTCACAGACTTTAAAAGTTATATATACTTATATTTATATATATATTTGACATATTGAAATAAACTTTTTCAAAGAAATCTCGATTGTAACAATATAGTTTAGAAAATTACAGAAAAATTTGCTATTAAAAATTTATTTTCTACTTTTTAGTTCAAAAAAGCTGTTTTTTTAAAAATTTTTTTTATTTATTTTATTATTATTTTACTTCTAATATTTTTGAATGAAAAAAAAATCATGTATATACTTACATATGTAGATGGATGTATGAATGAATGTACTATCTGATATTTACGTTAACTGTTTACATACATAAGTATACGATACATGTAGGATTGGATAAAATTTGTATTTGAAATATAAAAAAAAACAGTCAATTTGTATTTCATATGATTTAAATTTAACATTTATTGTTTCTTATTATTAAAAGTTTAAAAAAATTATTATTATAAGTTAGGATTAAGTTCAATTACATATACTAAAAATTTCAATTATTTCAAGAAAGAATTGCACTTGACTTTTATATTTAACTAGTAAAAAAGCCCGTCATACGACGGGTATAAGTAGAAAAATATAGCTTTTGTGAAAGTTTCCTCAGTTTTATGAACAATTTAATTTTAGTAAATTTATTCAAATACTTATATGTATTATATTTAGATATTGATAAATGTAAAATTTATTGCTAAAGTGTTTTAAATAATGAAAAACCTCAATGATGCTGTGAAGTAGTTTCTTTCAAAAATGTAATAAAAATGATTATTTAATAAATCTCACCTCTTGTAAATTTCTTCATCAAGCTTTGGATTAAAAAACCAAAGGCTGGATTAAAAACCAATGGTAAATAAATTTTTGCCAATAGTAACAAAAATTTTCGCTTCGAAAAAAATACAGTATCAAACTTTATAATTTTGAAACTAAACTATACTGATCTGAATATCTGATGCATTTACCTAATTATAATTATATAGTACACTTGTTATATTTTTCTATGGTTGCCATAGCAAATGCTTCAAAACTTTTTTTGTTATATTTTTCAAACAAATTTTTACTCTATCCGTAATAATATTCTGCCTCTTTATCTGTAGCTTTCGTTACAAAATCTTCACACCGTAAGTTCTGCGCACCTTTTATGTAAAACAATAAAAAATTGGCTGTGCATATAATGTTTAAGATTTAGAAAATAAAAATCATAAAAGAAGCATAAAATTAAGACAATGTTACACATTCAATATTTAATTGAAAATTGTGATTTTATAATTTAAATTGCGCTCCTTTAAAAGCTTTGGTTTTACGCACTGCTTTATTTTTTTATAATTAACTACATAATATATGTATACCCATATTTTTATTCATATATCTATATTATGGACTAAACTTCTGATTCTTAAATTGTACTATATTATGGCAAAATTTTTAAAAAATTAAGAAAATGTTACTTAGCAAAATTTAAATAAAAATATTATTGCAATTTTATAATGTTCTACTTAAAAATACGACCCTCTAAAAACTTTGATTTAGACACTGCCTTGTTTTTTCTTTCTTTTCGTAGGATAACATTTTAATATTTATTGTTTTTTATCTGTTATGTACGTAAATATTAGATACACGTTTCTTTCTTTTCATAGCATAACATTTGTTAAATTAACATTTAACATAACAGTAGGGCACGCTACTCAGCAGCAGCTTGACTTTTATTATATTTAGAAGTACACTTGTTATATTTTTCTATGTTGCCATAGCAATAATATATAGTACACTTGTTATATTTTTCTATGGTTGCCATAGCAAATGCTTCAAAACTTTTTTTGTTGTATTTTTCAAACAAATTTTTACTCTATCCGTAATAATATTCTGTCTCTTTATCTATCGCTTTCTCTACAAAATCTTCACACCGTAAGTTTTACGCACCTTTTATGTAAAACAATAAAAATTGGCTGTGCATATAATGTTGAAGATTTAGAAAATAAAAATCATAAAAGAAGCATAAAATTAAGAAAATGTTACACATTCAAAATTTAATTGAAAATTGTGATTTTATAATTTAAATTGCGCTCCTTTAAAAGCTTTGGTTTTACGCACTGCCTTATTTTTTTATAATTTCTACTTAAAAATGCAACTCTTTAAAAACTTTGATTTATGCACTGCCTTGTTTTTTCATTCTTTTCATAGCATAACATTTTAATTCTTTTTTTCTATCTGTTATGTACCTAAATATCAGATGTACGTTTCTTTCTTTTCATAGCATAACATTTAATATTTCTTTTTTCTATCTGTTATGTACGTAATTATCAGAGGTATGTTTTTTTCTTTTAAAATCATAACATTTTAATAGTTCTTTTTTTCTTTAAAAATATTTAAAAACAGTCAAAATAACATTTTTTGTTCTCTTTTTTCTATTCGTTTTTATTTTTCTTCGCAGTATTACATTTTTTTTTTTTTTTGTTTTCTGTTATTTACGTACGCTAAGTATTTCTTTTATTTTTTTTAAATATTAAATTTATACATACAGTCTATTTAAAAAATATAAATTATAACCTATAGAACATTTTGAATTTTTTTTTGTTCGTTTATGTTTACCGTCCATTCATTCATATTAATAACTGTTGCCTATATAAAAAATAATAAATCTATAATAAATCTAATATATGTATACCCATATTTTTATTCATATATCTATATTATGGGTTAAACTTCTGATTCTTAAATTGTACTATATTATGGCAAAATTTTTAAAAAATTAACAAAATATTACTTAGCAAAATTTAAATAAAAATATTATTGCAATTTTATAATGTTCTACTTAAAAATACGACCCTCTAAATACTTTGATTTATACACTGCCTTGTTTTTTCCTTCATTTCATAGCATAACATTATATTTATTGTTTTCTATCTGTTATATGGGTAAATATCAGATGTACGTTTCTTTCTTTTCATAGTATAACATTTGTTAAATTAACATTTAACATAACAGTAGGGCACGCTACTCAGCAGCAGCAACTTGTCTTTTATTATATTTAGATGTTTTAATTGTTTTACTTTCAACTAAATTACTTTGATAAAAAATTATTTTTAATACAAATTACTTTAAAAAAAAAATTATTAGCTACTTTAAATTAATTTCATCGTTAAAAATTAATATTACTCCTCCACGTCCACGTATCTAACTATTTTTGGTCCCTTTTTTCAATTTCTTTCCCTCTTTTATAATTGTAAAAATAACAGCTTCAAATATAAAAAAAGGAAAGAGTTCATTCACCTTTAAACTTGAATTTATCTTCTAATCGATAATTAATCTTCATTGATTGATTTCTTTAATTCCAATAATTCGTACTTTGCTCCCCTAGCGGCGATGTTTGTCATATACTACCATATCTTAAAGTATTGTTGTTTCGTTCGCTCTAATATGTTGTGATGACAACTGTCAAACTATTTATATTTTGGATTTGAATATAAATAAAATAAACAAGATGCAAATCTAATAAGAATAAATATTAGATTTCTAATTCTGGAGTGGAAATATACATCTCTGAGCTACTAGAGATGTGGAGCTGCAAAAGATAAGTATAACACTTTAATTTAATTATTAGTTATTAAATAATATTATTTTAGGTGTATCCTACATGTAGATTTGGATAGCAACCAAAAAAAAATATAATGAAACTAGTGCTGGATATAGGTTAGTGTTTTTTTTTGTGTTTTTAAATTGATGATACTTTTTTTTTTGACATTTTTTGTTTTGAAAAAATATCCACCCCACATACATACATACGTATATGTAGTTAGCATTAAGCTTAATATTTAATCTGCTCTGATAGCCCAGAAGTAGTGCAGAAGTACTGAATGAAAGTACTGAATTTAATATGAATGGTGGGAAAAAATTCATCAGTTTTGCAATAATACATTGAAAGTTTTTCTACTTCCATTCAATACTTTTTCAATACTTTTTCAGGGGTGGATGGAAGTAGTTTTACAGCACTTTTTCAGGGGTGAATAGAAGTTGTTTTTCAGCGCTTTTTCAATGGTGAATGGAAGTAGTTTTTTAGTTTTTCATCACTTTTTCAGAACCATACAAAATAAAAAGACTTTAAACAAGTTATGAATTTTATATTTTTATTATAATGAATTATTTCACAGCATTTCAGTCATTACATTAAAATAAGTTTAAGTAGGTACATGAGTTAAAAAATGAAAAAATATTGTTATTAATAAAAAAAAAAATAGTCTCATAATTGTATCTGATGAGTGATAACTAAATATTTATTTAGTGATTGCTGGAATAAAGTAACACTCTATTAGGTATAAAAAGAGAGCGATATAAAGAGTAACTCTGCTATATTGTTGTTTCATTCATTGTGCGGAACTGCAGTAGTGATCCACTACTTCTTCTGTAGTGAATGCTCATTGTTTAAAATTACCTAGACAAAGAAAATTTTTTATTCTATAAAAGTGTAAAAATCCATTTGTATGTGGTCGTAACTGCTGAACTCAGGTTATTGTAAATCATAAAAATTCGAAAGATTAAAAAAAATATTCACACATACATACATATATACTTTTATCCAAATTCACTTTTTTGTTTACATTTAAACGCCATGGCAAAAGCAAAAAAAAAGTTTTGCATGTCATGTATAAGACAAACATTCACCTGCACAATGTGATTTTTAATAAAGTAATATCAAATATATATAATGTATCCATACTCATTATTCAATTCTTTGGGATTTGTACTCCTTTTCTTGCTTCGGTTTTTGTATAACCGAAATTGATTTTGTTGCTATTTTCTCCTTTTCTTTTTTCTTCAGTACATTCAATGTAAAAACAATAACAAATTTGTGTACAATCTAAATATTAAGTATACATATGTAAATGTAAATTGTTGAAGTGCCGAAAAAAATTTTACTATATAAAAAATCACATAGTGCATAGGCCATGGCAAAGGCAAACAAAAGTTTTGCATGTATAATATAATATAAGATAAACATTCACATGCACTATGTGATTTTCAATAAAGTAATACATATCAAATATGTATGTATAATGTATACATACTCATTATTCAATTCTTTGGAAATTGTGCTCTTTTTCTTTGCTTCGCTTTTTGTATAACACAAAATTGATTTTGTTGCTATTTTCTTCTTTTCTTTTTTTGGAACATTCAATTCAATGTAAAAACAATAACAAATTTGTGTATAATATAAATATTATATGTAAATTGTTGAAGTGCCGAAAAAAAGAGAAACACAAACAATCAAAAATAAAAAAAAATCTTAATTTATGGATAGCATGGATACATTATACATATTTGATATTGCTATTTAATATTTACTATATAAAAAATCAAATAGTGCATAGGCCATGGCAAAGGCAAAAAAAAGTTTTGCATGTCATTTATAATATAAGATAAACATGCACTATGTGATTTTTAATAAAGTAATATTAAATACGAGTATAATATAAATACGAGTTATACTTATTAAATCTGCTTGGTTAAAAAACTGCAGTGTAATATTATTATAGAATATAGATAATACTTTACATGTTTTTTTTGTGTGAATAATAAAATTTTAAAATCATTTTCTATTATTTCTGCTTAAGATATTATATGTATATACATTGGTACATTGTATTTATAAATTTCTACTTATACTTACATATGTACATATAAACTTAAAAATATTTATTTATAAAATACTTAAAATATTTTTATATTGTCTATTTGTACTTGTATACTATACACTTCTGCTTATATACATACTTAAAAATAAAACATTATACTTATAATACAATTTAAAAATTATTATTTCTATACTTTTATACTTTTTGTATAATAGCGGTCAGTACTATGGTGGAAATTTTAATATTTCTTTTTTCAATCTGTTATGTACCTAAATATCAAATGTACGTTTCTTTTTTTTTTCTTTATTATTTTATTTATATTTCAACTTAACTTAAAAACAGCTGTTATGAGTAATATAAAAAAATAAATATATCTTAAAGCTAGTTTAATTAAATTAAATATTCATGATTTCAATTTATAAAAAAAATAAAATAACATTAAGTAAAATATAATTTTGATGACCATAGTCGAAACCGTTTGGTCTAAATGATTTAAATTTAAATTTCAAATTTGTCCATTAAATTGCTAATTTTTCGGTGTAATAATATACTCTAACATACCTTATATTTACATTTGTAATACAAACTTTGTTATTAATTTACATTGTAAAAAAATTTTTTTTTTTCCCTTTTGCCTTTCTATCATTCTTCTTATTAATAGCTCTAACTTATACTTATTTTAAATTTTATCAACGGGAGTGTAAAAAATTACGCATCTGGTTTGAAATTACAACTTCAACAATTTTTTTTTTTTGAAAATGTTAATATTATTGATTTCTTTAATTTGATTTGGTCAGGCCCGGATTTACATAACTTTGCGCCCTGGGCGGTTTTTAAAATTACGCCCTATAAATCATACCAAAGGTTATTTATAATAAATGAAAAAAATACCACTAAAGTTATTGTATAGATATATCTTTATTTTTTAATTTATTAGAATTTTTTTCGTAATTTTACTGTAACAAATTTTTCGAAAACTTCTTCAAACGAAATTTTGTCTAACATTTTATTTTCTATTGCTAAGATCGTAAAATCATTCAATTTTTCATCACATAAGGTTGATCTCAAGTAAGTTTTTATTCTTCTCAGTGCAGAAAAATACCTTTCTGCTGAACAATTGGATGCTGGAGTTGATAAAAATATTCTTAAAGTAATTTCTATATTTGGATAGACAGCCTGCATATTTTTTTCTTTAATCAATGAATACAAAGCATTTATATTCAAGTTATGCTCTTTTATAGTTTTTAAATATTCTCTAAAATGGATACATTCGTCAATTAAGTAATCTTCAAGATCATTTCCGTAAATTTTTAGGAGATCTTTTGCATTCCTTTGAATATCATCGTGGTCTAATTTTGTTAACTTGTTGAAAAAAGAGAATTTATTGGAAAACTTGTTATAAGCTTTCGACCTTCTTTTTAATTCAGTTAGAATGCTTGAGTTTATCATATCAAACACATTCGATTTAAATTTGTCTTTTGTTTGATTTAAAACTGTACTTTTGTTTTAAAAATATACGCCTGTTCTATGTTTTTTCTATTACAAAACAAAGTACATAAATAATATTCAACAGAATTAAAGGTTGATGTTTCGTTGTTTTATTTTGAACTGTAAAAGAATTTTCAATTCAAATGAGGTACATAATAAAACGTGAATTGCAAATGAGTAATATTAACAGAAATATGTAAGACAAATTTTAAATAAGCTTGCTTATTGTTAATATTATGGATAATGTTCAACTTTTAGTTTTGTTTTACTGACAAAAGTTGCACAGTTTTTTTGCCTTATAATTGTATTATAAAAAAAAAATTTATTTTTAAAAAATTGTTTTCCATTTTTTGCTATGGTAAAAATAATTTTTTTTTTCCTCCCTAAAATTAGCGATGTTGGGCCCGTGGTGGTTACCCCATTTGCCCATAGGAAAATCCGGAACTGGATTTGGTAAATCATTGTAATTTTTTACACAATTTTAAAGACAGTTCCTTTTTTGTTTGTCAGTTCTGAACAAGTTAGTTACATTTGTTACGAGTGTTGTAATTGTGTATATTTAAATTTCGGTGAAACGTGAGATTATGTTTAATTTTGTTATTTATAATTTTGAAGGCGAGCATATAACGCTCACTCTTGCATATGTTCTCGAAATTTAGATATTTCGTAGAATAATTTAGGTTAGGATGGAGTATGGGTAGATTATGTATTATATTAATTGCTTTTTTCAGTAGCACTTTAATCTTTTTTAAACAAATTTGCGGCGCTCCACTCCAAATTGGGGTGACGTATACGACATTGGACAGAATATAAGAAGAATAGATAACATGTAGAGTATTTTGGTCAAAAAATTTTTGGAATCTTCTTAGGATACATACATACGGAGAAATTTTTTTTGTTAAAAAATCAACATGCGTATTCCACTTTATTTTAGAGTCAATTACAAGTCCTAGGTAGTTATGACTTCTGACAACTTCAATTCTTGTATTTTTAAATATAAAGATAGGATCATTAAAAACTTTATTTTCAAATGATAGTATTTTGGTTTTCTTTATGTTTATAACCAATTTGTTTTTTAGGAGCCACTCGTCAATAATTGCCAGATCTTCCAGAATTGCATTCTTCAATTCTACTTCACTACCTTTGGAGTACTTAAGAGCCGCATCATCAGCAAATAGCTCTAATTCTCCAGTAAGGCTCAGATGTGCGATATCGTCGATATATAATTTGAATAGATCAGGCCCCAATATTGATCCTTGTGGTACACCCTTTTTCATTAATCCCGTGCTACTTGAAGTATCTTCTATACGAACGCATTGTGATCTTTGAGTTAGGTATGATTCAAAAAATTTTAGCTGACATTCGGAAAGATTGAAACATGACAACTTATGAAGTAGAATTGAGTGGTCCACGCATTCAAATGCTTTTTGTATATCAATGAAAAGGCACCCAGTGAACCTACTAGCATCAACTCTTTTCGTTACATAATCATTCAATGAAAGGCATGCTGAAGTTGTACTTGAGTTTTCCTCAAATCCATACTGCTCAGGATGTAGGATATTGTTATTTGTTATAAAGTGAGTAAGTCTTTTTGTAACTACTTTCTTGAACACTTTTGAAAACGAGCACAGAACTGAGATAGGCCTTTAATTCAAGGGATTTGTCTTGTCCCCACCCTTATATATTAGCGTGATCATAGCCTTTTTTAGAAATTCAGGGAATGTACTGGTTTCAAAAGAACGATTTACACACCTAACCAACATCGGCGCTAGCCTATCCGCAAATTTCTTGAGAAATATGGTGGATATGCCATCATGACAAGTTGCAGCACCTATTCCAGGGAGGTAATTATTTCGTTAATTTCTACCAAGTTTGTTGGACTTAAGTTAAAATTCGAGTGAATATACCAATGGAAACTACTACGATAATGATAGTCGATGTTTCCGACAGGTAAGTCCATCTGTTACGGTTCATAACGTAACATAACATAAAAAACGTTTGGTTCATAACATAAAAAACGTTTGGTTCATAACCTCCGAGATTTCTCGTGGTTCAAAGAAGTCTGTGTTATCATGTTTGACAACTTGTATAGTACTTTTCCTATTTTGCAGATTGGTGTTGGTCATAACTGACTTATATACAGCCCAAAGTTTCTTCGCGTCCGTCGGATCTTTTGAAATTTGCTCAGAGTAAAAAGTTTATTTTGCCTTTCGAGTCATTATTTTTACTCTATCTCTATAAGTTTTATACAAATTTGCAACGAGTGTGTTTTCAGGGTATTTTTCTTGAAGTTATTGTAAGAATCTCGAACTTTCATCATTTGAATAATTTCGGCCCTAATCCAAATATTTTTTATTTTTGCAATTCTTAATTGGAAGAAGTACGGGTGTACTTTTTGATTAATTGGGTTAGAACAAGGACAGTTTAGTCTAAAGTTTCGTGAGTGCTTAGCGTATCCCAGATTTCGTTTTGAGCAAGATCGTCATAATTTAGAACTGTTTTTGACTCATTAACGGTCTCTCTGATTGGTTTTTCATCTACGCTGATGAGTACCATTTGGTGATCCGACAAATGCGTATCTGTTATATGCAGATTGTATTGCAAGTTGATGCCTGTTATAAAATGATCAATCACAGTCTTACACAATCCTTGTTCCAATCCTTGTCGCACCACCGTACCCATTCGCTGGGTTTGCGTAATATCCGGTAAAACCTGGCAAATTATAAAACTTATTTTCTTCTTTTTTGAGCCAAATTTCGGTCAGAACAATAAAATGGAAATCGCAATTATATGTAGCTAATAATGATTCAATATCATATAGTTTCTTTCGTAAACTTTGAATATTGAAGTACATAATATTTAAATTTGCTTTGCAATTTGTTATTATATTTTGTACTGACCCTGTACTATGATTCACTCTCATCTCATCTTCAATACTAATCATACCCATTATTATTTAGAAAACAATAAAGCAATATAAAATTTGACATGTGGTGAGAATAAATGAAGAATAGATGTTTAATATTTCGATAAAAATTTAAATAGTTATTAAAAATTAAGTAAATAATAGTTATGCATATATTCATTAGTAGATAGGTAGGCACTTGGGCCAGACAGGTCAGTAGGTCAAGGTCACCCGGAAGTAGGTCAAACTGTAATTAGGTCAGACAGGAGTAGGTTAACGACATAAAATTAAGTCAGACAGGCGGCGGCGACCGTCAGACAACTCTTATTGTTTATAATGATTGTATACTTGTTTTAAGTAATAGGTAAACATGGAAATAGTAACAAAAAATATTTTTTTTATGCTTGCAAATTTTAAGATGTTGTTGTTTGTTGTTTTTTATTTGTTGTTTTTTTCTTTCGTTTTGTTTTATGAAGTATTTAAAGAAGAGGAAAGAAAAACCATTAATTAATTGTTATGTAAGAATGTTGAAATAAAACAAGAAATCAAAAATATCTAACGTGGTACAGGTCTACTTCTTATTGATGTATACTTGCCTTAAGTAATAGGCGCATATGAAAAGTAGAAACAAAAAAATGGTTAATGAATGTAAAAGGAGAAAAACAAAAAAAAAGTTTAAACGGACAAGATAGAACAATTTAAAAAGGTACAACGCATCTTTAAAATTCATAAAGAAAAAGTGCAAACCTGTTTTTATGTCTACATAATGATCAAACAATTGAAAAAAAATTATGCGTTTTTAGCTGTACCTAACTATTTGTGTTGTTTTTTTTTTTTTTTTTTCTACTTTAACTATTTAAAGAAGTTAAAAGAAAAGAACTAATGATTATTGTCGGTGTGTCATGTAAGATATTTTTTGTTTGTAAGAATGTTCAAAAAAAATATGAATGAAAAGAAGACAACCAGGAAATTAAAGCTGTGGAAGTACTTAACGACTAACATGTTGCTTAAGTGCATTGTATGTTGCCTAATCTGTGAAGAATAAAAAAAGAAAAAAATTGAAGTCAGGTTAATTGCATATGTCACCTATTTTGAAAACAAGAATATAAAAATAAAACAGATTTATTCTGTGTTCAAGAAAAAAATATGAATAAAAAGAAAACAACAAGAAATCAAAAATATCTAACGTGGTACAGGTATACTTCTTGTTGATGTATACTTAGCTTAAGTAATAGGCATATATGAAAAGAATAAGAAAAAATGCTTTATAAAATTTAAAGAGAAAAATGAAAACAGAACAAAAAGATGTGTAACTACGTTTCTTTAAAATTTTAAAACTAATTTTAAAAAAATTAAAAGAAAAAGTGCAAACTGCTTTTTAAATGTTACATAAAGATTCAACCTTGACAAAATTGATGCAATTTTGAGATGCTCTTATTTCTTCTTGTTATCGTTTTTTCTATGAAGTATTTAAAGAAGAGGAAAGAAAAAAATTCTTAGTATCACCGTATAAGATTTTATTGTTATGTAAGAATGTTGAAAAAAAAAACAACAGCAACTACATCAACAGCATCATCATCAACAACAACATCAACAACCACAACAACAGCAACAACCGCAGCAACAGCAACTACAACAACAGCAACTACAGCAACAACAAGATTATCAGAGTAAGGCAACATCAAATCCCATCAGAAAAAGAAAACTGGCGGAATTATTTAATTTAAAAAAAAAATTTTTTAAAATTTTTAAAAGTTAAAGATATGGAGCCAAGTAGGCTCTATAAAATAAATAAAATTAAAAAGTTAAAAACCGTTTACGGTGAAAAATGGGACTTCGAGACATCAAAAAGTTGGGGTATTTGAAGATAATGATTTCCGTGAGGAAATCGAAAAAAATGAATATTTCCTCATAAATGAGGAAAGCCAATTAAATTTAAAAGAAGAACGTGGTGATTTTGAATTCGCCACAAATCAGTAATAGTTTTAGAATAATTTTATATAAAAAATTTTATTTCAAAGAAATTTTCTACTGTTTTAATTTTATTTTCATTTTTCAGATGTTAAGATTTTATTTCATTTTTCAGATGTTTTCAAGTTTTATTTTCAGGTGCTTATTAGAGTTTTATTTTACAGATATTAAACAATATTTGTTGAATTTATCCAAGTATTATGTGTGTCATCAAAACCTAGCCATTTAACAAAAACTCTATTTCCTTGCTTTTTCAGAATTTTTTCTACAAGATAAGTATCTGGGTATTTTACAGGTGTAAGCTCAGCTTGATAAAAACGCCCAGAAATTGGCGTATCAGTATAGTCCGATAATTGATATGTAACAGGATAAGTATTATTGATTTTATCAATCTTAAATACTTCAGTTGACCAATTCGGTTGATAACCTTTTTCGAAATGACCTTTATATTTACTTATTCTTACAAAATTTCCAGTTTTATATTTACCTTTTTGAAAAATTTTAGGCTCAGTATATACATTCCGCAGTATATTTTTTTAGTTTTTCGTTGTAATTTTTTCAGGAGGAAGTTTTGTTGTGCTATGTTTTGTTGAATTATATTATTTTATTAATGATTGTATAATAGGTAACCATTTATAATTCCCGTTTAAACTAAATTTTTTCCACATAGAATTTTTCAATGTACGTTCAACAATTGATGCTTTTAATTCGCTAAATGTGTGATAATGATTGATTGATTTTTCTTTCATATAATTTTGAAATTGTAAATTAAAAAATTCCTTGCCTTGATCAGAGTGAATATTTTTTGGTATAACTTTAGCTCTAACAATAATTGTTTTAAGGCATTTAAAACATTTTCAGCATTTTTTGTTTTCACAGGTTCAGCATAGGCATATTTGGAAAAAGTATCAATGACCGTCAGCATATATTTATAACCATTATTAAATTTTCCATAAGGTATCATTTCGACTAAATCGATTTGCCACGTGTCATTTAGACCTTTCTGTTTGAATTTTCTTCTAAGAAATTTACGTCTTGCCTGTCTATGAATTTCAGTCACTATTTGAGCTCTTGACATTTTGTTTTAAAAATGTTAAAGATAATGTTATAATAATTATTATACATAAAATGATAGAGCAAAGCATGGTTTAAACTAGTCATCTAATTGAGTTTAATTTGCTTTTATACTTTTCTACATGAGTATATAACTCAACTTTTATTTTCAAATTTAATTCATTTCCATTCTGACTGCTCAACAACTCGCTGAAATGCTGCCTGATTCCACATCATTTCCATTTAAAGAAACTGTAGATGATGTAAATACACAAGGTCAGATACAAGAAAATTAAATTACGTCCACCATAGACGACGAAGATTTAGCAGAAACTGAGGAATTTATACCACCGTTCCAGATAGTTGAATTATAAGACGAAGAAGTGGAAGAAGAAATTGAGGAAAATGAGGAAGCAGTTCTATTTAATGAAATTTGGGACATAAATAATCAGCAGGGAGATCTTGATTATTTCAATGATTTAATAATCCTAAATAATTTTAATTAAATAATCTAATGAAAGGTGTACAGAAAAATATTTGTCTATCTAGAACATATAAGTAAAAAATAAAAATTTTTACATTATTTGTTGTGATTTATTTTGTTTGTTTTATGTAGTATATACAGATGTTCCTTTAAAATTACAGGAATTTCAAAAAATAACCTTGAATAATTACAGTGTACATTAAAACGTTCTATTGGTACATAAATTTCTCTTTCTAACCTAAATACTTGTTGTTCGACACATAAATTTAGATATTCCCGAACATAGTCTTTTACATTTAACTCAGCAGATTTATAATAGATCATCACTCCGTGAAGAAAATCGCTTAAATTGTAAAACTGCTCTGCTTCTTCTTTATTAATACTTATACTTTGCCCGTTCGCTGATTTTAGTCCATGATGAAAGTTCTGTTTTATATTTTTTATTATCAGTTTATCGAGTTTTTTGTTAAATTCGTAATAAAATTTATTCCATTCATGATATTTTAAGACAATTGACTTTTTACCAATACGGTGAATTATACTTGAATCCCAGTTAAATCCAACAACAATTTTTAATGTATGACTCTTATTGAGAAAATATGTGTAACTTTGCAATAAATTTGTGTTCTGACTTGGTGCTTCCATTCCTTTAATTTTACTAAAACCTGTTTATATTGTTTTTATTATTTATACGTTTTAGGAACACAAATTTGTAATGAGTTATATTTTCCAAATACATTTTGAAAGGTACTTAAAATATACTTATCGTTTTCTAGTTGATTTCCTTTATTAAATTTTTTAAAAAAAGCGTTCATATACTATAACCGCAACATCTATACCACGTATAAACACAACAATATTGCCCACAGACATCTGAATAGTTACTTTGTAACTGTTTCTTATTAAAAATTATACATTGGTTTTTTAAGTAACTTAAAATTTCTAATTTATCTGGTTTTCTACCAAACGAATCAAAATATTCAACACAGCCATTCTTTGGCTTAAAAATAGCTAACCAATGTGTTCGCGGATCTTTTGATTTATCAGTGTTTACAATTAAAAAAGTTTGTTTTTCAATTATTCTGGGGAGCTGATCCAGAGCAAAAACTCCTTTAAAAACTTTACGTGTCTGTTTGTTACATCTTAATACGTCACTTATCTCTAGGGTATTCATCAATCAAATTGACTCAAGTCATATACTTTAGTTGTTTCTTTAATATAATTTGATAAAAACTCTTTTTTGATTTTTTTATTTGTTATAATAACATCAAATTTTTCTAGTATTTGACAGAGCTCTTTATTTATTTTATCGTCGTACACAGTTCCAAAAGAGTAATTATCAAATTTATCATTTATAAAATCCCTAGTTGGAAATTTATACTTGAGCTCTTTTACAAACTTTTTACAAGGTTCTTTAAAACCAACTATACAAATATCTTTCGCAAACAAGGTATTATTATCATCACTACAAAATGTTACATCCAGAAGTGCACAATATAGTGACATTTTGTCAAATATTCAAATTTACTTTTATATATGCTATTTATAGGTTTGAGAATATATTTCGGTTTTTATCAATTTGTAAACTTGCATCAAATTCTCCATAAACAATAGCAGTCAGTGTAGATGTAAGTGGTTTTGATAGCCTTGCCTCAATTCTAACTGTACCTTGATTTAGTAGACCTTGACACACTTCATTTCCTGATGCATCTGGAGTTAAATCAAAAGTTAGAATGAAAAACCCATTACTAAACATGGTTTTTGTTATCTGATGACCTTTATCATTATGGTAAATTCCAGTTCCTGAAAAAAGTGTACTGTATGCTCTTGTACAGCAATTATTTTCATCTGAAAAACTGGTTTCAATTGCTGAATTAGGTATTTGAACACCATTTACGTTTAACACAAATTGTGAAATATCAAAATGTTTAAAATTGTATGGGTTTTTTGACCTTTTTCCAGAGTAACCTGTATTTTCTGTCATGCAAAAAATGATTGTGTTTGGCAACTGTCCAATAAAAACATTATCAAGTGATATTGATGAACTATTCTGTGGAATGGTAAAAGTTTTTACCTCTACCCGTTTGTAATTGTATTTGGCATTAGTTTTTTCCAATACAGCATTATGTGCTAATAGCACACTAGGATTAATTGTTACATGTCTCATTAATAAAGTGGCTTCTAAAATTTTCAGTTGAGATTCATCAGTATCATCTGCAAAGAGGTAAAAATCTGGTTTTTCTAATGTTAGGATAACTCGAACATCGACATTGTTTATGAGAAATGTAGGTTGGTTAAACATATCTAAATGTAGTTTCCCCATATGTTCCACTACATTGCTATTTTGGTATAATTTTTGACGTTCTTTTGAACCACTATTATCTGTTTTTGCTATATTTGGCTTATCTAGCATCCATCCACCATACTCCAAATGCGTTGTAGCGGCATCCGTACCATAATGTAACAATGATTCAATATAAGCTCTGTAATGATAATTGCCATCTGATGGAGATATATTACTTAGGTGTTTTTATAGGTTTTCTTCGTTTTCTTTTGTCTTGTCCATACATTTCATTGAGTTTCCGAACTGCACCTCGTCTTACATTTTTCATTATCTCTTTACTTCGATCTTGAACCACTTCTTTTACATTTGCACCTGTGGCAATATCAGATAATGCATTAATACCAGAGTTAATAACCTCTTTTTTTAATATATTAGCTCCAGACGTAAATATTGGTTTTAAATATCTAAAAAGACCAACGAAAAAGCTCCCTAACCCTCGTCCCCTTTGGTAAGGTACAATTGAGTGTAACAAAGGACCAATATCCTCAAGACCTTTTCCTGATTGAACTAAATAATATTTGTAGTACGCTCTCTCCATAATGAATAAAATAAAATAATATATAGTTTTGTAAAATCGCTTTTATATATACTTTTTTAAAATGTAATACAATTTTTGTTGGAATTGAACTATTGGAAAAGTTTATTTTGTATCCATATTTATCACATAAAAGTAATGAAATGTTATTAAATGATTTCTCCACATTGCAATATTGAATATTACTGTATTCTTTTACAGTATCAGTGAAAGAATTTTGTATGTTAACAGATCTTAAACACCTTATATCTTTATCACCTATTTTTTGCGGTTCAATTATATCTGTGTATATAAAAAACATATCTGGTTTACTAATGGGAATTAATTGTACACTATCTATAAAAGTTTTGAAAGCTTCTATTACACGTGATTTATATTTTTTAAAATCTGTAACTTTAAAAGATACTTGATTGAAACATGTTGTCAAAAGTCCTTCGAGGGTATAAGCTTAATTTGCTCTTATTTTTATGTCTATTTTAGGCTTAGTAACACATATTGTGGTGTAACTTAAATTTTTAGGCATCTCCTCAGCTTTTATTGGTTGTGTATAATAAACTTCATCGTTTATAAAATTAAAAATTCCCCAAATCAACTGTCGTTCAACTTCTTTTCTTGTAAACCTATTAAGTGGGCGTATATTTTGAATTAGTGTTGGTAGTAGAAAAACTTTCCAGCCGCATATCATTTGTTTTTCTATGTATGGAGTATATGATGTTCCAACTCCTATCATATCTTTCTGCATACCTTTAATAAATATTTGGGTACTTTTTTCCCATTCTTCACCTTACACATTTGGAACGAAATCATTAACATACATTTCTGAAATACCGACTTTCCACCTTGAATCACACATGTATTTATTCATTTTATTTGTAAAAGATGATAATGAATTTTCTGGATAATAGTTCATAGATGAATCACTGAGTAAAGTGACATAAAATTCATCATTTACTTGTATGTTGTCCATGAGCTTGCGGATTTATTCTTACGAATTGGAAAATTAAGTTCTGTTTGAGTATTACCTACTGCTGACCTTAAAGCACGTCTTGATGAATTATTCAACTCTTTGCTATTTATGGTTTTTTCTTTTTTCGTTGGTGGGCTTGGGCTATCTAAAGCAACAGTTATAATGTCTCCTATATCAGTTTCAAAAATTTGTACATTTTGATTTCTAATTGATTTTCTTTTTCTAAGACGTTCTCCAACTGAAGCAGCTGCAGCAGCTTTTGTTAAAACATTTTCCTGAATTTCATCATCAAATACTTCGTCATCAGCTTCTTTTTCATATACTTCTTCTTCTTCAGGAACAACTTGTATTCCTACATTCTTATATTCAGGAAAATGCGATTGAGCTTCCGCATCTATATACATTGGTTTTGCACGAGTTTGAGTACCTTTTGTTTCCGTAATTTTTACTTTCTCCTCTTTATTTCTAGGAAGTACTCTATTTTTGTTTCTTATTTTAAATAGATTTTGTCTGTATAAATACCATTTTTGAGTGTCTGTTAGATATTTATTTAACAATATTTTTTTCATATTTTTATCCAACTCATTTAATTCAAAGTCTGCATTTTGTTTCATTTTCTCATAAATCTCGGGTTTTAGTATAATCATTTTGTTAAATGTTGTATTATTCATTTTATAAAATTTCCAATTATCCCTGATAGTACTGCACCAAGAAGTGTAGTTAAAAATCCACCACGTTGAATAATGATTTTTCTTTTACTATTTATAGATTTTTGGCGGCAAATGAGGGATCTCAATTCCTTTTTATACTTTCGTAATTGGGTTGTTGATTTTTTACTTAGATTACAATTACCTTTTAAAATATTTAAAGCAATTTCACAAAATGTTTTGATTACTTCAGGGTCACAATGTTTTATAATTACTTTATGAAATTTCGGTTTAGAGCTTTTTAATAGGTGCAATATATGACGGTTGACCTTCAAACGTTTCATATTCTTTGCCAAATTGTTCTAATTGATCTCTTGTACAAAAACACAAACCTTTTCCAAATATATCACTTCTTAATCGAAATATATCATTAACGTTTTGAGTAAGATCTATTAATATATACCCGTATGGTTCTGACGTCACTTCATTATATACTTTTTCAAATCGTAATACCTGCGATTTATCTCTTGGATTTTTGAAAAGTACTAGATATTTACAGTTAAGCGAAATATCTCTTGAAAATTTACCCTGGTGAAAAACATTTTGTGTTACAAATATTACAGATAAATTTCTATGGTGTGATCCTCTAGTAAATAAATCACATACATACTTATCATGGGAATTTAACATCATATCATCGATAATAATTAACAAAGGTTCTTGATTGTCATTAAAATTCGGAATAGTGTTACTATATTCCACATCTTTTAAATATTTTGGAACGGCATTTTTGTCTGGATTACACCAAATAATTCTATTAATATGTGGTTGTATATTTTCTTTTTTATACTTTATTAAATTATGAATAAAAGTGGTTTTACCACAGCATGATGGCCCCGCTACCATCATTGTAAATGGATGAAATAGCATAGTTGTATTAGTTAAAAATAGCACTGTTAACCTATATTTATATGAAAAGCTCTTTTGCCGAAGTGAATATAAATGTAAATTTATTTATTCTAATGAGTATTCTTACACAAACCGTCGACATGGTTAAACGAGTTCTCATAGTTGACCTACAATTTTTACAAGGAAATGAAAAGAAATATTTCCTAAAAGAATTAGCCATACTTGAAAAAGGAAGTTTAATTCCAACTGTCTATCACTTCAAAGCACCGTACCCCTCAGAGGAACTTAGTCCGGATATGAAATATAATAACCAGTATTGCGAAAATAAAATAAATGGACTTAAATGGAATAACGGTCTAGTTGAATATTTAGATGTAAAATGTATATTAAAACACTATTTAGAGTCAGCTGAAAAAATTTATGTTAAAGGAGAACAAAAAAAACTATTCCTTCAAAATTACATTGACAGTGATAAAATAGAAGATTTAAGCAGAAATTTACCATCATTACAAAAGATTGATAACTTTAAATCAAATTGTCCTCTACACTTATTAAACAACAATTTCAGATGTGCTGTTAAAAATTGTTATAATGTATACATGTATCTTTTAAAAGAAAAAATGTTAGATTAAGACAGCACAGTTTTCTATAAAATTGTAAAATATTTTTAAATAAAAAATTATTTCAAACATATAAATAAATTTGTTTTATTTTTTTTTAACACAACATAAGAATACATCTTTTTTTTGTTCTACATTCTTACATATCAATAAAATCTAAAAATACTAATAATTTTTTCTTTCCTCTTCTTTAAATATTTCATCAGAACAAAAAAGAAAAGAAAAAAAATTCTTCTCAAAATATCAATTTGGTCAAGGTTGATTCAGATTTAAAAACCAGCTTTGCACTTTTTTCTTTTAATTTTAAAAATTCGCATAGGTACACTTAATTTGTTTAAATTTTTCTCTTTACATTTTATAAAAACGCATTTTTTCTTACTATTTCCATTCACGCCTATTACTTAAACCACATGTTAGATATTTTTGATTTCCTGTTTGTTTTCTTTTTATTCATTTTTTTGTCAACATTCTTACATAACAATAAAATATTATATGGTGATACTCGCAATTAATTAATGGTTTTTATTTCCTCTTCTTTAAATACTTCATAAAAAAAAAAAAAAAACAAGAAAAAAAGAAAAAAAATGCATCTCAAAATTGCATTAATTTTGTTGATTCTTCATCTAAGATGTAAAAAACCAGTTTGCACTTTTTTTTAATTTTAAAGAAACGTATAGGTACATTTTTTTTTCTCTTTACATTGTATGAAAAAGCATTTTTTTTTTCCTACTATTTTCCTGCATACCTATTACTTAAACCAAGTATACAATCTTTGTAAACAACTGACGATCGCCGCCAGTCTGACTTACTTTTAAAATGACCTTGACATACTTCCTGTCTGGCCTTCCGGGTGGCCTTGACCTACTTCTGGCTGACCTTGACCTACTTCCGGGTGACCTTGACCTACTGACCTGTCTGGCCCAAGTGCCTACCTATCTACTTTCATTTGAAATTATGTTATGTAAATACATGTTATGTAATATTGTGTTACAATTTAAAAAATTAATAAAAATAAAAGATGGAATAATTAAACGCTCATTCGGCGTTGTATTGTTTTTATGCTATGATAAAAATTTATAATGAAAGGTTTTGTAATGAAATTTAGCATAAGCTTAAGTTTGAATAAATGTGATTTAAAATTAGAAAAATTATTAAAAATAAAATAAAAAAAATAATTTAATATTTCTTTGAAATTGTGTTATGTAAATGTGTCTTATTATGATTATGATTGGAAGTTTATTTGATGTTATGTTATGTTTATATTTAATATTGTGGTTACAATTCATTAGGTTACCAAAAATGAAAAAAATATTTATTAAGTATTTATTTGAAGTTAAGTTAATGTAGAATAAACGAAGAGAAAAATTCATTGTTAGTGTGAAAATTAAATATAAAAATTGTAGTAATGAGGTTTGACTAGAAAAATTAAAATCTAATATAATATCTAATAAAAAGTAAAGAAACAAGTAAAGAGTATTTGAAATTATTAGTTTATGTAATAAGAAGAATTTAATATTAGAGTGCATAATATAATGATTATTTTTTAGAAATTTATGACAAAGAAAAAAAAAAGAAATTGAATATTTATTTAAGGTTATGTTAAAGTAGATTAAGGCAAAAAAGTTTGTTGTTGATGTAAAAAATAAAAATTGTTTCATTGAATAATTTGAAGTATTAAAAAAAGTAGAAAATTTAAACAAATATGTAGGATTAAAAAGATTGTAAAGAAAATAACAAGTAATAAAAATTAAAAATTTCATTAAATATGAGTAATTTAAAGTATTAAAAAAAATAAAAAATTTAAACAAATATATGTGATTGCAAAAATTGTAAAAACAAAAGTAATAAGTAAATACAATAATCAAAATAAAGTTTAATAATTTTAGTGTTTTAGTATTATTAATCAAGTATTTCAAATACCTTTTTAATATGTAATAAATCATTGTAGGAGGAAATTCTGTATATTTTGCCTTATTTTAGACCTTAGTTTCGCGTAATTTATTTTAGACCTTAGTTTCGCGTATATTAGACCTTAGTTTCGCGTAAGCCTTTCTTTCGCGTATTTGTTTGTTTTTAAACCATAGAAACTGAAAGTTATGCGAATTTTTAATTTTTTTTGCATCATAATATAGTTTAGATTGCAGGAGCGTGAATTGATTTAGAAGAAAAATTTCACTGTTGCTACGAAGTTGCAGATCCAATTCAGCTGTGAAGAGCTGTTTATATTCTTTTTTTTTGTAGTAATTCGTTTTTTAAGGTTTCAGATCCTAGTTTCACAACGTAATGAGTATCAAATATTTGTTTTCCATTCCCCATTTGTTTTTTTTTCTTGTTGTTATACTTTTAAGATCGTTTGCTGCAATGGTAGCTACTATTTTGCTAGCGATTTCCAGAACTGTATTATTTGGATTTTCAATTTCCGATGGAATCCTCGCAAAAACTATATCATTGTTGTATTCGCGTCGAGAAACTGTATCCAATAATGATTCCAGATTATTTACTTTTTGCTCAAGCTAATCTGACTTTTCTTTTACTAATTTTAAGTGTTTTTTTATTGATTCATTTTCTTTATGAGGAGTACTGTTTTGTAACAGAATATCATTAATTTGGGAATTGAAGAAGTTTTGAGAATTCTGAATTTCAATCACCACGGAACCAAGTGCTTGTAGATATTCAGCCATTTTATCCATAGAACAATCTTTTAAATTGAGTGTAGCTAATTTATCGGCTGTACTTGCTACAGGAATCTCTAGTTTGTCAGGTGTCTGCAGCACAGTTTTATGATGAATCATTTGTGTCACATTTACTATCACTATCCGCCTGTTTAACCATAGATTCATTATGAGCTGTTGGACAGTTATTACAGGTCCAAGATCATTTACTGCTTTTACCGTATTAAACAAAAGTTTAGTCACATTAGTGCAATTGACATGATAGAAGTTGTGACAATTACCACTGCATAGGATCTCTCTGGAATTGCTTGTTATATTTTTTTTACAATTTGCGCAACTTTTGGTGATTTTAATTTCACAAATATTTATAAAATTTAAGAAAATAAGAAATAATTTTATTTCTTTCTTTTCATAGCATAACATTTTATTGTTTCTGTTTTTCTATCTGTTATGTACCTAAATATCAGATGTACGTTTCTTTCTTTTAATAGCATAACATTTTAATAGTTCTGTTTTTCTATCTGTTTACGTACCTAAATATCAGATGTACGTTTCTTTCTTTTTATAGCAGAACATTTCAATATTTCTTTTTTTCTATCTATTTTGTACCTACATATGAAACGTACATTTCTTTCTTTTCATAGCATAAAATTTTAATGTTTCTGTTTTTCTCTCTGTTATTTAACTAAATACCAGATGTACGTTTCTTTCTTTTCATTCATAACATTTAAATATTTTTTTTTTCTATCTGTTATGTACCTAAATACCAGATGTACGTTTCTTTCTTTTCATAGCAGAACATTTTAATATTTCTTTTTTTATCTGTTATGTACCTAAACATCAGATGTACTTTTCTTTCTTTTCATAGCATAACGTTTTAATAGTTCTTTTTTTTATATGTTAAGTACCTAAATATCAGATGTACGTTTTTTCTTTTCATAGCATAACATTTTAATATTTCTCTTTTTCAATCTGTTATGTACCTAAATGTCAAATGTACGTTTCTTTATTTTCATAGCATAACATTTTAATATTTCTTTTTTTCTATCTACTTTATATCTATATACCAGATGTTCGTTTCTTTTTTCTCATTGCATATCATTTTAACGTTTGTTTTCTTCTATCTGTTATATACCTTAATATCAGATGTACATTTCTTTCTTTTCATAGCATAACATTTTAAAAGTTCTTTTTTTACCTGTTATGTACCTAAATATCAGATGTACTTTTCTTTCTTTTCATAGCATAATATTTTAATAGTTCTTTTTTTTTATTAGTACCTAAGTACCTAAATATCAGAGTACCTAAATATCAGTTAAGTACCTAAATATCAGATGTACGTTTTTTTCTTTTCATAGCATAACATTTTAATATTTCTCTTTTTCAATCTGTTATGTACCTAAATATCAAATGTACACTTCTTGCTTTTCATAGCATAACATTTTAATAGTTCTTTTTTCTATCTACTTTATATCTATATACCAGATGTTCGTTTCTTTTTTCTCATTGCATATCATTTTAACGTTTGTTTTCTTCTATCTGTTATATACCTAAATACCAAATGTACATTTCTTTCTTTTCATAGCAGAACATTTTAATATTTCTTTTTTTCATCTGTTATGTACCTAAATATCAGATGTACTTTTCTTTCTTTCCATAGCATAACATTTTAATAGTTCTTTTTTTTTATATGTTAAGTACCTAAATATCAGATGTACGTTTTTTTCTTTTCGTAGCATAACATTTTAATATTTATTTTTTTCTCTCTGTTATGTACCTAAATATCAGATGTACCATTCTTTCTTTTCAAAGAATAACATTTTAATAATTCTTTTTTTTTTATCTGCTATATATCTAAATATCAGATGTACTTTTCTTTCTTTTCATAGCGAAACATTTTAATATTTCTTTTTTTCTATCTGTTATAAGTACATAAATATCAAATGTAAATTTCTTTCTTTTCATAGCAGAACATTTTAATATTTCTTTTTTTCTATCTGTTATGTACCTAAATATCAGATGTTCGTTTTTTTCTTTTCATAGCAGAACATTTTAATATTTCTTTTTTAGCAGATTTCCAAAAAAATTTTGAAAAAATGTGCTTATTAGTTTCATTCTGTCCGTTCGTCCGTCCGTCTGTTTACAAAACACTGTCTACACCGTTAAAGATAGAGAAAAAAAAATTTAACCATGGGTAGGTCTCATGAAAAAAATAATTTTGTGGAACAACTTTTTCATGTAGCCCCATTCATTACGGAGCTACAGCCCTTCAAACTTTGAAAAAGCCCTATTTTATATGCTTTTATATTAACTCGTCGATGTCGGTTTATTTATTTATTTATTTATTTATTTATTTGTCATTCTGTCACGCTTTTTATTATCTTCGTAATCTGTTAGCAACATTTATAAGTGTAGTATTAGGCAGAGGAAAGTGTACAGGTTTCAAAGGTGGGGGGTCATGTTCACATGCAACTTTCTTTTTTTAACTATCTATACATCAACATTTTTTGAATAAAATATGTATATATTTTGTATATATGAATTTAAAATTTACATTTTTATCTCTTATTCATGCATACAAACATGCACATTATATTTTTGATCTTTCCTGGTGTTTTGTATTAGCATAATTAGCAAAACACAATCCATACATACAATATTTTTATGTATGTTGCTAAGTTATTTTGTTTACAACATTTGTTTAGTATTTAAATCGAAATATTTGCTGTCAACATTCTTTAATGCATATTGAATATGCATATGGTTAAAAATTAAAATTTTATGTTCGTAATATGTTCATTAAATATTTAAGTTTTGAATAGTGCAGAGGAGAGTGTACAGGTTTTGAAAGTAAGAGTAATTTGGTTCGAATCCAATTCGTGTGCGTACATTTTTTTTTTTTTGTTAACTGTATTCATCAACATTTTTTTAATAAAATTTTATGTATAATATACACATATTATTTGATCTTTCCTCCTATGATAATTTAGTTCAATCAATCTTGATGTGCACATGTATTTTGTATTAGGATTTAGCAAAACAAAAAATATATAGGTACAATATTTTTATGTTGCTAAATTATTTTGTTTTAAAAGATTTGTTTAGGATTTAAATCAGAATATTTGTTGTCAACATTCTTTATTGCATATTGAATATGCATGTCGTTAAAAATTAATGTTTTATGTGTTTTATTTAGGAACATTTATTATGTATATTGTGTATATAAATATACAAATAAAATTGTATTCAAAATAATTTCAATTGCCAAATTCAAACTACATACATACATAATATTATTTATGTACATAGTAAAAAATATAAAAAGTAAAGATCATTACAAAATTATGCTTTTGCGCATTACGCATTATGATTTACAAACAAAATTTTGTCGACACAAAAAATTAAAACTACGTACATATGTAAATATGTATGTACGTATGTACATAATATTTATTTATTTATATTCAGGTACCGTGGTAAATATGTGCCGTGGTAAATATGTGCTATTATTTATATTCAGGTACCGTAATAAATGTGCCAGGTAGCTATAACGCCTGTTTCCTGTTAGGAATGTGGGGTGTACGTGATATAATGATATATAAAGTATTTACATATTGCGATATATGAATATTTTTTTTTATATTATAATTATTGTACCAAGCCGGGAATCGAACCCGAGATCTCTCATTCCCTTATGAATGAGAAGCAGTGCGTCAACCACTGCACCAATGGCTGGATGCACATAACATTATGTTAAATTGATTTCCTAAATTTTTTTGTTCCGCTCCATTTGTTTATAATTTAAATCAAGATATTTGTCAACAATTTTTACTGCATGATCTTATTAAGCGATTTGGTAGGTACTAGTAGGTAGGTAGGTACAAGGTTTGATGTTTGTTTGGATTTACGATATACTACAATAACTACTATAAAAATATACAGTAAAATACATTCATGTATATCATTTTCATACCTGTTACAAATGTTGCTTCAACTAAACTAAAATTGGATTGTAATATTTATAATCACAGTATTTTGGTACATATTTTACCCTTCGAGGTACTTTCATTATTTATGAATTACATACTGGAATAAAAAATTTTTACTCTTGCTGTAATGGAATCGATTTAACATCTCTTAATTTACTTAAACATTTGGTATAAAATTATAAAACGTATTTTATATCAGAAACAATAATTAATGTATGTGTGAATAAAAAATATCCCATATTTTTTAAAATTTAAATTACATACATATGCGTTTCATTTAAAACTAAAAAGTATAAAATAAAATGTAAAAAAAATATTTTTTAAAATATGCTTTTAGCAAAACCGAATTCGCCCTCTAAAAAGTAGAACATAAAATATGTTATACTGACTGTTATAATATAAAAGTAAATTGCTGGAATAAAAAGAAACACGTAACTCAAATTTCCCAGATTTTTATTTAACCTAATTCCAGCAATTTACTTTTATATTATAACAGTCCAAAATGCTTGCACTAGCAATTCATTTTTATATTATAACAGTTCAAAAAGCTAAAGTTTTGCAATCAATTTTATTTTCTACTTTTTAGGGGGCGAATTCGGTTTTGCTAAAAGCATATTTTAAAAAATATTTTTTTTTACATTTTATTTAAATACATATATATCTTATGTTATGCATAAGATTTTTTCAATCGGAAAACGTCATTCGACAGGTATTTTTTCATAACTCCGGCACGCTTTTAGATAGAGGCCTCAAATTTTGAAGCAAGAAAGAACTTTTAGAATTAGTATAAGTTTCCTCAGAAAATTTTTTTGGGGCACCCCCTGTTTATGAGCTATTAGGGTTCAAAAATTGAAAATTTGCTATTTTTAAACATCTATAACTTAGGTACCTGTACACATTTTACTTCGGAAAGATATAGAAATTAAAGCTTCAGTAATATATTTGAACGTGTGTTAAAGGTTTATTTTAGTTATATAGATAGTTTTGCAATCTAAAACCGCCAGAAGACCGAAAATTTTATTATCAACATAAAGCAATATCAAAATTATGCAATATTTTGTAATTTATTATTTAAATTTACCGTTATGTGAAAACCATATTTTTCATGAAATTTCTTTTTGCATAAGTCCGGCACGTCTTAAGATAGAAACCTGAAGTTTTGAAGCAAGAAAGAACTTTTAGAATTAGTATAGGTTTCCTTAGAAAATTTTTTTGCACAGCCCCTGTTTAAGAGGTATATATTAGGGCTGAAAAATTGAAAATTTGCTATTTTTAGGCACCTGTAACTTAAGCACCTGTACAAATTTTTTTTGGGCAAAGCATAAAAATTAAAGCTCCAGTACTAAATTTTTACGTGTGTTAATGGTTTTTTTAGTTTTAAAGGGTTTCAGACTTACAGCCTCTCAAAATTTCAAAAAAGTCCTATTTTCACATATTTTCTTATTACAAAAACTTTCTTAAATTTTATTTTTTAAATTTTCAAATTTTTGTGCATGTCACAATTCTAAACAGTTTGTATTGTGTTTTGGAAATGTGCGCTTTTAAAAACTGTTGGTTTACATTCTACCTTGTTTCTATCTGTTTTGTACCTAAATATCAGATGTACGTTCTTTCTTTTTTTTTTTTTTTTTTTTTAAACTTTATTTTACTCTTTTTAACATTCTTAAATTATCTTAGCCTATAAAAGTTTAGAAAAACAGCTTTTTTTTATAAATAATTTAATTAACATTTAAACTTATTCTATCGTTTTTATTGTTAATTTTATTAATTATTTTATTTTTAAAAATCTAAGTAATATTGCAATTTAGCAATTTTTTTTTTTTAATATTCAATTTTGGAGAAATTCAGAGTATTAAAACCAAATATCTATTTTTTTTTTAATATAAAACCTTAACCTAACTTAGTCTAACTTAAAATACTTAACCTAGCTAAAAATAGTTTTGTATATAATACTTAATGCTAATTAATTAGAGTTATCTAACCACCAATAGTTTTTGTTTACTGATTTGTCTTTTTCTGGTATAGACATATCATATTTTAAATTTACTCCGTTAATATTGCCCGGGTGGAAATCTATAACCTTACATGTAGCACTTCTATTATAGTGATATAATAGAGAGACATGTTTTTGGTTTTGGATGTAATCTTTTTGATCTAAAAAGATGAAGTGCTCAGGGGCAATGAAACCGGTGAGCAAAGTCTTTTTAATGTACTCCTCATTGTGGTAGAATATATGAGATATTAAACCATTTTCTGGAGTATTTTGTGCTCTATCATAGTGATTTCGAACTAATTTTATTATAAAATTATCAATTCTTATGATTTGGGCTTCCTTGTACAGATATTTGTTTGAATAATAATATTTGTAGTCGGATTCGGGCTTTCTATTAATATTAGTACATACTCTTAAGCACTTTCTTTCATATTTACGTAATGTTTCCATTAAACTTGCACTTATGTTGTACCATATTGGTGCACCATATACAAGTGTTGGCCTTATTAGTGTTTGATAACAAATTATTTTAACTCTTTTACTAATGTTTTTATTGTAAAACAGTTTTTTGGCTGCCATAAAGGCTTTGTTACTATTTGATATAATATGCTTTGTGTGATTAATATAGTGTAAATTTCTATGTAATTGGATTCCCAGATATTTAACTATTTTTTTATTTGTTAATATAGATCGATCTGGTGATCTTATTGAAAACTTTTTCCAATTTTTTCTTATATTATTACTGGTTTTATCTACTGTGTTACGGAATAGTATTGTTTCACATTTGTTATAGTTTATTTTAAGTTTCCAAACTTTGGCATAATCAACTATAATATTAAACATTTTTTGAACTTTGTTTTTGATTTGCTCGACGGTTTCATTTGCATTGTATATAATAATGTCATCTGCAAACGCTAATGAATAATTGTTACCCTTTATCTGCTCTAGTAGTTTAAGTAATTCCGCAATATAAATTGAAAATAGAATTGGGGCATTTACGGTTCCTTGTAAAAGTCCATTTTCTACTCTAAAAATTTTATCGGATCTACTATTTCGGTTATAAATGAAAAATTTGTTTTCGTATGTCATATTTATTATAATTGTAATTAAGTTTTTTGGAAATTTATATTTCAAGAGCTTGTAAATTAGGCCATCTAACCATACAGTGTTAAAAGCTTTTTCCAAATCTACTAGGCAAGCTCCAACGCCATAGTTTTTATTAATGTACCAGCAGATGTCAGAAGTTAGTTTTGTGATTGCATGGATTGCTCCATGTTTATGTCTGAATCCGAACTGATTTTCTGGTATAAGCTTTTTATTAAATGAAAACTCACTTATTTTATCATTTATAAGTGTTTCGAACACTTTCCCTATATTTGGCGTTAAGCTAATTGGTCTGTAATTAGCTGGATTTGTTGGATCTTTTCCTGGCTTTTTAAATACTAATATTTTGGCCTTTTTCCATATTATAGGGAAGTAAGCGTGATTTAGACAATTATTAAATAATATAACGTATTTTGATATGATTTTCGAACTTAAATTTTTTAAAACTATATTTGGAATTTGATCGACACCGTACGATGTTTTATTTTTAAGTGATGTGAATTTTTGCTTTAATGTGTTAAAGTTGCAGAAATTGTTGTTATTTGAATTAATATTGGAAGATCTATTGCTATTGTTAAAATTTACTTGGGTTATTTTGTTTAGCAGGTTATTTTTATTATATTCTTTAAACAAATGAACTGTATTTATAATATTTAAGTGAAAATTATTGTATTGACTTGTATCTGTTTTGTGAGTTCTTTCCACGTAAGATCCCAAAACATTATAGATGTCTTTTGGTTTTTTTATTATATATTTGTTATCGAGACTAGTGTTTAGTTTGGGGATATCTATATTATTTTGTAAAAGGAGGTTCGAATCTACGGGATCTATATGTATATATTTTATGTTACTATTATCTTTTGCTCTAAATAATTTATTTATTTCTGGGAACATATTTCTGTTTTGCGGTTTTATTTTTTTTAATCTGTTTTTCCAATAATTGTTAATTTCTATATTTATTTGTTGTTTTATTAAAGTTTTTACGTTATTTAATAGACTTTTGAGTAATCGAATTTCTTGAGCAGTAAAATCGAGCCGTTTTTTGTATTTCTATGTATGTCGTTCATTAACGAAGTTTTTTTCTTTAATAAGAATTTTAGTTTATTTGAATAAAATTGTTTACCGTGTTTTTTGTGTTTTTACTTTTTGGTACTGTTTCATTAATGGTATTTGTAATTACTTGATTTAATTTTAAAATGTGATTATCTATTTCATCTATGTCTAAGTTACGATTGTCTACGATTTTAGTGCTATTCCTATATTCTCTATCTAAGTTTTTATCTAAATTTTTTTTAAATTTATTCCAATTTGTTTCGCTAAAAATATATTTAAAGTCATCTGGTAACTCCTGATTTAAAAGTTCTTGCTTTTTTATTACAAATGGAAATAAGATAGCTTTATGATCACTATCGTATGGAAGAGTATAAAGTTTATTTTGGTTATTATTGTATTTGATATTAATTCTCACATCAGAAAAAACAAGATCGATGTAAGAGTTTGCACGTGGGAGTGTTGGAGAATCTGTGACGTTTAAATTACATTTATATAGTATACTATTTCTTTTTAACCATTTATAAAGTTTTATTCCTCTACTATTATTATTTGAATTTTGCCATGTTTCATGTTTAGCGTTAAAATCACCAGTAATAACATAAAAATTGTTTTGATTTTTTAAATCTAATATATAAAAAAGTTTTTCAAATTCTTCAATAAATTTATAACTATTATGATTTGAAGCGTAAACCGACAGAATGTATAATTTATAATTATTTTTTAATTTTATTTCTATAATGCATGGTTCAATGCATAAAAAATTATTAAAAATATTATTTTTAACTATGTCAAATTTTATTGTTTTATTAATACATATGGCAACACCGCCACCATCTGGTAGCCAATTTCGGTCTTTTCTTATAATATTATAAGTGTCAAAAGACATGTGGTTATTTTTTTTTAATTTTGTGTCAGACAAGTATATTATATCAGGTTTATTGTTATCAATAAAGTGCATAAGAGAGAGCTTTTTGTCGATAGAAATGAGAGAATTTACATTTACACAAATTAATTTTAAATCTATGTAATTGTTGTTGGAGTGAGTAATTATTAATTATTATGTGTGATGTATATTTAATATTTCATAGATATGATCTATTTTATCGTTAAATTTTTTTTCTAAATTTTTAATACTATTTCTTATCTCCTCTAAAATTGTATTTTGGTTAGTATTGATTTGGTTAGTATTATTTTGAATTTCATTGAGGTTAGTATTATTAGTTTTATTTAAATTTCTTACTACATTAGAATATGTCATATTAGGATGAACTTTGATAGTAGGTATATGTTTATCAGCTATTTTTTATTTTAGTTGCTTTTGAAGCTCTTCCCGTTTTTTAATTCTTTGTTGATGCTCTTGGCAGCCTTTGAAAGATGCTGGATGGCCATTTTTTTGCACAGTATACAAAACAGCCGCTCTTTGGGATCTTCCTTCTTAATTTCACATTCTCCATTTTCTTTTTATAGCGGAACATTTTAATAGTTCTTTTTTCTATCTGTTATGTACCTAAATACCAGATGTACTTTTCTTTCTTTTCATAGCAGAACATTTTAATATTTCTTTTTTTCTATCTGTTATGTACCTAAATATCAGATGTACGTTTCTTTCTTTCAGAGCAAAACATTTTAAAATTTCTTTTTTTTTCTGTTATGTACCTAAATATCAAATGTATCTTTCTTTCTTTTCATAGCATAACATTTTAATGTTTCTTTTTTATTATTTAGGATTACAATTTCCTATTTTTTCTTTTTATTTTTTATTATTTAATATTACAATTTCCTACCCAAACGGTAGTGCCCTAAAAACCTTTTTTTATTTAACATGTGGTTGTGTTTTCCCATATTATTTTGACATTGAATTTTTTACACATAACATATCGTCTTTTTTATTTATTCACAATATTCTTTTGTTTATTTTTTTTCAATTTTAACTTTAATACTTTTTACAATTAGTCATAATATTCTGATTTTGTAACCAATTTTTTATTTTATTCTTTTTAACAGCTTTTTATTAACTTGGTTGGGTAAAGGATGGAATCTTAGAAGCCATTTTAAACACACTTCCCGTTGAGCTAGAGACTTGAAATTTTCTTCATTAGATCAGATCCCGATGACAATACATGATTATAAAATAATAATATCGAAAAATATTAGAGAAATTAGCTTAATTTCAAAATTAAATTTTCATACAAAGATATAACAGAATTTTTAACAGAATTATTACAGAACCAAAATAAAACATTTTATCTAAATTTACTAAACTCACCAATACCAATATGTATACGTATACGTAATACATAAATGTTTTTTTTTTTCTATAAAAGACTATTGTTTTTTATGTAGCCCGCATTGCATTGTATGCGTACATATATATAGGTACATACTTCAAAATATGTAATAATATGTGCTTCGAAAATATTTTTGGTTTGAAAGCGATGAATTTGAAAGATATGAATGTGTAAACAAATTAATGTGCCGCACTTGAGAACACAGTGTAAAATTTAATATGCATTTACTTAAAATTTAGTAAGCAATTTAACACTTGCTTAAGGTTTTTTTCATCAAATCAATTGATTTTTAGTATACATTTTTATTTATAAAAGCAATGTGTTTATTTATAATATTTATATAGATATGTGTTTTTCCTTTCTTAATTATAATTAAAATAGGGCTTTTCTTTCGAAACTCTTAACATATTAAAATCGCATATTATGGCCCTAACATTGATATTTAAATTGGGAGCTGCTTTTAAATTAAGATCTATTAGGGAATGATGATCTGCACCACTTATGCCTTTTTCTGAAGTATAAAAACTAAGAATATATATCCAATTATGTAAAAATTAGAATTAAACAACAACCAACAACATTAAACAACAAAAAGAATATATTAAAAATAAGAATTCCAGTCTTTTTTTAAAATAGTAAATAACAACAATATTTTTCTTTTCAATAATAATAATTATGAATTAATCATAAAATATATGTTATGTACATACATTCATATATATCTACATCGTCTAGAAAAAGCAAAATATTTTTTTTTTAATTCAAAAACATTAGCATTTAGAAGTAAGCTATTTAATATATTCTCAATTACATACTTTTAAAACCAAATTTTTTTACTACATATGTAGGTACAAACATGTACAAAAATGGTATGCATATTTTTATGTGTGCTATACTATTAAAAATCTGCTAAAAATCTGATTCTTCGATTTATTATTTTTTAATATGTTGGCAACAGTTATATTTATATGAATGGACGGTAAACATAAACGAACAAAAAAACATTTTATGTATGCATACGAATGAACGGTTAACAAAAACGAACAAAAAAAAATTCAGAATGTTCTATAGCTAATAATTTCTATTTTTTAAATAGACTGTATGCATAAATTTAATATTAAAAAAAAAAAAAAATAAGTTGTTAGCGTACCTAAATAACAGAAAAAAAAAAGTAAAATGTAATACTGGAAGAAAAATAAAACGAATAGAAAAAAAGAGAACAAAAAATGTTACTTTGATTGTTTTTAAATATTTTTACAGTCTATTTCTTACGTATATATTGTGCACATCTGATATTTACCCGCATAACAGATAGAAAAAGAGAACTATTAAAATGTTATGATTTTAAAAGAAAGAAACATACGTTTGATATTTCCGTACATAACACATAAAAAAAAAATATTAAAATATTATGTTATGAAAAGAAAGAAAAAACAAGGGAGTGTATGAATCAAAGTTTTTAAAGGGTCGCATTTTAAGTGGAAATAAAGAACATTATAAAATTGCAATATTTTTATTTAAATTTTGAATTTAGCTATGCAACGTTTTCTTAATTTTTTAAAAATTTTGCTGCATTATGATATAATGCAACACTGAGAAGTTCAGCTCATAATATAGATGTATATGAATGAATATATGGCTATTTATGTATGTAGTTATAGATTTATTATTTTTTAATATGTAGGCAACAGTAAGGCATATTTATATGAATGGACGGTAAACATAAACGAACAAAAAACAATTTTATGTATGCATATGAATGGACGGTAAATATAAACGAACAAAAAAAAATTCAGAATGCTCTATAGGTTATAATTTATATTTTTTAAATAGAATGCATGTATAAATTAAACATTTAAAAAAAAAAAAAGAAATACTTAGCGTACCTAAATAACAGAAAACAAAATAAAAGGAAAATGTAATACTGGAAGAAAAATAAAAACGAATAGAAAAAAAAGAGAACAAAAAATGTTACTTTGATTGTTTTTAAATATTCTTAAAGTCTATTTCTTATGTATATATTGTGCACATCTTATATTTACCCACATAACAGATAGAAAACGAGGAAGAATACAGTTGCCTTTGTCAACTCTTAGATACCCGTACGAACCGTTAGTATGTTCACAGTCTGTCACTCTGCTCACAATATTATTTTTTTAATATTTTAGTATTTTAAAATAATTTGGGTGAATTTTATAATTTCTAGAACTATGGGTTGTACATATATTCAAACTATATGTTTATATGTACATTCTTCAAAAGCAGATTCTAACCTTTCACATAACGATTATCAATCCAAAATTTTTTCAAATATTCTATAGTACCATTTAATACTAAGCGGTAAATGTATATTAAATTTACTTAGTACAAAATAGTAAATATAATTTTAAATATTATATTATATTATATTTAAATATTCCATTGACAGAATAATTTCTTATAAGTACAATAAAATACATATATGTATGTAAATACGGCGCTATATAATATACATGTATACTCTTATCATTCATTCACTAGTGACATATACGATATGTAAATAAACATGATATTATATAAGTATGTTTATATATTAATATCATATAAATAAAAATTCTTCAAGCAACCGTTATGTTGTTTATTTATTTACATTTTTATGTACTACGCATTATATTCTCAACAATTTCAAATTATCGAGTAAAACAAAATGCAAAAAATTCGTTAAAGAAATTTGTTAGAAAATTTGGAAAAATCAAGTAACACTTTCGTCAATTATACAGTAACCCTATATTATTGAAAAAAGTTGTTAACAGAAATAAGAGTATAATGTTGAAGCCTTAATTTTTGTGTATTACTTCAAAAAAATTTTAACAGGTGTTCAAGTTACAGGTGTTTAAAAATAGGAAATTTTCAGTTTTTGACCCCTTACAGCTCCTAAACGGGGAGTGATACAAAAAAAAATTCTGAAATGACTCATACTTATTTTCAAAGATCTACCTTCTGTCAAAATTTCAAGTTTCCAACTTAAACCGTTTAGAAGATAGAAGGGTTGAAGGATTTTGCAAAATGTGAGTTTCACATAACGGTAAATTAAGACACCGTATGCCACAAATATATATTTATTGTATATACACTTTTAAAGCTAATAAAAATAGTAATCGTTTGGCGTTTTCAAGATGAAGATATACCTTATACAACTTGTGCTATAACAATTTAAATATAGAGCTTTTTTGAACCTTTCGGGAGCTGTAGCTCCGTAACGGGTGGCGCTACAAAAAAAAGTTATTAAAAATAAAATTAATATTTTTGTGAGATCTATCAGTAGTTAAAATTTCATAGCTCTATTGTAAAAAAAATGTGGAGATCTAAAAGTTAGGTGTTCGAGAGCTATCTTAAGGCTAGGTCCAAACTCAACCAAAAAAAATAGAGAACCTACAAATTACTCCCAGAATATTTTGTGTAAATTTTTATATTCTAGCTTTCTTAGTTTTTGAGTTAGCGTGCTGACGGACGGACGGACGGACATGGCTCAAAAGTCTTAGAATTTTTTTCTGATCCGATCCATACCTTTGAAGGTATATCTAGCTCGCTTATTTTGAGGTGTTACAAACGGAGGAGTAATTTTATTATACCCGATCCTATCGTACGGGTATAAAAAGAACTATTAAAATGTTATGATTCTAAAAGAAAGAAACATACGTTTGATATTTCCGTACATAACAGATAAAAAAAAAAAAATATTAAAATGTTATGTTATGAAAAGAAAGAAAAAACAAGGCAGTGTATGAATCAAAGTTTTTAAAGGGTCGCATTTTTAAGTGGAAATAAAGAACATTATAAAATTGCAATATTTTTATTTAAATTTTGAATTTAGCTATGCAACGTTTTCTTAATTTTTTAAAAATTTTGCTGCATTATGATATAATGCAACACTGAGAAGTTCAGCTCATAATATAGATACATATGTATATGAATGAATATATGGCTATTTATGTATGTAGTTATAGATTTATTATTTTTTAATATGTAGGCAATAGTAAGGTATATTTATATGAATGGATGGTAAACATAAACGAACAAAAAAAAATTTTATGTATGCATATGAATGGACGGTAAATATATACGAACAAAAAAAAATTCAGAATGTTCTATAGGTTATAATTTATATTTTTTAAATAGAATGCATGTATAAATTAAACATTTAAAAAAAAAAAAAAAAATACTTAGCGTACCTAAATAACAGAAAACAAAATAAAAGGAAAATGTAATACTGGAAGAAAAATAAAAACGAATAGAAAAACAAGGTAGAATGTAAACCAACGGTTTTTAAAAGCGCACATTTCCAAAACTCAATACAAACTGTTTAGAAGTGCGACTTACACAAAAATTTGAAAATTTCATGTAATAAGAAAAAATGTGAAAATAGGACATTTTTGAAATTTTGAGGAGCTATAAGTCCGGAATCCTATATAACTAAGAAAAGCTGTTAACACACGTAAAAATATATTATTGAAGCTTTAATTTTTATGTCTTGCCGAAGAAAAATTTTTACAGGTGCCTAAGTTACAGGTGTCTAAAAATAGCAAATTTTCAATTTTTGAGGTGTAATAACTCTTAAAGAGGGGGCGTTACCAAAAAATTTTCTGAGGAAACTTATACTAATTCTAAAAGTTCTTTCTTGTCTCAAAAGTTCAGGTTCGTATCTAAAGGCGTGCCGGAGTTATGAAAAAAGAAATTTCATGCAAAATGTGGTTTTCACATAACGGTAAATTTAAATAGTAAATTACAAAATATTACATAATTTTGATATTGTTTTATATAGATAATAAAATTTTCGATCTTCTACCGGTTTTAGATTGCAAAACTATTACGCAAAGCCCGAGATATATACATCTGAAAATGGGGCTTTTTTACAATTTTGAAGAGCTGCAGCTTTGGAACGCTTTACAACTAAAATAAACCTTTCACACACGTAAAAGTATATTATTGTAGCTTTAATTTTCATGTGTTGCCGAAGAAAAATTTTTACAGGTGCCTAAGTTACAGGTGTCTAAAAATAGCAAATTTTAAATTTTTGAGGCGTAATAACTCTTAAAGAGGGGGCGTTACCAAAAAATTTTCTGAGGAAACTTATACTAATTCTAAAAGTTCTTTCTTGTCTCAAAATTTCAGGTTCCTATCTAAAGGGGTGCCGGAGTTATGAAAAAAGAAATTTCATGCAAAATGTGGTTTTCACATAACGGTAAATTTAAATCGTAAATTACTAAATATTACATAATTTTGATATTGTTTTATATAGATAATAAAATTTTCGATCTTCTGCCGGTTTTAAATTGCAAAACTATTACGCAGAGCCCGAGATATATACATCTGAAAATGGGGCTTTTTAACAATTTTAAAGAGCTGCAACTTTGGAACCCTTTACAACTAAAATAAACCTTTCACACACGTAAAAATATATTATTGTAGCTTTAATTTTTACATCTTGCAGAAGTAAAATGTGTGCAGGTTCCTAAGTTACAGGTGTTTAAAAATAGCAAATTTTCAATTTTTAAGCCCTAATAGCTCATAAACAGGGGGTGGTCCGAAAAAATTTTCTGAGCAAACTTATACTAATTCTAAAAGTTCTTTCTTGCCTCAAAATTTCAAGCTTCTATCTAGAAGCGTGCCGGAGTTATGAAAGTAGAAAAATCATGCAAAATTTGGTTTTCACATAACGGTAAATTTAAATACTAAATTTAAAAAAATTGTATAATTTTGATATTAATTTACAAAGATAAAAGAAATACCTGTCGAATGACGTTTTCAGATTGCAAAAATCTTAAGCAGAACATAAAATATATGCATTTAAAAATAGGGCTTTTTCAAAGTTTGAGGGGGTGTAGCTCCATAATGAGGGGGGCTACATGAAAAAGTTGTTCCACAAAATTATTTTTTTTATGAGACCTACCTATGGTTAAAATTTTTTTTCTCTATCTTTAACGGTGTAGAAGTTTTGTAAACAGACGGACGGACGGACGGACGGACGGACAGAGTGAAACTAATAAGCACATTTTTTCAAAATTTTTTTGGAAATGTGCTAAAAAGAGAACAAAAAATGTTACTTTGTTTGTTTTTAAATATTCTTAAAGTCTATTTCTTATGTATATATTGTGCACATCTGATATTTACCCACATAACAGATAGAAAACAAGGAAGAATACAGTTGCCTTTGTTGATAATGTATATCTAAGAGTATCCTGATGTATATCTAAGAGTTGATACCCGTACGAACCGTTAGTATGTTCACAGTCTGTCACTCTGCTCACAATATTATTTTTTTAATATTTTAGTATTTTAAAATAATTTGGGTGAATTTTATAATTTCTAGAACTATGGGTTGTACATATATTCAAACTATATGTTTATATGTACATTCTTCAAAAGCAGATTCTAACCTTTCACATAACGATTATCAATCCAAAATTTTTTCAAATATTCTATAGTACCATTTAATACTAAGCGGTAAATGCATATTAAATTTACTTAGTACAAAATAGTAAATATAATTTTAAATATTATATTATATTATATTTAAATATTCCATTGACAGAATAATTTCTTATAAGTACAATAAAATACATATATGTATGTAAATACGGCGCTATATAATATACATCTATACTCTTATCATTCATTCACTAGTGACATATACGATATGTAAATAAACATGATATTATATAAGTATGTATATATATTAATATCATATAAATAAAAATTCTTCAAGCAACCGTTATGTTGTTTATTTATTTACATTTTTATGTACTACGCATTATATCCTCAACAATTTCAAATTATCGAGTAAAACAAAATGCAAAAAATTCGTTAAAGAAATTTGTTAGAAAATTTGGAAAAATCAAGTAACACTTTCGTCAATTATACAGTAACCCTATATTATTGAAAAAAGTTGTTAACAGAAATAAGAGTATAATGTTGAAGCTTTAATTTTTGTGTATTACTTCAAAAAAATTTTAACAGGTGTTCAAGTTACAGGTGTTTAAAAATAGGAAATTTTCAGTTTTTGACCCCTTACAGTTCCTAAACGGGGAGTGATACAAAAAAAAATTCTGAAATGACTCATACTTATTTTCAAAGATCTAACTTCTGTCAAAATTTCAAGTTTCCAACTTAAACCGGTTAACACCGTATGCCAGAAATATATATTTATTGTATATATATTTTTAAAGCTAATAAAAGTAGTAATCGTTTGGCGTTTTCAAAATGAAGATATACTTTATACAACTTGTGCTATAACAATTTAAATATAGAGCTTTTTTGAACCTTTCGTTAGCTGTAGCTCCGTAACGGGTGGGGCTACAAAAAAAGGTATTAAAAATAAAATTAACATTTTTGTGAGATCTATCAGTAGTTAAAATTTCATAGCTCTATTCCAAAAAAAATGTGGGGATCTAAAAGTTAGGTGTTCGAGAGCTACCCTAAGGCTTGCTCAACCTACAAATTATTCCCAGAATATTTTGTGTAAATTTCACGATTCTAGCTTTCTTAGTTTTTGAGTTAGCGTGCTGACGGACGGACGGACGGACGGACATGGCTCAAAAGTTTTAGAATTTTTTTCTGATCCGATCCATACCTTTGAAGGTATATCTAGCTCGCTTATTTTGAGGTGTTACAAACGGAGGAGTAATTTTATTATACCCGATCCTATCGTACGGGTATAAAAAGAACTATTAAAATGTTATGATTCTAAAAGAAAGAAACATACGTTTGATATTTCCGTACATAACAGATAAAAAAAAAAAATATTAAAATGTTATGTTATGAAAAGAAAGAAAAAACAAGGCAGTGTATGAATCAAAGTTTTTAAAGGGTCGCATTTTTAAGTGGAAATAAAGAACATTATAAAATTGCAATAACAATTTTATTTAAATTTTTAATTTTGCTATGCAATGTTTCCTTAATTTTTCAAAAATCTTGGCACAATATATAATACAATATAACAATCAGAAGTTCAGATCATTACATAGTATCCATACTACTATAATATGTTTATGAATGAATATATCAGTATATATGTGTGTAGTTATAGATTCATTATTTTTTAATACCAACAATTATATTTACAAGAATGGACGGTAAACATAATCGAAAAACGAGGAAGAATACAATTGCCTTTGTCAACTCTTAGATACCCGTACGAACCGTTAGTATGTTCACAGCCTGTCACTCTGCTCACAATATTATGTTTTTAATATTTTAGTATTTTAAAATAATTTGGGTGAATTTTATAATTTCTAGTACTATGGGTTGTACATATATTCAAACTATATGTTTATGTGTACATTCTTCTAAAGCAGATTCTAACCTTTCACATAACGATTATCAATCCAAAACTTTTTCAAATATTCTATAGTACCATTTAATACTAAGCGGTAAATGTATATTAAATTTACTTAGTACAAAATAGTAAATATAATTTTAAATATTATATTATATTATATTTAAATATTCCATTGACAGAATAATTTCTTATAAGTACAATAAAATACATATATGTATGTAAATACGGCGCTATATAATATACATATATACTCTTATCATTCATTCACTAGTGACATATACGATATGTAAATAAACATGATATTATATAAGTAAGTATATATATCAATATCATATAATAAAAATTCTTCAAGCTACCGTTATGTTGTTTATTTATTTACATTTTTATGTACTACGCATTATATCCTCAACAATTTCAAATTATCGAGTAAAACAAAATGCAAAAAATTTGTTAAAGAAATTTGTTAGAAAATTTGAAAAAATCAAGTAACACTTTCGTCAATTATAAAGTAACCATATATTATTAAATAAAGTTGTTAACAGAAATAAGAGTATAATGTTGAAGCTTTAATTTTTGTGTATTACTTCAAAAAAATTTTAACAGGTGTTCAAGTTACAGGTGTTTAAAAATAGGAAATTTTCAGTTTTTGACCCCTTACAGCTCCTAAACGGGGGTGATACAAAAAAAATTTCTGAAATGACTCATACTTATTTTCAAAGATCTAACTTCTTTCAAAATTTCAAGTTTCCAACTTAAACCGTTTAGAAGATAGAAGGGTTGAAGGATTTTGCAAAATTTGAGTTTCACATAACGGTAAATTAAGACACCGTATGCCACAAATATATATTTATTGTATATACACTTTTAAAGCTAATAAAAGTAGTAATCGTTTGGCGTTTTCAAGATGAAGATATACCTTATACAACTTGTGCTAGAACAATTTAAATATAGAGCTTTTTTGAACCTTTGGGGAGCTGTAGCTCCGTAACGGGTGGCGCTACAAAAAAAAGTTATTAAAAATAAAATTAATATTTTTGTGAGATCTATCAGTAGTTAAAATTTCATAGCTCTATTGTAAAAAAAATGTGGAGATCTAAAAGTTAGGTGTTCGAGAGCTATCCTAAGGCTAGGTCCAAACTCAACCAAAAAAAAATAGGGAAGCTACAAATTACTCCTAGAATAGTTTGTGTAAATTTCAATATTCTAGCTTTCTTAGTTTTTGAGTTAGCGTGCTAACGGACGGACGGACGGACATGGCTCAAAAGTCTTAGAATTTTTTTCTGATCCGATCCATACCTTTGAAGGTATATCTAGCTCGCTTATTTTGAGGTGTTACAAACGGAGGAGTAATTTTATTATACCCGATCCTATCGTATGGGTATAAAAAGAACTATTAAAATGTTATGATTCTAAAAGAAAGAAACATACGTTTGATATTTCCGTACATAACAGATAAAAAAAAAAAATATTAAAATGTTATGTTATGAAAAGAAAGAAAAAACAAGGCAGTGTATGAATCAAAGTTTTTAAAGGGTCGCATTTTTAAGTGGAAATAAAGAACATTATAAAATTGTAATATTTTTATTTAAATTTTGAATTTAGCTATGCAACGTTTTCTTAATTTTTTAAAAATTTTGCTGCATTATGATATAATGCAACACTGAGAAGTTCAGCTCATAATATAGATACATATGTATATGAATGAATATATGGCTATTTATGTATGTAGTTATAGATTTATTATTTTTTAATATGTAGGCAATAGTAAGGTATATTTATATGAATGGACGGTAAACATAAACGAACAAAAAAAAATTTTATGTATGCATATGAATGGACGGTAAATATAAACGAACAAAAAACGAGGAAGAATACAGTTGCCTTTGTCAACTCTTAGATACCCGTACGAACCATTAGTATGTTCACAGCCTGTCACTCTGCTCACAATATTATTTTTTTAATATTTTAGTATTTTAAAATAATTTGGGTGAATTTTATAATTTCTAGAACTATGGGTTGTACATATATTCAAACTATATGTTTATATGTACATTCTTCAAAAGCAGATTCTAACCTTTCACAGAACGATTATCAATCCAAAACTTTTTCAAATATTCTATAGTACCATTTAATACTAAGCGGTAAATGTATATTAAATTTACTTAGTACAAAATAGTAAATATAATTTTAAATATTATATTATATTATATTTAAATATTCCATTGACAGAATAATTTCTTATAAGTACAATAAAATACATATATATATGTAAATACGGCGCTATATAATATACATATATGCTCTTATCATTCATTCACTAGTGACATATACGATATGTAAATAAACATGATATTATATAAGTATGTATATATATTAATATCATATAAATAAAAATTCTTCAAGCAACCGTTATGTTGTTTATTTATTTACATTTTTATGTACTACGCATTATATCCTCAACAATTTCAAATTATCGAGTAAAACAAAATGCAAAAAATTCGTTAAAGAAATTTGTTAGAAAATTTGAAAAAATCAAGTAACACTTTCGTCAATTATACAGTAACCCTATATTATTAAAAAAAGTTGTTAACAGAAATAAGAGTATAATGTTGAAGCTTTAATTTTTGTGTATTACTTCAAAAAAATTTTAACAGGTGTTCAAGTTACAGGTGTTTAAAAATAGGAAATTTTCAGTTTTTGACCCCTTACAGCTCCTAAACGGGGAGTGATACAAAAAAAAATTCTGAAATGACTCATACTTATTTTCAAAGATCTAACTTCTGTCAAAATTTCAAGTTTCCAACTTAAACCGGTTAACACCGTATGCCACAAATATATATTTATTGTATATATATTTTTAAAGCTAATAAAAGTAGTAATCGTTTGGCGTTTCCAAAATGAAGATATACTTTATACAACTTGTGCTATAACAATTTAAATATAGAGCTTTCTTGAACCTTTCGTTAGCTGTAGCTCCGTAACGGGTGGGGCTACAAAAAAAGGTATTAAAAATAAAATTAACATTTTTGTGAGATCTATCAGTAGTTAAAATTTCATAGCTCTATTGCTAAAAAAATGTGGGGATCTAAAAGTTAGGTGTTCGAGAGCTACCCTAAGGCTTGGTCCAAACTCAACCAAAAAAAATAGGGAACCTACAAATTACTCCCAGAATATTTTGTGTAAAGTTCAAGATTCTAGCTTTCTTAATTTTTGAGTTAGCGTGCTGACGGACGGACGGACATGGCTCAAAAGTTTTAGAATTTTTTTCTGATCCGATCCATACCTTTGAAGGTATATCTAGCTCGCTTATTTTGAGGTGTTACAAACGGAGGAGTAATTTTATTATACCCGATCCTATCGTACGGGTATAAAAAGAACTATTAAAATGTTATGATTCTAAAAGAAAGAAACATACGTTTGATATTTCCGTACATAACAGATAAAAAAAAAAAATATTAAAATGTTATGTTATGAAAAGAAAGAAAAAACAAGGCAGTGTATGAATCAAAGTTTTTAAAGGGTCGCATTTTTAAGTGGAAATAAAGAACATTATAAAATTGCAATAACAATTTTATTTAAATTTTGAATTTAGCTATGCAACGTTTTCTTAATTTTTTAAAAATTTTGCCACAATAAATTAATAATAATAAAATTCAATATATTCTATATTATAACAGGTAATAATATAATTATAGACTGTAAGGGCAACTGTAAAAATTGAAAATTGAACAAGGAAAAAAAAAATATCAATTTAATACTTATATTTGTCGTTACTAAAAAGAATGAAATTTAAAAATATAAGTTTTATGTGTTTGTTGCCTCCAGCTTTTATTTTAATTTCGCACACTTTAAAACTTATATATACTTATATTTATATATATATTTGCCATATTGAAATAAACTTTTTCAAAGAAATCTCGATTGTAACAATATAGTTTAGAAAATTACAGAAAAATTTGCTATCAAAAATTTATTTTCTACTTTTTAGTTCAAAAAAGCTGTTTTTTTAAAAAAATTTTTTATTTATTTTATTTTAATATTACATTGTTGTTGGTATTAAATTTAACAATTTTGTTTTCATGTATTTTGTTTTTGTTTCTTACAATTGCATTAAAGTCCATTAATTTGTTTGCGTAATCAAAATATTTTAATAACATAATAATTCATATAGAATTTTATTTTAATTATAAAAGTGCTTACTAGTGCTTAAAATTATTAAATAATATCCAAAATAATATTAGTCTTAAGTTATTTATGAATTCAAGTTTAGGTTGGGTATTATGGAATAGTCACAAATGTTACAATATAATAATTATGATAGTTTTTCTTATAATTAGGTTACTAAGATTTATTGTTACAATATAATATTTAGGATAGTTTTTAATATTTTTGCGTTCATTGTCGGCTGCTACTGTTTCCTCAAATTGGTTTAATAAAATGATGTTGTTTGTAATTCGTTCTACGACGGGTATATGATGATTATTGGTGATATTGCATGTTGATTTCTTCTTTTTCAGGATATTTGGAATTCATGTAGAGTTAACTAAATCTATTATTTTTTTTTTATTACAACTGGTTACTGAATTTATATTTTTACAAGTTGTTACCATTCCGTAAAGCTTTTTGTAATTTGTTAGAATTCGATCGCGATCTATTTTTACTACAGTGTTATTTATTTCTAATGGTTTTATTAGTAAATTAACAAAAATATCTTTACTGGTTAATGATGATATTTCTAAAATATAAAGCAAGCAAGTTCCGTTCAATTGTATAGGCAAAATTTTCATTATCTAAAGTTTTGGTTAAAATTTCAATTTCAGATTTTGACAATAGTATGGAATTCACTACCTCTACTTTGGCCCAGTGAATTGCATATTTTAGATTAACAACCTCTTCTTTAATTAGTCTTAATTTATATTGTATTTTAAAAGCAGATTGGTTATTGAATCCTAATCCTAATTTAATATTTCTTAAAATATTGTTTGTCATTTCTGTTATATTATTTATGCTATCACTATAAACCTTATTTATTATTACTTGTTTATTATTATTTTCTAGCATATTATTCATTTTCTTTTTGATCATAACGTAATCATCATGATTAGGGCTACCTCCTAACCATTTCCAATCAGTTCCAATAGCATTTATAGCTCTTGGCTTATGGTGTATATTGAATTCGGCTAGATACTCTTGTATTTGCGTAGCCTCGTGTTCTAGGTATAGGTAAAGTGGATGTGATTTAGCATCGTCTTCTGATAGTAAATAGTCAGTCTCCCTTAGTGAAGATTGTAGGACTCCAAAATTGGTTGTGTGGATTAGTCTAAAGTTTCCTTCTTGAATTTTTGCTTTATCCATATTTAATTCATTATTACTGTGTCTGATCCTGTATAGTCCTTAGTTTAATATTATTTATAAAGTTGGAAATATGTTGTTTGATTGGAATTCTCACCTTACTAGCTAATTCTAAATAGCCCTCTTTTGCATGGATAACTGCATTCAATTGTTTAAGTGTGTCATTACCAATGATTGCTTCGAATGACGTCAAATTTGGTAGTAAATAGAATTTTAATTTGTGTATTACATTTTTAAAGAGATTGACTTCCGTGTGGTGTGTTATTATCACATCGCCACCAATAGAGTTGGCTTGAAAATTGGTTTTGTTTGGTATGACGTTTCTTATAAATCTAGGATGTCCGTAGTTTTTGTTCGATCTCGTATCTATTAAAAATTGTATTATTAACCCATTCTCCAATGTATGCTCGATATACGGGAGTGGAGAATAGTTTAATCTAAAAAAGAATTATTATGTGTGGTATACAATGTGTCTGCTGTGATTTCTAGTTGCCTATTCCTTGCATTATTTCCCATTTCGGTGTGGTTAATTTTCTGTGGGTTGTTTGGGAAAGTTCTTCTACTGTTGAAATTATGGTTATGCGAGAAGGTTCTCGCTTGGTTGAAATTAGTATTATTATTATTTGAAAAAGTTCTTCCATTGCTGAAATTATTATTATGCGAGAAAGTTCTTGCTTCGTTAAAATTATTATTGTTTGTAAAATTTCTTCTATTGTTGAACTTATTATTATGCAAGTAAGCTTGGTTAAAATTAGTATTATTATTATTATTGTTATTATTATGTAAGGAAATTCTTGCATTGTTAAGATTTGAGTGGTTACTATAACGAGTTCTAAGTTCTTGTAGCTCCCTTGATTGCTCTTGAAATCCCTGTGATCTGCGATTTTGATTAAAATTTGGTCTATATGGAACTATATTGTTGTTTTTCCATCCACTGTTAAGATTCTTTTAAAATTGATGTGGAAAGTTGCGGGAGCTGTTCCTATGTGAAACCCCAGGTATTCCACCTTGCTGTTCGTCTGCTTTCTCTTTTGGTCGCATATCTTCCAATTTCGTGCACAGATGTAGTGCTTTGGGTTGACTTATGCTCAAATATTGTGGTAGATTTCTATTCAATCCTCTAATAAAGTCTTAGTTCCATTGAGGGGAGTTTCTCGAGTATCATTGAAAAGTTGTTACAAACTTGTTTATAAAACTCACTTATACTTTTGCTTCCTTATTTCATTGTGGATCTTTGATGTTCGCTTTTATCGTCATAATGGAGGTCCAAGCAGTCAGTTATTTTTTCCCAGCATAATGGTGTGTTATATGCTGATAAGGCTTTGTGAGCTTCACCCGTGATTTTGGTACGTATCCCTATAAGGATTTCGTAATATTTGCGCGTTCGTCTTAAATGACTATAAGCATTTATTATTATAACCACGCTTCGTCTCCATGAACCGTATACCCCGGGTTCACCCGAGAATTGTTGTAAACTTTTGACAACATCCGCTATCCTATCCATACCCTATAGATCATAGTCAAATTTGAAGTCCATTACTGAATCGTCATCTTCCGCATCATTATCTTGTTGCAAATTATTTCTATTAGTTCTTTCATTCTCTTCTAGTAATATTCTTCTGATTGTATCTCTTGTATTTGTTTCTTTTTCGTTTATGTTGGCATAATTACCCACCTCTTGTATTGAGCTTAGATGCCAGTTGAGCTATGATGCCAGTTGAGATGAGCTATGGGCCAGTTTCAGCGCTTATAGATAAACTGGTAGATAATTAATAATTTTAATCTCTGTTTTGCCCATTCTTTTATTATTATTTTACTATTATTTATAAAATATTTTTTATAAAATTTTTCTAGATTCCCTTTTTCGCCATACAGATGGATGTGGGTACTTATTGACGGGTTCACTATAGAATTTTACTAATAATATTTTTATTCTTTCTTTAGAAAATTTTTTTTTATTCTTTCTTTAGAAAATAAAAGATAGAAATACCTAGAAAAAGATATCATGAAATTACAATAAAAGCAAGAGGGGTCACAGCAGAACGAGTTCAAAATGTGAAATATCTCGGAATAACTATAGATGAAAATCTTAAATGGGATAAACATATTAAACAAGTAAAGAAAACTATAATACCGATCATAATGGCAATCAAAAGAGCAGGTGGTGTTCCAATCAAAGCCACCAAATTAATTTACAACCGATACATCTTGTCAAATATTCGTTACAATATATGCAGTTGGAGTAACAGTACAAAATTCCATGTCAATCAAATGGGTATGATCATAAAAAAATCGTTAAAAACATTATACAAGTTGAACTCTAGATTGAGTACAAATGAATTGTATGTAATCACAAATGAACTCGACATAAACCAGTTAATATACTTCGAAAATTGTAAATATGTGTACAACTAAGAAGCTACAAGGATTAAAATGCAGCGCAATAAAGATGTTTAACACTCTACCTATCAAACCAAAACGCAGCCAAAACCAACATGAATTTAAACATAGAATTAAGAAATATTTAAAAAGCTTTGGAAATTTGTTCAAGAGAAAAAAAATTGTAATGTGATTTATAAACTTTTAGTTTTTAGTATTAATTTAGATTTAGTTTAGAATTTAATTTCTTATACACAATTTTCGTTATGTAATTTAGATTTAGTTTAGAATTTAATTTCTTATACACAATTTTCGTTATGTAAATTGTTTGAAATTAACAATAAATAAAAAAAAAAATAAAAAAATTTATTGACGGATTCACTATAAAATTTTCTTATCTTCAATTTTTAATTTTTCAATGCGCTATTTATATTTTATTATAATTTGAATACATGAAATTTTCAAATTTTTGTGTAAGTCACGCTTCTAAACAGTTTGTGTTGAGTTTTGGAAATGTGCGCTTTTAAAAACCGTTGGTTTACATTCTACCTTGTTTTTATATGAAATAAATGTTGTTTTCTAAATGTTAGGATCACCATTCGAATGTGCTATATGTAATAATTTAATGTGAAATGTAGAGTGGTGTAATTTATGATTTCTTAAATTATTCAACTGTTCCAATTTAAACAAACAAAACTTTAATTAACACTAAATAAAAAATTATTTTAATATAATGAAAAAATATTTAAATATCGAATAAAATGTATTAATTATAGCTATTTTGGAATCGACTTTACTTCTTCCACGGCCACGTTCTTAATGTTCCTCTTCTTTCTTTTTATATAATGATTTAGAAAAAGAACAGTAAATTAAAAGATCATATGTTGTTTTATTTTCTATATGAAATAAATGTTGTTTTCTAAATGTTAGGATCACCGTCCAAATGTACTATATGTAATAATTTAATGTGAAATGTAGAGTGGTGAAATTTATGATTTCTGCATTCCTACATTAATGGATGTTAGAATGCCTTACTTTCGGTAAATTAACCTTTCGCCATGCCATACATAAGTGGTTACTTGTTTTCTCTTTCGCCATACATAAGTGATTACTCGTTTTCGGAAATTTAGTTAATCTACCACAATTTTTTGTAAAACTTCTATTAAGTAGTTTCGTAAAAAATTTTATTTTACTTAAAAATTGATTTTTTATATATTTTTTTTTTTACTATTATTTTCTTTATTATTTCATAAAAAAAAGCTTTGTTTAATTTAAAAATTTAATTTTTCTTTTCTTTTTTTTTCTAAATATACCCCATTAATTTTTTAAAGTGGGCAGCAACCTTTTTATTATATTTTTTTTTTGTCTTTTTAATTTTAAATATGACTTACATTATTACTATCGTTGTTTTCATGATGGTATCGCTGCGACGTTCATAAACAATCCCTCTGTGATTTGATGATCTTCTTTTAATTGTCCCTTAGTTTTTAGTATTTGCATAAGTTGACTATGCTAGTGATATTCAACCCTTTTTCTTTTTATTGTTTTCAAATGTTACTTTTTGTTACACTTTTTCTTTACATTTAAGTTTTAACATTGTTTCTTTAATTTTAAATCTTATCCTTTTCCTTTATATTTAAGTCTTAATTTTCCTTTTAAGTCATAACTTTGTATTGAATATAAGTCTTAACTTTTTTTCTTTCAATCTTAACTTTTACTTTAAAATTTTAAGTTTTATATTTTTTTTTTAAATCTTAACTTTTTCTTTAAAATTTTAAGTTTTAACTTTCTTTTTCTTTAATCTTAACTTTTTTACTTCAAAATTTTAAGTTTTAATTTTTATAACCGATACGATAGCGCGGTCCCTGCTCTCTTGGATAAACCCTTCAGTAAATCATTGGGTCCCTGCTTGGGCGCCAGTTAGTTTTGGATCAGAGTTTTTTTTTAAATAAAAACATTTTTTTTTCAATTTATTTTCAAGAGTATAACCTTTTGGTTTTAATTACAAATCTTGGTGTCTTACAATACTTTTTTAATTCTATTTATATCTAGAATTTTTGTGAACAGATTTATGATTTTAGTTTTTCTTGCTAAATTTGCAATTTTATTTTTTATTATTTAGCATTACAATTTCCTACTTTTTCTTTTTCTTCTTTATTATTTAATTTTACAATTTCCTACCAAACTGTAGTGCCATAAACATCTTTTTTTATTCAAAATATGGTTGTTTTTTCCCCATATTATTTTGACATTGAATTTTTTACACAAAACATATCGTCTTTTTAGCACATTTTCAAAAAAATTTTGAAAAAAGGGGCTTATTAGTTTCACTCTGTCCGTTCATCCGTCTGTTTACAAAACTTCTAAAGATAGAGATTTTGCATGATTTTTCTACCTTCATAACTCCCGCATGCTTTTAGATAGATGCTTGAAATTTTTAGGCAAGAAAGAACTTTTAAAATTAGTATAAGTCTGCTCAGAAAATTTTTTTGGGTTACCCCCTGTTTATGAGCTATTAGGGCTCAAAAATGGAAAATTTGCTATTTATAAACACCTGTAACTTACGAACCTGTACACATTTTACTTCGAAAAGATATAAAAATTAAAGCTACAGTAATATATTTTAACGTGTGTTAAAGATTTATTTTAGTTATATAGGGTTTCAGATTACAGCTCTTCAAAATTTCGAAAAAGCCTCATTTTTAGATGTATATATCTCAGGCTCTGCGTAATAGTTTTACAATCTAAAACCGCCAGAAAACCAGATATTTCATTATCTACATGAAGCAATATTAAAATTATGCAATATTTTGTAATTTACTATTTAAATTTACCGTTATGTGGAAACCACATTTTGCATGAAATTTCTTTTTTCATAACTCCGGCATGCCTTTATATAGGAATCTGAAATTTTGAGACAAGAAAGAACTTTTGGAATTAGTATAAGTTTCCTTAGAAAGTTTTTTTGCACCACCCCGTGTTTAAGAGGTATTAGGGCTGAAATATTTAAAATTTGCTATTTTTAGGCACTTATAACTTAAGCACCTATACACATTTTTTTTCGGCAAGACATAAAAATTAAAGCTCCAGTAATATATTTTTACGTGTGTTATCGGTTTTTCTTAATTATATAGGGTTCCGGACTTCCAGCCCCTCAAAATTCCAGAAAAGTCATATTTTTTATTTTTTCTTATTACAAAAAATTTTCAAATTTTTGTGCATGTCAGAATTCTAAACAGTTTGTATTGTGTTTTGGAAATGTGCGCTTTTAAAAACCGTTGGTATACATTCTACCTTGTTTATTTTATCATTGGATTTTTTATTACAACGTAAAAACCCTTACTTATCACAATATTTTTTTGTTTATTTTTTCTTAGTTTCAATTTTAACTTTAATACTTTTTACAATTAGTCATAATATTCTGATTTTGTTACCTTAAACCAATTTTTTATTTTATTCTTTTTTTAATATAACATTGTTGTTGTTATTAAATTTTACAATTTTATTTTCATTTCTTTTGTTTTTGTTTCCTACAATTGCATTAAAGTTCATTAATTTGTTTGCGTAATCAAAATATTTTAATAACATAATAATTCATATAGAATTTTATTTTAATTATAAAAGTGCTTACTAGTGCTTAAAATTTTTAAATAATATTCAAAATAATGGCTGGCTGTAAAATTTTTTTAGCGTGATGTCTATGCGTGTGTAGGTTCGTGTGTTTGGATGTTGTGTACGTGTACAGCCGAAACGACTTGCAGGAATTTTTTCAAATTTCATATTTAAGATTTTGATGTAAATATCTCGGATTGATAAGCGTTTGGAGCAAATCAACCGCAAGTAGTCGTTTACTAGTGCCATTTTTAAGTTTTTTACGAATATTTCGTAACAGGGAAATATTATGAGAAAAAGTATTAAGAAAAAGTTGTTACACAAGTAAAGAGCAACAACTTTGCCGTAGAACATTTTTTGATTCGACCAACCTTAACTTTTATTTAATTTTTATACATATTATTATAACACGCCATATGAATTTATATGAACAAACTTTTTTTGTTTTATATCTCTAAAAACTTATACATAAGTATATTATGCATATACAACTTATACATAAGCTATCTCGATTCACTTGTAACATTGCCTGACGTCATATTCTTAACAGAAATTTGGATTTTTCATGAGGAAAAAATAATTTGAAGTATTCCTAATTACAATGTTGAAGTCTGTTGCAATAACTTTTATTCTGCTGGTAGTGTTGCTGTTTATCTTGGAAGTGATCTTAATTGTAAGTTTTTCAGTTTCAATTTTGTCTCATGTGATTTGTTAAAAGTTTTAATTGATTTTGGTGGAGTTAATTTTTGTTTTGTTTGCATGTATAAACTTCATGATATTACTATTGGTACTTTTGTTGAAGAATTATCAAGTTTCTTAACCACAATATCTTCAAAAAATCTTATTTTATTAGGAGATCTTAATATTTTATTGAACAATACTAGTGATGTTGATAATTATTTAGCCCTTTTGTATTCGTTTGGTCTCATTTCAGTTATTTCTGAACCTACACGGCTCTCTTCCGGTACTTGCCTTGACCATATTTTTATTCGTCATGCCTTTAATAATGCCTTTTCGTATTCGAGTGAGGTCTAGGATTTGGACATATCTGATCATTGCTTAATTTCTTTATCTATTTTTATTTCAGATAGTATTAACGTTCAATATAGGAAAACTAATTCATATAAGTTTACTGAAATTAATTTTGTTGCACTTACGGATAGATTAAGATTTGAGTGTTGGAATAATGTATATAGTTCTTCTGACGCTTCTCTTGCTATTCTAGATTCATTGAAATTCTATTTGGTCATATTAGTCATTGTTCACATCAAATTGTTCGCAATTCCGAAAAAAGATTGAAACCTTGGATGACTCATTCCTTGTTACACTTAATACAACGTAGGAATAAAATGTGCTAATTTAGTAAAATCTTATCCTAATAATGTGCGTCTTAAATTATCTTATAAAAAATTGTGCAAAAAAATTAAAAATGATGTTGTTAAGTGTAAAGATAATTATTTTATTTCTAAATTTAACATTAACCGTGCAAAAAATGAATGGAAAGTCGTTAATGAAATTTTAAACAAAAATCTTCCTAATAATGACATTGTACTACAGATTGATAATAGAATTGTTAGCAATGCTTTAACTATAACAAATTTTTTTAATACACACTTCGTTAATGCTATTGATAACTTGACTTTAAATTCAACTGCTATGGCTATGGATTCCTCTTTTTCTTTGATTGTAGGTGAACTAAACCAGTGCAATAGTTTTCATTTCGAAGCTATTACTTCTTTTGAAGTGCATAAGCTAATCTGCAGTTTGAATAATAGTGCTTCTATATCTTATGACAAATTGTCTAATAATATTCTTAGGAAAATTTTGTTTTATGTTGTCGATGTCTTGTGTTTTATTTTTAATTCTGGACTGAAGTGTTCATTCCGTGTTCATTCTGGACTTTTTCCGGAGATACTAAAAATGTCAGAGGTTATTGCTTTGTTCGAGAAAGGTTCTTCTGTGAATGTTAATAACTATCGGCCCATTTCTCTTCTTTCTCCAATTACAAAAATTTTTGAAAAGGCTATCAAAAAACGCATTATTAATTTTTTGGATAAAACAATTTTTTCAGTAAGAATCAATTTGGCTTTACAATTGGTAAGAGCACCGAGGATGCACTGCTTAAATTTTGTGGGGAAATATACAATAGCTTAAACTTTGGAAATTCCTCCTCTGCGTTATTTATTGATATTTCAAAAGCATTCGATACTGTCTGCCATCAGATTCTGTTAGAAAAATTATATAAAGCTGGCTTTCTCGGTTTTATGCTTGATTGGTTTTGCTCCTATCTTAAAGAGAGAAAACAGAGAGTAAGAATTGGTGGTAATTTTAGTTCCTTGAAAAATGTTTAATTTTGTTTTGTTTTGTATTTATATTTGTTTACACTTTTTATTCATTTTTACTTCTAATATTTTTGAACGAAAAAAAAATCATGTACGAATGTATATATATTGCTTAGTTATTATTGTTATTGAATAAAAAAAAAGATGTTAAATTATTAGAAGTTATTTTGCTTTGATATAAATTATTATATAAAAAATCTTTGAATTTTGGCTTTATACTTTTTGTATAAATGCGGCCGGTACTGTGCTGGAGACATCTGATTTTTTTCTATCTGTTATGTACCTAAATATCAGATGTACTTTTCTTTCTTTTCATAGCATAACATTTTAATAGTTCTTTTTACCGACCGCATACATTAATGTATAAGGTAGGTATTGTTTTCATACTAAAAATATGTACCCGAGATTTTGGCAAAAATGCACTACTCCGGTGTGGAGAAGGCTGTAAAAAAATGTTCAGCATGATGTCCGTCTGTGTGTGTGTGTGGGTGCGTGTGTGTGTCTGTGGGCACGTGTACAGCTTAAACGACTGAGCGGATTTTTTTGAAATTTCATATTTAAGGTTTTGACGTAAATATATCGGATTGATAAGCTTTTGGAGCAAATCGGACAACCGCAAGTGGTAGTTTACTAGTGTACTTTTTAAGTTTTTTACGAATATTTCGTAACAGAAAAATTTGGTGAGAAAAATTATTAAGAAAAAGTTGTTACACAAGTAACGAGGAACAACTTTGCCATAGAACATTTTTTGATCCGACTAATTTTAACTTTTATTTATTTTTGTTTCTAAGTCCAAATTTCATACATAACACTCCATATGAATTTATATGAGCAATTTTTTTTTTGTTTTTTTTTTTATATCTCTAAAAATTTATATACATACATATGTATGTACTTATATCTATGCCAATGCATATTATTTATTCATTTGTTGATAACATAAAATTAAAACTGTAAAATTTTTGTTAGCAGATTTAATATTAATCTTATGTTTGTTTTGTATTTGTTTACAGTTTTTATTATTTTTTACTTCTAATATTATTTTTTGAATGAAAAAAAAATCATGTATCTACATTGCAATAATAATAATAATAAATGGATGTATGAATGAATGTACATATATTTTTACGATTGCATTGCTTATAATTATTTTTATTGAATAAAACAAAATGTTATTAAATTATTAGAAGTTATTTTGCTTTGATATAAATTATTATGTAAAAAATCCTATAAATTTTGGAATTGTACTTTTTGTGTAGTGGTGGTCGGTCCTGTGGTGGAGACAGCTGATTTTTTTCTATATGTTATGTACTTAAATATCAGATGTACTTTTTTTTCTCTTCATAGCATAACATTTTTATAGTACTTTTTTCTATATGTTATGTAATCCATCACACATCAATTTAATAAATCGATATACTTATCAAGTAAAAAATTAACATAAATATCATGCAACATAAATCGAATGAGACATAGCCATTTGATAATAAAATTTGTATATCATCATAGAAATATTTAGTTAATACATAAACCATGCTTAATAATTTAAGTAACAAATGAATGCCATAAAATATAAGAAGCACGATATATTGAAAAATTATTTCTTTTTATGACATAATTTGAAAAACGCATGTACACTTAGTCAACATAAATCAACTATGTAATCAACTGATAGATTAATAAATAAAAGAAAATGCATGATATCTTGAAAAATTATACAATGGTGGAAATGTTGAAAATAAACAATCTGGACAATAATGTGGATTTAAATGATTAAATTTGTCTGTAACAATAATTAAACATAAGTTTGGTAAAACCAGAAATTATATATATATAGATAACGCAAGCAAAACAAAAAATGTCAATAAGAATTCTCGAAATTTTTTCAAATTTTAAGTGTCCATTTGCTCTCTAATTTTATCCTATGCTTTTTTCTTTTTCTCAAATCTCCTCAATAGTTCTTTTAAAAAATACCCTCGTGAATATTTGATTCTATTTTAATTTTAAATAGGTACATAGGAACATGATAAATATTTTTTATTTTATTTTGTTTTTTTTTTCTTTTTTTCTTCAAAAACTTTAAAACTTTAAAACTTCTTTTTAGAAGAATGCATTTGTATAAAAGACAATATTGCCATATAATTTGTATGATTCACGAAATTTTTTTTTGAAACTAAAGTTTTAAAATTTTTTTAAGTATTTATTTTTATGTATAATTTGTACAACTCGAAACCATTATTAGATTATTCACCGTTATAAAACTATTTTTAAAACTATTTAGGTAGTATTCGAATTTAGCCAAAATACACGATAACAAATCTTGAATACATGTATTTTTCGTTCACACAACTTTAGTCTAAAGTCGAAAATAATTAAAATATTTTAAAAATTACTTTATTTATTTATCATTATAATTAAAAATAAAGAAAAAAAATAATTCACTTACTAATACTCTATTATTACAAATGGTATAATGAAATCTATTTATAATGTTTGTGTTTTTATATTTTAAAACTGGTTAGAAGAGTTGCCTATCAATGGTTTTGGTTGTATTTCTTTGTTTTTAATTTTAAATACTTTATTTATTCAAAAAATAATGTAAAAAACGTATTTTAACATTTTTCTTTCATTCTAACATTTTCGCATATTTAATATCTTTTGTATTTAAAAATTGAAGTAAATCAAATAATTATAATATGGCAACACTATATAAAAATTTACTTCTGACTTCTTAAGTATTCCATTTTGGATGGACTGAGTATGTGTTGATCAAATGTATGTAATGTTTATCTATGTATGTGTTAGTATTTAATATTTTTTTTTATATCAATAGAAATGCATGAGTAGGTTTTATTTAAAATAAAAAAAAAACAAGTAATAGTACGTTCACAAACTCCGAAATCGAGTTGATTATCATGTACAAAATCAAGTAAAATGTCAAGCGTTCACAAACCGTTTTTGAAAATCAAGAACGTAATTTGACATATTTTTGTTTGTATTATTGTTTCAAGTAAATAAAAAGTAAAAATACATGTAAATAAAAAGTTAAAAGTTATTGTTAAAGTTAAGTTATTGTTAAAAAAATTATTGTTAAGTAAAAGTAAATAAATAAAATAATATTTGAAAAAATTTAAAATAGATTTGGTTTTGTAATTAAATTGTGTATTAATTTACATTGCATTTTTTTAGTACTTTCGAAAGGTAAAGAATATAGATAATTTGAAAAAAATGATACTTGTAGAAGTAAGTAGTAAAAATGAAACGGAATTAGTTCGTTTAAGCAAAAAACGCAAAATGCTTCTAAAAAACCGCCAGTTGTTAAATAATATAATAGCAAACCATAAATTGCTGATACAAAACACAATTTTAAAACTTAATTACAAAGAGAAGATCATTTGGAAAAAGGCAAATATTTCTTTTGATTTTATTTTAAATAAAGTGAGTTTTTAATTTTAGATTAGAACAGATTCTTTTTTTGAAAACGATCTTTTTACAAATGGAAATTTGTTTTTTAAAAATAATCTCAGAGTAGATTTAGAAAGTTTTAATGTACTGTGTTCTATGCTTCATTCCATGGACAAAACAGAAAGGTATGAGAACCAAAAAATCCTTTTGAGAAAAAGAATAGCAATTGGACTGTACGCACTTAGTTCTTCTGGGGAGTACAGATCTATTGCTAATATTTTTGGAGTTGGTAAATCAACAGTCTGCGTAATTTTGAATGAATTTTGCAAAGCAGTGTGGGAAATTCTTAAGCCACAATATCTTAAGTTCATTCCACTATCGGAAGAAGTAATGAAACAAAAAATTAATGACTTTAAAAAAATGGGCTTCCCACAGTGCATTGCAGCAGTAGGTAAGTATACAAATATGATTTAAATTATGTTCAATTTATCATTTAAATATTTACATTTTTAGATGGCTGTCATATTGAAGTACATCCACATAAGGAATTTGCTACTGATTACTATAATTTTAAAGGATTTTACTCGATTATTTTATTTGCTGCTTCATACAGATTTTTATATGTTAATGTTGGTTGCCCAGGTCGGTGTAACGACTCCACAATATATGAAAATTCGTCGTTGAAAATATATATGCAAACAAATCAAATAATCGAAAAAAAACAAAATAAATATAAAATCAGTAAGCATAAAACCGTTCCTTATTGGTGACTCAGCATTCAAACTAAGCCCCCAAATAATGAAACCATTTTCATTTAATATTGATGCTTCACCTGCTGAAAAAAAATTTAATTACAGGTTATCCAAATGCAGAAGAGTAGTTGAAAATAAATTTAGACATCTGAAAGCAAGATTTCGTCGAATCGGTAAAGGGGTTGATAATGTAATTGAAAATGCTACAGCTGTTGTAAAAGCAGCATGTGTTCTTCACAATTTTTTGATCAGTAGAATGGACGAACCACTGCAATGTTGGCTTCAAAATACAAGTGCAAACACACAAAATGCAAGAGATAAGCAATTTGTATTAACTACAAGTCGGGCTCAAATGATCAGGAACGCAATTAGTATGGAAATAAGTAAGTTTAATTTTTAAAAATTCATTTTATTAAACTAAAAACAAGAACTATAACTATAAAACAAAGCTAAAAACAATATTAACTTCAAAAACTATAACTATAAAATAAAACAAAAACCAATATTAATTTTAAGAACTATATAACTATAAAATAAAACTAAAAACAATACTAACTTCATGAACTATAACTATAAAACAAAACTAAAAACAATTTAACTTAAGTAACTACAAAAAAAATAATTTAATTGGAATGAGACTTCCATTACATTGTTAATTGCAATTTGAACGAAGAAAGAAGATTTGAAAAGAAGTAGAAAAAACTGCCATGTAATTGCCGAAATGAAAATTTTTTTGGATGACTCTGGAATTATAATTGATGCTGTGTAGTATGCAAAATACTTTTTAAGATTTCAGTCTTTTCCTTTTTATATGCCAATATTTCTTTTTGGATGGTTATCATTTCTTTATCATTTTCCAAAATTTTAACATTTATTTCGATACTTTCTTTAACTAAGGAACTCAACACTTTATTACTTGTTTTTAATTCTTCTAATATTGAATTTTTTTTTTAGATGATGAAGTTGATGGTGATGGTGATGGTGATGGTAATGGTGTAATGGAAACTCTGAAGGTGACCTAGCTAGGACCAACAATTTTCTTTTTACTTCTAAAAAAATATACATCAATTATACATACATACATAATAAACAAATATTTCAAATTTTACCTATACTTCGACTTTAAGTTGTGCATTTTATTTTTTATTTCCTCAGCATCAACTACAATTCCACAGTCTTCCAAAAATTTTTTTATTTCGGCAATAACGTGGGAGTTTTTTCTACTTCTTCTCAAATCTTCTTTCTTCTCGCTCCAAATTTCAATTAACAATTTAATGGAATTCTCATTCCAATTAAATTTTTTTTTATATCTTCTCTTTTCCATTTTTATTTTTCACAAATTCAAAAAAGCAATGGTTATGAAAAATTTTTAAAATAATCTAAAATCGAAAATTCATGGACGAACAACGTGATTTTGAGGTGATTTTCAGAAAATCAAGTAACGAGCTGATTTTCTTTGACAGATAAATTTTTGAAAAATGTATAGGAAATCAAGCAAAAAGAGAACGAAATCAACTTAATTTTCGAAATCATCTCGATTTCTCAAAATCAAGTGTTTGTGAACGTACCTACTATTAGTTTGAAATTCTATTAAAAATTAAATTTAAGGAATGGCGAAATATTTTCTAGTATGGTTTGAACTTTCTCACATATTTTAATTAATACATAAATAGGCCTCTTTTTGAACGGTTATTTTCGAATATTTTACGCAATCAGATTTCTAATTCTTAACTTAATTTAAAAAAAAAAATATTTGATTTGAATGAAAAAAGTGCAATATTATTGAATTTATGATGCATAAATAATATACGTATGTATATGTATCATAATATTAATTTTGATGCAAACTTCAACAAATAATTTTGTGAATTGCATAAAAATTATTTTGTACATTTATTACCTAGGTATAAATTTTAAAAATCTACGTTTAAATTTTATTCTTAAAAAAATTTCAAAAATAATTATGTATGTACTTGTTTTTTACTGGTTCACAATTCAATTCAATTTTTAAAATAAAAAAATACAAATTATTTTTCATATTATATTACATACCTCAATGGAAGCGACAAATTTTTATTAGAATAATTACGAAAACTCATTCCAATAATAGCAAATTTTTATATACAATGCACACATTTTTTAGCTTTTATTTTTACAAAATGTACTTTCATACACAATTTGTCAGTAACTCAAAAAACATTACATATATTATACACATTCATTAATTATATTATACACACACATATTATATTCACATTCATTCTTTACACAAAACAGAAAAAAATAAACAGAAACATAACAAAACAAAAAATATGTAGATAAATACTTAACATTATAACATAGCTACATATGTATATAAATACATATATATACTATTTATATCAAAACTACATGTATAGCAATAGCGTATATTGTATAGAAACATAAAAAACAAATTAAAACAAAAAATACGTATAGCCATAGACTATAGAGTATAGATACCTACCTAACAATGAAGCTATATAAATACATTTTTATATCATTCATATTCAAATTTCAAACTATATGTATAGCAACCGTATATATTGTATAGAAACATAAAAAAGAAAATAAAACAAAAATTACGTATAGCTATAGATACCTAACACTACGTAGCTCTATAAATACATTTGTATAATGTATTTCATTCATATTCAAATTTCAAAATATATGTATAGCAATAGCTTATATTGTATAGCCAACATAAACTTCGGGAAAAAAAAAGGAAAAAGGAGGAAAACAAAGGCTCATATATTTCGCCAAAAAATATGTGACTGTTAACGCTAGTTACTGTGCTATTTTTGTGAAATTACCTTTCAAAATACAGTTTCTGTAAATAAAAATTTTAGCGTAAGAAATTTATAAAGAAAATTTAAATTTAAATTTGAGCGGTAAAATTTTTATTAAAATAAGTTAATTTATTTATAGAAGTGAAAAATTAAAAGTTGTTTTACAAGTTTAATAAAAAGTTAAAGTTAAGTTCATATACATACATGTGTGAAATATATAATGCACAAGTTCTTTTGTTCTTAATCATTCATCAATCAAGAAGTTGGAACATAATTTCTATTCAAAAAGTAAGAAAACTTTTTTTTTATTATTGTTTAGAATTTGTTTCCAAATTTATTTGATTGTCTCAATTATTTTATTCATTAACTTGTTGCAACACTTATAATTAATATTTTCTATTTTCCTGACTCTTATTTATCTACATACTTTTATTATATTTTCCATCTCTTTTGCTTTCATTAGCATGAACATATAATATAATCATCCTCTGTTTAGAATGTTTCAAAATATAAAATCAGATTCCCGCAAATCAGGTAGAACCTGCACCACATGCAAAAATAGTAGGCTGAATTTTAATGAAAGGCTCTACAGATTACCAAAGGATAGTAGCTTGTTTGATATATGGCTTGTAGCTTGTAGCTTGATTTATAGCTCAATAAAAATTTATTTAGGTCAAAGTTTTCAGATAAAATTATAATTTTTTCATCCAGTATAGAATTTTATACAGCACACGAGTTTTGAATCTTACATACTTTATTTATAATCAATGCAAAATTCCTAAATTGAGAAAAAAGAAATAAAAAATTTACCCTCAGAGGTTAACATTTCGATTGATATTTATAAAATGTAAAATTTTCTAAGCAAAGAAAAAATTAATATGCATATACATATACATATGTACATATATCTATATATACATGGCTGGCTATACTACTCTATACCCTCCATTAATTAATAATTTTTTTGGCTACTTCTTTTTATAAATTAAAGTAAAGTGACTGAAAATAAAAAAATATAAACTATTCATAAAATATATGAAATGAATAGAAAAAAAAAAAAAATCTAACAACCTAACACATACCAATAACATCTTAATAAAACGAGGAAGAATACAGTTGCCTTTGTCAACTCTTAGATACCCGTACGAACCGTTAGTATGTTCACAGCCACTCTGCCTACAATATTATTATACCCTACACCTAAAGTATAGGGTATATTAACGTTGGTATGGTGTTTGTAACCACCAAAATAAAGCGAGTTAGATATGGACACGTATATAAATTCTGAATCAGGATCACCTCCTGAGTCGATTTAACGGTGTCCGTCCGTCCGTCCGCCCGTTCGCACGATATCTCAAAAACTAATAAAGCTATCTTGATGAAATATACATGGTAGGTTACTAATTACGAAGGGAAAGCTAAGTTCGAAACTGGACAAAATCGGTCCATGGGTTCGGATTCTGGAAGCTTCCGAATGATTCCGGAGCAAACGAGATTATCTCCAAAACCAACAAAGATAGAACCTTTAAATTTTGTACAATGATGTTCCTTTCCATTCGATTTATATCTCTGAAATTTGAGAAGATTTGGTCCATGGGTTCGGATTTTGGAAGCTTCCGAAGGAGCCCCAGAGCAAACGAGATTATCTCCAAAACCAACTAAGATATAACCTTTAAATTTGGCAGAGTGGTGTTTTTTCATGTTTTATTTAAGTCTCTGAAATTTGAGAGGATTTGGTTCATGGGTTCGGATCTTGGAAGCTTCCGAACGAGCTCCAGAGCAAACGAGTATATCTCCACAACCAACAAAGATAGAACCTTTATTTTTAGTACAAGAGTGTGCTGTTATGTTTCCTTTTCTATAAAATTTGAAACTGACATTTGAAAGAATTTGAATCATGGATGCGTATATTGGAAGCTCCCGAACGAGCCCCAGAGCAAACAAGATTATCTCCAAAACCAACACAGATAGAACATTTAGATTTTTTACAATGATGTTCCTTCCCGTTTGATTTATGTCTCTGAAATTTAAGAGGATATGGTCCATGGGTTTGGATTTTGGAAGCTTCCAAACGAGCCCCAGAGCAAATGAGATTATCTCCAAAAACAACAAAAATATAACCTTAAAATTCGGCAGAATGGTGTTCTTTCATGTTTGATTTAGGTCTTTGAAATTTCAGAAGATTTGGCCTCAGGGTTCGGATTTTGAAAGCTTCCGAACGATCCTCAGAGCAAATGATATTATCTCCAAAAGCAACAAAGATATAACCTTTAAATTAGGCAGAATGGTGTTGAGCATACCTTGAGCATACCTGGTGTTGAGCATAAATGAGCATACCTTACATTTGGAGCTCTTGCAATTTCTTGATGAATGCCCTTTGGTAAGGCAATTAATACAAAGTGATAAGCCTTTTATGTGATTATATCTATCAAGTATTGTTAGTGCTAAAAATTTAGAGCACTTGTAAATATTATGTTGAGAATCATTACAGAAGTGGCATGAGGTATGATTGATCTTTGTTGCGGGTAAAGTAGTAACACTGTTGGAGGAGAATTTATTTTTGTTGTTATTAGTGAAGCTATTGGCTGAACCTGGTGCTAATTGTTTTTTAGGTGGACACGTATTATCGATTAATTCTAAAGTTCTATGTCGACATTCCAGAAATTTTATGAGCTTACCTTTTTCGAAAAACGTTCTGACAAAAAGAACGTTATCCATTTTTTAGTTGGTGGGTTCTGCACCTTTGCTAAAAGAACTCTTTGGCCCCTTTTGGTTTTTAAAAACCACCAATTTAATACATCATAATGCACTCCCACAGTAAGTACGTCGATTGCCTGGTACACCTCTCTCCCCTTTTCCTGCGGCAATTAAATTGTTTAAAGAAGACTAAAAAAAAAGTCATATAAAATTTATATTTTTATTAAAAATAGTTTATATATTAAATTTTAATTAATAAGTTTTACTTACCATAGTTAATATATTACCAATTGTTGAAAGAAGTATGAAGAAATTATAAATTTATAACCCTTATATATGATTTAACCAATGATATTAATTTTCCATACCTGAATTTGAAGATAAAATTACAATACTGAATTTTAAATTAAATTTTAGTCATTAACAACATCAGAAATACTCGTAACCAAGTTTTTGTTTTTTTTTTTATGAAGAATTTGCAACTTTGTAAAAATATAAATAAATCTTTTAAAATAATTTTTTTTTTATAAACTTTGTAAGAATATAAATAAATCTCTTAAAATAAAAATAAATTAATTGCAATTTGAACGATAAACGTACGATATGAAACCACCATCACTAAATTCAATAGCAATAGCTAAGTGGCTATTCAGGAAAATTTTAATTCAATTATTACGAATATTTGTGCATTTGTATGGATATTCAAAATATTAAATTTTATTGACCCTTGTTAAAAAAGGATGTCACTATTCACGAATTAAGGAAAAATTGTAGGTGGCTAGGAAAAAAGGAAGGTCCAGATGGAAAAAAGCAATTTACTGTAACCTATATGTATGAAAAAATGAAAAAATTGCAAAATGAAAAACAATACAAGTTTTGCTTCGATTTCTGTAAATACTAATTAAAGGATGCTAAATAAATAAAAAAAATTTGTTTTTCTTTTTATGTAAAATATTTAATTACAGCTCTTTAACATATTTTACATTAAATAATAGCAACTTACTCTTTTATATCCAAAAGGTTGAGAAGAGAAATCATTAAAGAATTTACGTTTTTCTGATTTCGCCTGATATTTTTTGATTTCTGGGACCGTAACAACCTCATGTTTTTGAGTGCATCGGATATTGTAAGAAAGTATATTGAAATTGGTGTAATTTGAGTTGAGTACAGCATCTTTAATTGAATTGAAATTAACCTTTTGAGAAGCTGAGTAGTTAAGATTAATTCACTTGACTTTACAGGTTATCTTTTTTTTTCCATCTTTAGTACTAAATACTTTCTAAGCATAATTTTTTAGTCCACCACTTACAAATTCTATGATGTAACTGTTGACTCCATAGCATTCTAGCTCATCCGCCATATTACCAATAAAGTTTCCTATTCTGTTTCATATTTTCCTTCTTTACCGAATATATTAAATATATTACCGAATCTGTATCACGATCACCAAGTAGTTGCAGATAATTATATAATTTAAGACGAGCCTGAGTAGTTGTGTAGGCGGCAATGCATACATTTACGGTAGGTAAAATGTCTGCTACTTCCTCTTTATAGTGCCAGGTAATTACAATATTTTTTTCATTCACAGGTAAAATATGGCACACTTCTATATTTGGGTTTGTTACCATTTCATAAAGTTCTGATGGATTATTTACTATCTTTGTTTTTTATTGATTCTCTCTCTGACAAAACTTTCCCCAAAAAGAGTTTAACATTAATTGCAAATGATCTTAATCTAGAATTGTGACAAATTTTAGAAGACTGCAGCTTAATGTTTTAATTTTTCAGAAAATTTTCAATGTATTTTTCGTTTTCTTCTTCGGTTGAACATTTTCTGGGCCAGCCAGAAGCTTCTTTTTTCGTTTTTAAAAACTTATCCATCATGTTAGTGAATAATCCATCAATATTTGTTAATTCATTATATTGCACGACATTGTATTTCCATATTTCATAAATATTTAAAATTTTATAACCCAATTTAACTGCTATATTAACTTCATCAACAACCCATGTACTTAATAAGGTTTTTTCTTCATCTGAATGTGAGCAAAATTCATTTTGATTTTTCTGAAAGCTGCAGCTTTTGCATAAGGTAAACATAAGTTTACCATTTTGTTTAAGCGGAAGCACAGGATGTAATAAATTTTCTGGTGGTATAATTTAACTTAGAACACTCTGAATTTCCTATATAAATTGTAGGGTGTTCAACTGGAAATTTTCCATATTTACAAACCCACGGATACAATGAACACACATCTATATATTTAATTTTTTCACCCTCTTTGCATTTATAATAACTGCACATGTTATCTGTACGACCTCCGTAAAATGCATCTCGTGGGTTTAATGGTGTACAATTTACTAAAGGATTATTGTTTAAGCATTCTGTTTCTGATTTGCTTAACTTTTTATGAAATTCACAATTCCACATTTCAATTACTTAATACCTTCAACTTAGTCTTTCTGATTTAGTAACAGTTTTTTCATATCTAAAATTTAATGTGTCATTGGGATCATTTAGTAGCGAAATGTCCCTATTATACTGCAGACAAATTGGATGACCATGAAAGTAGCACCCATAAAACTCAAAAACTCGTCTAGTCTCTTCGCAATATCCATCTACTTTAGCACCGCTTACCACAGCTTCTCGCCCTTAAGCTGTATGAAGTATATTGATTCCTCTTTTTTCCTCTTCGTATATTAATCAGCGTAAAGCTTCCTTTGAATGGTTGTCAGCATATCTGTAACCATTCTCGGGGATTATTTCAATTGTATTGGATTTTAAAAAATTTCGCCTATACACAAGATTACAGTATGTTGCAATTGTTGTTGCTTCAAGGAAAGGCTCAACATTGCATTCATCCAAAAATAATTTTCTAAATTTTAAAGAGGCTTCTGCCAGAATGTTTACATCGCTAGTGCAGTATTCAACTATATCGCGTTGCATATCAAACTGCTCATTTTTGTGTTCTTGATACCATTTAAGAAAAGTAGAACGTTCTGCTACCTTCATTGTATTTCGTTTGTAATATTCAACAGGCGAGAGGGGTCCAATATCATTTTCATTTTCAGCTGTATTAAAATAATACGGAAAATATCACTTTTTGGTAAATCAAAGCCTTTTGGCAATTTTGATAGCGCCATTGGAAAATAATTTTAATGAATCTAAAAACTTAATATTTTCTAATATTATCAAAATTATTTTTGTACCTCCCATTATAAGTTCTGGCTTCAACGACGTATTTTCCAAAATATGGTTCAATATGAATTGGTGATCGTACGCTTGACCGTTATGTGCTACTACGATTATATTTTTAAATATTTTTCTTTAAAAGAAATCGCTTATTACATTTTCGTTTTTAATCGTAGTGCGAAATTTACATTTTTGACAAAAGAAAAGATTTTCTTCATATAAACATAAATCCCATCGTTCTTTAAATATACATAGGTTAGCTTCATGTTGTTTAATTTCTCCTATAGATTCTTCATTTAACATTTTTTCCTGTACAATTTGTTCTTGTCGACTTTCCAAATCGTAAAATATATATAATACAAGTATTCGCCCGCCCCTCGAAATAAGAAGTGTTTTAATTAGCAATTACAATACAGTATATACAGTATAGTTTCTTTATGATTTTATTTAAAATGTAAAAATACAATTTTCAATAATTAAAGCCTTTATGAATTAAAAATTTCTTTGCAAATGATATTTTTTATAAAAACACGGTTATTATTATCTTTTAGAAGTTGCGCTTGATTTATTAAGTATTGGAAACTCAATATATACCTATTATATATATATTATAAGAAGCCTAAGATGGTAAATCATTGAGTAAAAGGGTTTTAATTGTCTATCAATACAGATTAAATATTTTGATGATATGATGATATGTAAGAATTTATTTCGTTTAAAATATAAAAAAAAAAACCAAAAAAAAAAAAAAAAAAAACAGAACTGAACCAAACTTGCAAAATTAAAAAGCAACTATTAATAACCCCACACTCTACCGCTGTACTAAAACCTAAACTAAAATCTGAATGTTTATATTCAGTTATATTGTGAAATTCCTACTCCATACAACCAATATTTTAAAATTTTTAATCGAAAAGAAAAAATAAAACAAAAATTTAACGGAATCAAAGAGCGTCTTTTTTGAATATGTATATTATAGGTATAGATTATACATACTATATGATACATATGTATATACTTTATATGGGTTTTTTTATAAAAATGGAAAATTATTAATGAAAATCAGAAAATTTTGGAAAAATATTAATCTTGTAAGATGGCTGTACTGAATATTTATCATTTAAAAAGAAAAAATGAAAGTTGGTTGGTAAATCATTGAGTAAAAGGGTTTTAAATGTCTGTCATTTACAGATTAAATATTATGATATGATGATATGAAAATATCAGAAAAACAACAAAAAAAAAAAAATGGAATTGCATCGAACTTGAAAAACTCAATACTTCGAAGTTTACGAATCGGCCACTCTACCACTGCACCAAACCCTTCACTAAAATCTGAATATTTATATTCAATTATATTGTGAAATTTTTATTTCCTACCATACAAACTATATTTTAAAATTTTATTTATGTATTTAGAAAAAAAGCAAAATTTAAAATTGAACGGAATAAAAGAGCGTCGTTTTTGAATATGTATATTATAGGTATAGATTATACATACTATATGATACATATGTATATACTTTACGTGGGTTTTTTATAAAAATGGAAAATTATTAATGACAATCAGAAAATTTTGGAAAAATATTGATCTTATAAGATGGCTGTACTGAATATTTATCATTTAAAAAGAAAAAATGAAAGTTGGTTGGTAAATCATTGAGTAAAAGGGTTTTAAATGTCTGTCATTTACAGATTAAATATTATGATGATATCTCCTGTTTTTGCTTGCCGTACATCTGACTGTATATAACATAGATGCTCTTGGTCCACATGTGTTTTACAAATTTTACAAAAATATTCTCCACAAAAATGTCTTTTAAATGTGTCACAAAAATGTCTTTTAAATGTGTCACAAAAATGTCCGAAGCTTTGTGATTAGTGAGGCATTGTTACCCTCTAAAATAACGATTACAACCCTCACATAAAATATTTTCTTGATCTTTTGCACATGCCGGAGATTGTTGACACTTTGGGCATGTACCAAAGCATCTGTGATTGCTGTTGTACTGTATTTGACATATTTCACAATAATATGAACAACAGAATGCAGCTGTTAATGATGTCACAACGTTGTCACGACCTTCATGATATAGGAGGTTCAGTCTTTTGAATCATCACTTCCTTCAAATAAAACATCTCTACCTTTAGTTCCATATTCGTAAACGTCAATTTTATAATCTTTTAAATATCGCTGAAACTGTTGAAGCTCTGGTAACCCATACTCGTTTTCTGGTATATTTACTCCAGCGTTGTTGATGAAATCGGTGGTAATTTTTGATTGTAATTTACCGGTGTTTTTCTTGATCTTAGTATATTCTGAATCTCTTTCTATATGGGCTTTAGCAACTATAACTGGCCGTGGAAGGCACAGATTATTCTTGTTTCTAATTGTGATTATGCCTTTACGTTTTGCGCATTCCTCCGTAAAGGAATTATGATTCCTACCACGTTTCCCACGACCTTGAGGTAATCGCACAGTAGTTATCCCCAGGCAAAAAGTATCAGTACTCAATCCTGTAAATTATAATATACCTAAATATAGTTACTAAAAATATATATTTATGTTTAATACACTTACCTTCGGAATTACTTTGGAAAATTTTACTTATCATTTCCCAAATATCCTCAAATTTAACTTTAGCAGTGTCTCTGAAATTTATCCAACCAGGACCCTGCTCTTCAAAACTTTTTCCACAAAAGGTTATACCCACTTTATCTATGGGTAAAATGTGTTTGGTGCCATGTGTTATTACTTCATTTATAGCCTCCTTTATCCAGACTATTGGCTCTGCATTCTCTGGTACCTGTTTTAGTTGAAACTCCATTTTCCTTCCTCTTACATTAAATTTTTTAATGTTGGTCATTTGATCCTTAATAATATTGTAGTGATTGTTCAATTCGCCCGAGGAAGTCGAAGCACCGACTATACTTTTATATTTTTAAAGTAATATTTTCTTAGACATTCTTTACTTCTTTTTAGTTTGATAGTTAGTTAACAAATTGTTATTGGAAATGAGTTTATTCTGAATATATATTCACAGCTAAAGCACAAAATTTTGAGTTGGAATACCAAAGTATTTTTGCAACAATGTAATTTAAAAAATAAATAATGAATTTTAAATGTTTAATTAATTTATAATTAATTTCAAATAAAAACATTCCATTTTATTTTTAAAAGTCACGATTCCTATTAATTAATTTTAATTGTAAGCACATTACACTTTTTAAAAATTGCGATTTTTATACTATTTAATTCCAAGATTAATTTCAATAAAAAGTAGCTAATCGACAATAGAATGTAGGTTGTGGCGAATGATTTATTTATTTTAAATGTCATCACATTCTATTTCATTTTTAAAATCACGATTTCAATACAAAGTAGTTAACATAATGTATTCAATAATTTCATTTTATAATGTTCTAACTTGTATGTACAATAACTAAAAATTTAGTTCACATTATACAAGTAACTAGCAGAAAATTTACCAATAGCTGAATTTTTTCCCGATTGCAAAATACAAAGTAATTAACAGAATAAATAATTTCATATCAAACACCTGCATTTTTTGTTTAAAAAATTAATCATTAAATACAACTTTTTTTCTCACGATTTTATACATACATATCAAGGTCAATACCTGCATGTTATTTATCTCCTAAATAACAACTGCATTTTTATACCCTACACCTAAAGTATAGGGTATATTAACTTTGGTATGGTGTTTGTAACCACCAAAAGGAAGCGAGTTAGGTATAGACATATATATATATTCTGAATCAGGATCACCGCCGGAGTCGATTTAGCGATGTCCGTCCGTCCGTACGCACGACAACTCAAAAAATAATTATGCTATCTTGATGAAATTTATATAGTAGGTTACTAATTACGAAAGAAAGGCTAAGTTCGAATCTGGACAAAATCCGTCCATGGGTTCGGATTCTGGAAGCTTCCGAATGATTCCGGAGCAAACGAGATTATCTCACGCAACACAAAAAGCAACACAGATAGAACCTTTACTTTTGGCAGAATGGTGTTCTTTCATGTATGATTTAGGCCTCTGAAATTTAAGAGGATTTGGTCCACGGGTTTGGATTTGGAAGCTTCCGAACGAGCACCAGAGCAAATGAGATTATCTCCAAAACCAACAAAGATATAACCTTTAAATTTGGCAGGGTGGTGTTCTTTCATGTTTTATTTAAGTCTCTGAAATGTGAGAAGATTTGGTCCATGGGTTCGGGTTTTGGAAGCTTCCGAACGAGCCCCAGAGCAAACGAGATTATCTCCAAAATCAATAAAGATAGAACCTTTAAATTTTTTATAATGATGTTTCTTCCAGTTTGATTTATGTCTCTAAAATTTAAGAGGATGTGGTCCATGGGTTTGGATTTTGGAAGCTTCCGAACGAGCCCCAGAGTAAATGAGATTATCTCCAAAAACAACAAATATATAACCTTTAAATTTGGCCGAATGGTGTTTTTTCATGTTTGATTTAGGTTTCTGAAATTTGAGAGGATTTGGCCATGGGTTTAAATTTGAAAGAATTTGAACCGTGGATTCGAATTTTGGAAGCTTCCGAACGAGCCGCAGAGCAAATGAGATTATATCCAATACGAACAAAGGTAGAACCTTTGAATTTGGTACAATGGTTTCTTTCGTGTTTGATTTATGTCTCAGAAATTTAAGAGGATTTGGTCCATGGGTTTGGTTTTGGAAGGTTCCGAACGAGCCCCAGAGCAAATGAGATTATCTCCAAAACCAATAAAGATATAATCTTTACTTTTGGCAGAATGGTGTTTTTTCATGTATGATTTAGGCCTCTGAAATTTGAGAGGATTTGGTCCTTGGGTTCGGATTTTGAAAGCTTCCGAACGAGCCTCAGAGCAAATGATATTATCTCCAAATGCAACAAAGATATAACCTTCAAATTAGGCAGAATGGTGTTCCTTCATGTTTGATTTATGTTTCTGAAATTTGTGAGGATTTGGTCCATGGGTTCAAATCTTGGAAGCTTCCGGACGAGCCCCAGAGCAAACGAGTATATCTCCACAACCAACAAAGATAGAACTTTTATTTTTAGTACAAAGGTGTTCTGTTATGTTTCCTTTTCTGTAAAATTGGAAACTGACATTTGAAAGAATTTGAACCATGGGTTCGTATTTTGGAAACTTCCGGACGAGCACAAGAGCAACGAGCATATCTCCAAAACCAACAAAAGTAGAACCTTTAAATTTGATAGAATGGTGTTCTGGCAAGTTTTCTTTATGTTCCTGAGATGGATTCGATGAATTAGAGTGGCAATTCGGGTAGCTGACACAAACCTCCCAAGGACTACCAATCTTCGAAAATAATTAAGATAGAAACTTAAAATTTTATACAAGGGTGTCAAGCATATCCCAAGCGAATGCTTCTTTTACGTTCCTGAAATTCGAGTTGAATAAGACAGAAAAGGGAAGAAGTTCAAGCAGCTGCCAAAAACACTTATGGATTTTTAATTTAATTCGAGTTATTCAGGTGTAGGGTATTAATAAGTCGGTTGCATCGACTTACTGTTACATTTACTTGTTTTTTTAATATTTTAGTATTTTAAAATAATTTGGGTGAATTTTATAATTTCTGGAACTTATGGGTTGTACATATATTCAAACTATATGTTTATATGTACATTCTTCTAAAGCAGATTCTAACCTTCCACACAACGATTATCAATCCAAAACTTTTTCAAATATTCTATAGTACCATTTAATACTAAGCGGTAAATGTATATTAAATTTACTTAGTACAAAATAATAAATATAATTTTAAATATTATATTATATTATGTTATATTTAAATATTCCATTGATATAATAATTTCTATAAGTACAATAAAATACATATATGTATGTAAATACGGCGCTATATAATATACATATATACTCTTATCATTCATTCACTAGTGACATATACAATATGTAAATAAACATGATATTATATAAGTATGTATATATATGAATATCATATAAATAATAATAAAAATTCTTCAAGCAACCGTTATGTTGTTTATTTATTTACATTTTTTTATACTACGCATTATATCCTCAACAATTTCAAATTATCGAGTAAAACAAAATGGAAAAAATTCGTTTTAAAGAAATTTGTTAGAAAATTTGAAAAAATCAAGTAACACTTTCGTCAATTATAAAGTAACCCTATATTATTAAAAAAAGTTGTTAACAGAAATAAGAGTATAATGTTGAAGCTTTAATTTTTGTGTATTACTTCAAAAAAATTTTAACAGGTGTTCAAGTTACAGGTGTTTAAAAATAGGAAATTTTCAGTTTTTGACCCCTTACAGCTCCTAAACGGGGGTGATACAAAAAAAATTTCTGAAATGACTCATACTTATTTTTAAAGATCTAACTTCTGTAAAAATTTCAAGTTTCCAACTTGAACCGTTTAGAAGAGAGAAGGGTTAAAGGATTTTGTAAAATTTGAGTTTCGCATAACGGTAAATTAAGACACCATATGTCACAAATATATATTTATTGTATATATACTTTTAAAGCTAATAAAAGTAGTAATCGTTTGGCGTTTTCAAAATGAAGATATACCTTATACAACTTGTGCTATAACAATTTAAATATAGAGCTTTTTTGAACCTTTGGAGAGCTGTAGCTCCGTAACGGGTGGAGCTACAAAAAAAAGGTATTAAAAATAAAATTAATATTTTTGTGAGATCTATCAGCTGTTAAAATTTCATAGCCCTATTTCAAAAAAAATGTAGGGATCTAAAAGTTAGGTGTTCGAGAGCTACCCTAAGGCTTGGTCCAAACTAAACCAAAAAAAATAGGGAACCTACAAATTACTCCCAAAATATTTTGTGTAAATTTCAAGATTCTAGCTTTCTTAGTTTTTGAGTTAGCGTGCTGACGGACGGACGGACATGGCTCAAAAGTCTTAGAATTTTTTTCTGATCCGATCCATACCTTTGAACGTATATCTAGCAAGCTTATTTCGAGGTGTTACAAACGGAGGAGTAATTTTATTATACCCGATCCTATCGTACGGGTATAAAAAAACTTTTACATTTGTGACTTTTTTGATTTTTCGTTAGAAGTTTGATTTTTCGTTTCGTTTGATTTTTCGTTTTTCTCTTTCTTTGGGGCACTACAAATTAAAAAAAATTGTGAGCGATTTTTTGTTCTACTTGCGTTATCTATATATATATATAATTTCTGGTAAAACCCAAGTTATAGTAAGTATTATGTGAATATTATTGTATATGCAAATATGAATTAAAGGTGAGAATGTTAAAAATAAACTATGTGGACAATGATTTGAGTACGAAAGTGAATAATTAAATTTGACTGTATATTTAAATAAATAAAAGTTTCACGCAACAAAATTTATGACGGATATTATGTGAATATTATGTGCAAATGCAGTATAAACAATAATAATGAAATTGTATATACCTACTCGTAATAATTAAATGAAAAGAAAAGTGTGGAATTAAACTCTTATTTACCAGCTGTGCCCAGACCAAACTATTTTTGTTAGCATATAAAAATGTTAAAAACAGCAAGCTGCGTATATAAAAAGTGTAAAGCTAAGAAATAATTGTAGTGTATCTTGATCTGTTCACAAAATTATTTCCATAACTGAAAAAAAAAATTTATTAGATAATTTTAAATTGCTGATCAACACTTTGTATGATCATGTATGGGCAATTACATACATATGTTTATTTTAGTAACATCTGGTAACATACAATAATGAATCAAAACAAATTCATTTTTTTGTAAAAAAGAAGATCAAATTACATCTTCATTCTAAATTTTAATGTTATGATTTTCTTTATGATTCATTATTGTTGATAATAATATTTTTGGAAATAATAACAAATGCATATGGAAATGAAACTGGTCGGCGCAGTACATTACTCTTAACCCATATTTAATTCTTAGAAACAAAGCAATAAATTATCATAATTTATTGACTTTGATAAAATTGTATTGATTTGGAGAATTCCAAAATAGTATATAAGAATTGATATTTTTGTTAAATAAATGAGAATTGTTCTGACTAAACCAGAATAAACATCTTCTTTTATTTTATGCGTTTAGCAATTAACTTTGCTGAAGTATTATAGGATTAGATATTTATTTTAGTTAAAGGAAAGATTTCTCATCAATAATTGAATTAACAATTAACTTTGCTGAGGGAATTATATAGGTAACCGTACCTTATACGATAAACGGCAATTTACTTTGCCACAGTAATAGGCGTTCACTACGCCGTATAAATATATGGTGACACATACTTCAATAAAGGGTGGACTAAATTAGCACATACATGTAGTAAGGATATGGAAATGACTATTAACGTCCAATACTACATTTAAAGGATAAATAACAGCAAACATATTACAAATAACATTAATAATAAATAATAAAACATTTTGTGAATTAACTTCTTTAGTAATAAAAAAAAGTTAGTAAGTTAATATATTTAATACTAATTGATAAAATCGTGAATTCGTTGTATATGTTACGGTTTAAGTAATGAATTGGTTATTATTAATAATAACCGGACATTATTAATAATAACCAATATAGAAAGGTCAAAGTGATTAATTTGGACTGAATTTATTAAATGTATCACATAAGCCGGTAATTATTAATAATTCCATAATTGTTTACCAAAATTCGTGAGATAAGAATATTAATTTGAATAAGAAATATACATATTTGTGCTTGAAAATTTCTACTAGAACAACAAAAAAAAATATGAATATTTGGCATGTATTTAAAATTTACATTATTTTTGATAGTGAAACTTTTGGTGTTTTTTTGAATGCAATTTAATATTAAAACAATAACAAAATTAAAATAACAAAATTTTACTATAAAAAAGTTTGGCAAAATAATTTAGCAAATTTATGGTACTTTTTGTAGCATAATTTTTAGAATTTTTTAAACAAAATTGTTTTTGGGCTAATTGTTTGTTAAAGAAATTTGTAATATTGTTAGTTAGTGATTGTATTTTTAATAAAACGCAAATCGTTAGTACTATTAATTTTTACTAATCGTTAGTATTATTAATATTTTCTGTTATGTACCTAAATATCAGATGTACATTTCTTGCTTTTCATAGCAAAACATTTTAATATTTCTTTTTTTCTATCTGTTATGTACCTAAATATCAGGTGTACGTTTCTTTCTTTTCACAGCATAACATTGTAATAGTTGTTTTTTCTATTTATTATGTACATAAATACCAGATGTACGTATCTTTCTTTTCATAGCAGAACATTTTAATATTTCTTTTTTTTTCTATCTGTTATGTACCTAAATATCAGATGTACGTTGCTGATTTTGCATAGCAGAACATTTTAATATTCCTTTTTTTTCTATTTGTTATGTACTTAAATATCAGATGTACGTTTTTGGCTTTTCATAGCAGAACATTTTAATATTTCTTTTTTTCTATCTGTTATGTACCTAAATATCAGGTGTACGTTTCTTTCTTTTCACAGCATACCATTTTCATATTTCTTTTTTCTATCTGCTATGTACCTAAATATCAGATGTACCATTCTTTCTTTTCATAGCATATAATTTTAATAGTTCTCTTTTTCTATCTGTTATGAACCTAAATATCAGGTGAACGTTTCTTTCTTTTCATAGCATACCATTTTCATATTTCTTTTTTTTTATCTGTTATGTACTTAAATATCACAGGTACGTTTCTTTCTTTTCAAAGCAGAACACTTTAATATTTCTCTCTTTTCTATCTGTTATGTACCTAAATATCACAGGTACGTTTCTTTCTTTTCAAAGCAGAACACTTTAATATTTCTTTTTTTCTATCTTTTATGTACATAAATATCAGTTGTACGTTTCTGATTTTGATTAGCAGAACATTTTAATATTCCTTTTTTTTCTATTTGTTATGTACCTAAATATCAGATGTACGTTTTTGACTTTTCATAGCAGAACATTTTAATATTTCTTTTTTTCTATCTGTTATGTACCTAAATATCAGGTGTACGTTTCTTTCTTTTCATAGCATACCATTTTCATATTTCTTTTTTTCTATCTGTTATGTACCTAAATATCATATGTACCATTCTTTCTTTTCATAGCATATCATTTTAATAGTTCTCTTTTTCTATCTGTTATGTACCTAAATATCAAATTGACGTTTCTTTCCTTTCATAGCAGAACATTCTAATATTTCTTTCTTTTCTATCTGTTATGTACCTAAATATCACAGGTAGGTTTCTTTCTTTTCAAAGCAGAACATTTTAATATTTCTTTTTTTCTATCTTTTATGTACCTAAATATCGGATGTACCATTCTTTCTTTTCATAGGATATCATTTTAATAGCTCTCTATTTCTATCTGTTATGTACCTAAATATCAGATGTACGTTTCTTTCTTTTCATAGCAGAACATTTTAATATTTCTTTCTTTTCTATCTGTTATGTACCTAAATATCACAGGTACGTTTCTTTCTTTGCAAAGCAGAATATATTAATATTTCTTTTTTTCTATCTTTTATGTACCTAAATATCAGATGTACGTTTTTGGCTTTTCATAGCAGAACATTTTAATATTTCTTTTTTTCTATCTGTTATGTACCTAAATATCAGGTGTACGTTTCTTTCTTTTCATAGCATACCATTTTCATACTTCTTTTTTTCTATCTGTTATGTACCTAAATATCAGATGTACCATTCTTTCTTTTCATAGCATATCATTTTAAAGTTCTGTTTTTCTATCTGTTATGTACCTAAATATCAGATGTACGGTCCTTTCTTTTCATAGCAGAACATTTTAATATTTCTTTCTTTTCTATCTGTTATGTACCTAAATATCACAGGTACGTTTCTTTCTTTGCAAAGCAGAACATATTAATATTTCTTTTTTTCTATCTTTTATGTACATAAATATCAGATGTACGTTTTTGGCTTTTCATAGCAGAACATTTTAATATTTCTTTTTTTCTATCTGTTATGTACCTAAATATCAGGTGTACGTTTCTTTCTTTTCATAGCATACCATTTTCATACTTCTTTTTTTCTATCTGTTATGTACCTAAATATCAGATGTACCATTCTTTCTTTTCATAGCATATCATTTTAATAGTTCTGTTTTTCTATCTGTTATGTACCTAAATATCAGATGTACGGTTCTTTCTTTTCATAGCAGAACATTTTAATATTTCTTTCTTTTCTATCTGTTATGTACCTAAATATCACAGGTACGTTTCTTTCTTTTCAAAGCAGAACATTTTAATATTTCTTTTTTTCTATCTTTTATGTACCTAAATATTAGATGTACATTTCTTTCTTTTCATAGCATAACATTGTAATAGTTCTTTTTTTCTATTTGTTATGTACATAAATACCAGACGTACGTTTCTTTCTTTTCATAGCAGAACATTTTCATATTTTTTTTTCTATCTGTTATTTACCTAAATATCAGATGTACAATTCTTTCTTTTCAGAGCATATAATTTTAATAGTTCTCTTTTTCTATCTGTTATGTACCTAAATATCAGATGTACGTTTCTTTCTGTTCATAGTAGAACATTTTAATATTTCTTTCTTTTCTATCTGTTATGTACCTAAATATCACAGGTACGTTTCTTTCTTTTCAAAGCAGAACATTTTAATATTTCTTTTTTTCTTTCTTTTATGTACCTAAATATCAGATGTACCATTCTTTCTTTTCATAGCATATCTTTTTAATAATTCTCTTTTTCTATCTGTTATGTACCTAAATATCAAATGTACGTTTCTTTCTTTTCATAGCAGAACATTTTAATATTTCTTTCTTTTCTATCTGTTATGTACCTAAATATTACAGGTACGTTTCTTTCTTTTCAAAGCAGAACATTTTAATATTTCTTTTTATACCCTACACCTAAAGTATAGGGTATATTAACTTTGGTATGGTGTTTGTAACCACCAAAAGGATGCGAGTTAGGTATAGACATGTATATATATTCTGAATCAGGATCACCGCCGGAGTCGATTTAGCGATGTCCGTCCGTCCGTCCGTCCGTACGCACGATAACTCAAAAAATAATGATGCTATCTTGATGAAATTTATATAGTAGGTTACTAATTACGAAAGAAAGGCTAGGTTCGAATCTGGACAAAATCCGTCCATGGGTTCGGATTCTGGAAGCTTCCGAATGATTCCGGCCTTTTGGAGATAATCAAAACGAGAACGAGATTATCTCCAAAAGCAACAAAGATATAACCTTCAAATTTTGTACAATGATGTTTCTTCCCGTTCGACTTATGTCTCTGAAATTTAAGAGGATTTGGTCCATGGGTTTGGGTTTTGGAAGCTTCCGAACGAGCACCAGAGCAAATGAGATTATTTCCAAAACCAACAAAGATAGAACCTTTAAATTTTGTACAATGATGTTCCTTCCCGTTCGATTTATGTCTCTGAAATTTAAGAGGATTTGGTCCATGGGTTTGGATTTGGAAGCTTCCGAACGAGCCCCAGAGCAAATGAGATTATCTCCAAAACCAATAAAGATATAACCTTTACTTTTGGCAGAATGGTGTTCTTTCATGTATGATTTAGGCCTCTGAAATTTAAGAAGATTTGGTCCATGGGTTTGGATTTGGAAGCTTCCGAACGAGCACCAGAGCAAATGAGATTATCTCCAAAACCAACAAAGATATAACCTTTAAATTTGGCAGGGTGGTGTTCTTTCATGTTTTATTTAAGTCTCTGAAATGTGAGAAGATTTGGTCCATGGGTTCGGGTTTTGGAAACTTCCGAACGAGCCCCAGAGCAAACGAGATTATCTCCAAAACCAATAAAGATAGAACCTTTAAATTTTTTATAATGATGTTTCTTCCAGTTTGATTTATGTCTCTAAAATTTAAGAGGATGTGGTCCATGGGTTTGGATTTTGGAAGCTTCCGAACGAGCCCCAGAGCAAATGAGATTATCTCCAAAAACAACAAATATATGACCTTTAAATTTGGCCGAATGGTGTTTTTTCATGTTTGATTTAACTCTCTGAAATTTGAGAGGATTTGGCCATGGGTTTAAATTTGAAAGAATTTGAACCGTGGATTCGAATTTTGGAAGCTTCCGAACGAGCCGCAGAGCAAATGAGATTATATCCAATACGAACAAAGGTAGAACCTTTGAATTTGGTACAATGGTGTTCTTTCGTGTTTGATTTATGTCTCTGAAATTTAAGAGGATTTGGTCCATGGGTTTGGTTTTGGAAGCTTCCGAACGAGCCCCAGAGCAAATGAGATTATCTCCAAAACCAATAAAGATATAACCTTTACTTTTGGCATAATGGTGTTCTTTCATGTATGATTTAGGCCTCTGAAATTTGAGAGGATTTGGTCCTTGGGTTCGGATTTTGAAAGCTTCCGAACGAGCCTCAGAGCAAATGATATTATCTCCAAATGCAACAAAGATATAACCTTCAAATTAGGCAGAATGGTGTTCCTTCATGTTTGATTTATGTTTCTGAAATTTGTGAGGATTTGGTCCATGGGTTCAAATCTTGGAAGCTTCCGGACGAGCCCCAGAGCAAACGAGTATATCTCCACAACCAACAAAGATAGAACTTTTATTTTTAGTACAAAGGTGTTCTGTTATGTTTCCTTTTCTGTAAAATTGGAAACTGACATTTGAAAGAATTTGAACCATGGGTTCGTATTTTGGAAACTTCCGGACGAGCACAAGAGCAACGAGCATATCTCCAAAACCAACAAAAGTAGAACCTTTAAATTTAATAGAATGGTGTTCTGGCAAGTTTTCTTTATGTTCCTGAGATGGATTCGATGAATTGGAGTGGCAATTCGGGTAGCTGACACAAACATCCCAAGGATTACCAATCTTCGAAAATAATTAAGATAGAAACTTAAAATTTTATACAAGGGTGTCAAGCATATCCCAAGCGGATGCCTCTTTTACGTTCTTGAAATTCGAGTTGAATAAGACAGAAAAGGGAAGAAGTTCAAGCAGCTGCCAAAAACACTTATGGATTTTTAATTTAATTCGAATTATTCAGGTGTAGGGTATTAATAAGTCGGTTGCATCGACTTACTGTTACATTTACTTGTTTTCTATTTGTTATGTACCTAAATATCAGATGTACCATTCTTTCTTTTCATAGCATATCATTTTAATAGTTCTTTTTTTATACCCGTACGATAGGATCGGGTATAATAAAATTACTCCTCCGTTTGTAACACCTCGAAATAAGCGAGCTAGATATACCTTCAAAGGTATGGATCGGATCAGAAAAAAATTCTAAGACTTTTGAGCCATGTCCGTCCGTCCGTCCGTCAGCACGCTAACTCAAAAACTAAGAAAGCTAGAATCTTGAAATTTACACAAAATATTCTGGGAGTAATTTGTAGGTTCCCTATTTTTTTTTAGTTGAGTTTGGACAAAACCTTAGGGTAGCTCTCCAACACCTAACTTTTAGATCCCCACATTTTTTTTTAAATAGAGCTGTGAAATTTTAACTGCTGATAGATCTCACAAAAATATTAATTTTATTTTTAATAACTTTTTTTTGTAGCTCCACCCGTTACGGAGCTACAGCTCCCCAAAGGTTCAAAAAAGCTCTATATTTAAATTGTTATAGCAAAAGTTGTATAAAGTATATCTTCATTTTGAAAACGCCAAACAATTACTACATTTATTAGCTTTAAAAGTTTATATACAATAAATATATATTTGTGGCATACGGTGTCTTAATTTACCGTTATGCGAAACTCAAATTTTGCAAAACTTTTTAACCATTCTTTCTTCTAAACGGTTTAAGTTGGAAACTTGAGGTTTTGACAGAAGTTAGATCTTTGAAAATAAGTATGAGTAGTATCAGAAATTTTTTTTGTATTACTCCCCGTTTAGGAGCTGTAAGGGGTCAAAAACTGAAAATTTCCTATTTTTAAACACCTGTAACTTGAAAACCTGATAAAATTTTTTTGAATTAATACACAAAAATTAAAGCTTCGACATTATACTCTTATTTCTGTTAACAACTATTTTTAATAATATAGGGTTACTTTATAATTGAGGAAAGTGTTACATGATTTTTTCAAATTTTCTAACAAAATTTCTTTAACGAATTTTTTGCATATTGTTTTACTCGATAATTTGAAATTGTTGAGGATATAATGCGTAGTACAAAAAAATGTAAATAAAAAAACAACATAAGGGTTGCTTGAAGAATTTGTATTTATATGATATTGTTATACATACATACTTATATAATATCATATTTATTTACATATCGTATATGTCACTGATGAATGAATGATAAGAGTATAGATGTATAGATATAGTATAGATAGTATAGTATAGATGTATAGATGTATAAGAGATAGATGTAGCGCCGTATTTACATACATATATGTATTTTATTGTACTTATAAGAAATTATTCTGTCAATGGAATATTTAAATATAATATAATATAATATTTAAAATTACATTTACTATTTTGTACTAAGTAAATTTAATATACATTTACCGCTTTGTATTAAATGGTACTATACAATATTTGAAAAAGTTTTGGATTGATAATCGTTATGTGAAAGGTTAGAATCTGCTTTTGAAGAATGTACATATAAACATATAGTTTGAATATATGTACAACCCATAGTTCTAGAAATTATAAAATTCACCCAAATTATTTTAAAATACTAAAATATTAAAAAAATAATATTGTAAGCAGAGTGACAATCTGTGAACATACTAACGGTTCGTACGGGTATCTAAGAGTTGACAAAGGCAACAGTGTTTTTCCTCGTTCTATCTGTTATGCACCTAAATATCAGATGTACGTTTCTTTCTTCTCATAGCAGAACATTTTAATATTTCTTTCTTTTCTATCTGTTATGTACCTAAATATCACAGGTACGTTTCTTTCTTTGCAAAGCAGAACATTTTAATATTTCTTTTTTTCTATCTTTTATGTACCTAAATATCAGATGTACCATTCTTTCTTTTCATAGCATATCATTTTAATAGTTCTCTTTTTCTATCTGTTATGTACCTAAATATCAGATGTACGTTTCTTTCGTTTCATAGCAGAACATTTTAATATTTCTTTCTTTTCTATCTGTTATGTACCTATATATCACAGGTACGTTTCTTTCTTTTCAAAGCAGAACATTTTAATATTTCTTTTTTTCTATCTTTTATGTACCTAAATATCAGATGTACGTTTCTGGCTTTGCATAGCAGAACATTTTAATATTTTTTTTTTCTATCTGTTATGTATCTATATATCAGATGTACATTTCTTGCTTTTCATAGCAAAACATTTTAATATTTCTTTTTTTCTATCTGTTATGTACCTAAATATCAGATGCACGTTTCTCTCTTTTCTTAACATACCATTTTCATATTTCTTTTTTTCTATCTGTTATGTACCTAAATATCAGATGTATACCATTCTTTTTTTCATAGCATATCATTTTAATAGTTCTCTTATTCTATCTGTTATGTACCTAAATATCAGATGTACGTTTCTTTCTTTTCATAGAAGAACATTTTAATATTTCTTTCTTTTCTATCTGTTATCTACCTAAACATCACAGGTAAGTAGTTAGGATATGGGGTTGCGGATATATGGAGCGATGAGGAAAAATGTCTTTGGTATGTATTTTAAATGGTAGAAAATTGTCTAAGCTAGAGGGTTCAATGAAAAAGCGTCAGATGTCGGTAGTGTAGAATGAGGAATTTGAGTAGATTGTGTCTTTGATATTTTTTATATTATAAATGAGGTTGGTAGGTTTGTGACTTTGGTTTGGATTGAAGCGAGTTAAAAAGTAATTTTAGTACATTGTGTCTTTGATAGTTTTTATATTAGAAAAGAGGTTATTATGTTTGTGACTTTGGATTGAATTGAAACGAGTATGAAGCGAGTTAACAATTTGAAAGATCTTTCAACGATCGTGTGTGTGTGTCGTTGATATTGAAACACCTAGATCGGTGGAGGTGGTGGTGGACAGTGGCTGTTGCGGTGGCAATTTTCTTAAACTGAAAACTGAAATGATGTTAGGGGGATTCCGTTTTGTTTTAAATATTAAAGAAGAAAAGAAAAAATAAATTACCTATATATTAGAAAAAATTTTTAAAAACTAAAAAATTTTATTTTTTTATATATGAAAACAAATGCCGTCGGCAAAACAATGTATGATAAGAAAAAAAGAACAAATAAAAAGAAAAACACAACAAAAAAATTTTTTTAACGTTTCTAACAAACTAAAAACCTTTTGGTAATGCTGATAAGAGATTATAAAATTTAAAAGATTTTAATTCAAAGAAATCCGAAAATTTTGTTTTGGTTTTTATTTATAATTAAGAAATAATAAGATTGATAATAGAGTATTCAAAACAGAGAAAATTAAATTTGGCAATTATTAAGTTTTTAAACTTGAAGGTGCAATTACATATATAAAATAAAATAATTTAAAAGCAAAATAAATTGAAAATGGATGTTAAAAGAATAAAGTGCGAATTTAATTGTAGTGTTTGCAAGAAAGAATTCTCAAATAAATTTAATTTGCAACGTCACATGAAAGCGCATAAATATTGCACGAAATGTGATATCTTAACATCAAATTGGAGTCATCATTTGAGAACAAATATGCATAAAACCAATGCAGCTGAAAAATTGCAGCCACACTTGAGAATGATAAATCAATCTTTTCAAAATAGGATTCAAACATTTTTAATTGATAATGTTAATGAAGAACTGATTAATCCAAGAGAATTTTTAACGAATATTAAAGATGATTTTGTAGCCGTTCTTCAGAGATCAATACTAAATCATCAAAGCTTTAAAATGAATGTTGAATTTTTTGCTGAATATATTAAAATTTCTGCTAATGATGAAGATGATTTACAATTAAGCATAAAATCTTTTCAAACAAAAATGAGGATAATTATAAACGATGAAGATATAAATCCTGCTTATGATGATGCAGTTGAATTTATAACTAAGAAAAGTGAGGAGTTTCAAGAGAAAGATAGCGGATGGGCATTAATACGAATTGTTGGAGTGGAAATAAACATAAATAAGTATCAACCCATAAGAGGATCTACATATGTTAAACTTCCTAAATCTGTGGAAAAAAAGAAAGCCTGTATTAACGTACACAACGAAGATGAATTCTGCTTCAAATGGGCATTGATTTCTGCTTTGAAGCCGGTTTCTTCTATGCCGTGGAATCCGTCTTCTTACAATATAAATGATATATCAGCATCCAGTATAAATTTAAATAATGGGAAAATTTTGAAATTTGGTAATATATTGTTTCCAATAAAAATTGATAAAATCTCAGAGTTTGAGAAAATCAATATTGATATAAGCGTGAACATTTTTGGGCTCGACTTAAATAAAGATTATAAATATCAAGTAATTGGTCCATATTATTTAACGAAAAAAGAAAAGCAATACCACATTAATTTGCTATTAATTGAAGAGGCTAATGTTTACCATTTTGTTTACATAAAAGACTTATCGAGATTAATCCGAACATCTTTAACATCGCATAAAAGCAGAATTTTTATTTGCAATAGTTGTTTGCAGCATTTCACCAATATTTCAAACTTGGAAATTCACAAAGATGAATGTGGTAAAATTGTCAGCAAATTACCAGATGAAAATAGCAATATTTTAAAATATACAAATTATCAACTGCAAATGAAAGCACCATTTGTGATATATGCAGATTGTGAGAGTATTTTAAAATCGATATCAACATGTGCTCCTAATCCCGATCAATCATCAACCAACAACATTAAGGAACATGTACCAGTTGCATTCGGATATTTTATAAAATGCTCATTCGATGACAAATTAAACAAATATGTAGAATGTGTAGGATTAAACTGTGCAAAGGAGTTTATTTTATCATTAGTTCAGACTTGTAAGGACTTATTCAAAGCATATTATTTAAAAACAATCCCCATGAAACCATTAACATTAGATGAAGAACTGAGGCAGCTCACAGATGAAATTTGTCATATTTGCGGTAAGAATTTAGATTTAGAAAATAGAATAAGAGATCATTGCCACTTTAGCGGCAATTATAGGGGCCCTGCCCATCATGTATGCAATTTACATTTTAAAAAACCGAATTTTTTCCCGGTATTTTTTCACAATTTTTCAGGCTATGATTGCCATTTATTATTCAAAGCTCTTAATTATACAAGTGGTAATATAAATATAATACCATTAAATAAAGAAAAATATATTTCTCTTTCTAAGACAATATTCTTAATAGAAGAAGGTGCTAGTTTTTCAATCAGATTTCTTGATAGCTTTCGTTTTATGGATGAGAGCCTTGATAGTTTATTTACTAATTTAGACATTAGGAAAAAATTACATGTTAAACAATATTTTGCAGATAATTCAAATTTAATTACAAAAAAAGGTGTATTTCCTTATGAATATTTAGATGACTGGTCCAAATTGCATGAATCTTTACCTCCTCAGATTGCTTTCTATAATCAGCTGACAAAAACGCTATGTTCAGATGCTGATTATAATCATGCCCTTTTAGTATGGCAAACATTTAAATGTAAAAATATGTTAGATTATTTAAAAATATATTTAAAAATATATATTGACCGGTCAATAATATATTGATAATATATTATTGACCGACGTTTTTGAAAGTTTTCGTGATATATGTAAAACTGTCTACGATTTAGATCCAGCTAATTTTTATACAGCACCGGGTCTTTCTTGGCAAGCAATGCTCAAATATACCAATATAGAATTGGAACTATTTACTGATATTAATATGTTTAATTTTATTAAAAAGGGAATGCGCGGAGGTATTAGCCAATGTTCTTTACGTCATTCTCTTGCAAACAATAAATATATGAAAGAAAAATTTGATTCCGAAGCACAATATATTATATATTTAGATGCCGTAAATTTGTACGGTTATGCTATGTCACAGTACCTACCATATAAAAATTTTAAATGGATTGAAAATTCATTGGTAACCAATTACGATGTTAATAATATTTCAGACAATTCATCACTTGGGTATATTTTAGAAGTTGATTTAGAATATCCCGATTATTTGCATGAATTGCATAACGACTTACCATTTTGCTCAAAAAAAGAAACCCCTCCCAATAAAAAACTTTGCAAATTACTAAACAAAATATGTTATCCATTATAAAAATCTTAAGCAATGCCTGAAAAATGGATTAATACTACGCAAAATTCATAGGATTTTAGAATTTGAACAATCTGATTGGCTTAAAAAATATATTGATCTAAATACTTTCCATAGACAAAATGCTAAAAATGATTTTGACAAAAAATTTTTCAAGAAACAAAATAATGCAGTTTATGGCAAGACGATGGAAAATGTAGAAAAATATAGGGAAATTAAAATAGTAGATAGTTGGGAAAATAAATATAGACATTTAGGAGCGAGAGCTTATATAGCTAAACCTAATTTTCATAGTTTAACAGTATTTACAAATAATTTGATAGCAATAGAATTAGAAAAAACTAAAATATTTTATAATAAACCAATTTATGCAGGATTTTGCATATTAGAATTATCAAAAGTTCTAATGTATAATTTTCATTATGATTACATAAAATCAAAATTTCAAAGCAATGCTCAACTAAATTATATGGATGCCGATAGTTTTGTATATACTATACAAACCGAAGATTTTTATAAGACAATAAGACCCGACCTTAATAAATATTTTGATACCTCAGATTATGAGATAAATAATCCATACAATTTTCCTTCTGTAAATAAAAAAGTTTTAGGAATGTTTAAAGATGAAATGAGCGGAAAAATTATTACAGAATTTATAGGCTTGCGTTCTAAAATGTATTCTATAAAGACGCTCACAAATGATACTATCAAGAAATCTAAAGGTGTTAAGAAGTTTGTGATAGATAATTTAGATATAGATGATTATAGAAATTGCTTGAAAAATAAAAAAATATTGTATAGAAATATGCAGGTTTTCAAATCTAAATTACATACAATTTATACGCAGGAACTAAATAAAATAGCTTTAAGTTATTTAGATGATAAGAATATATTTTGCCTGATAATGTAAAAACTTACTCATGGGGACACAAAAATATTAATGTCAATACTATTTAATGTTCCACATACTTATGTAATAAATGTTATCTAAATCTGCAAGAAAAAAAAAAAATATATATATGAAATTAAAATGAAAAAAAAAAAACTGTTTTTAATTTTTTAATAAATTTTATTTTCTCTTTTTTCTATAAATTTTTTTATTTCCAAAGCTTTCTCTTCGTATTCACTTTGATGCAAAATCTTGTATATTTTATTTTGATGTGAACAACAACTACGACATTTAGGCCCTTTTTTGCTCACGAAATCCTCAGCCTCTTCTATGCAGTTTCCACGATTTCTTATTGCGGTTTTCTAGCTCTTCGTTTTTGCGGAGGAAGCAAGTATAACAAAATACTAGTTCCTGAGGGTAAACTTCACACATTTCTTTGAAATCTTCTCCGCGATCGAACAAAAAACCTTTCAAATCGCAAAATCTATAAACTGCACAACACGGCTTTCCTGTGTTTGCACATTCCAGTATTTGGAACTCACACGGAAAACCGTAGCATGAGTATCCCATCTTGATGATTTCGTGATTTGTTGCCATTGTTAATAAAAAATGTTATTTTTTTTTTTTTTTTTTTTTTTAATTTTATTTGCACTTTACGGTGGTTCTTTATATTTTGATTTAATTTTAATTATTTTACATTACTTTCATAGAGAATTTTTCAATGCCACTCAAAAACAAAAAAAATTAATGTACCATAAAACCGCATACATCCTCCAATAATCAAAGTAAGTTTTGAAAAAATATTTTCAAACTGTAGAATGTTGAACATAGATTGAATTATATTTTTATACTCAATAATTTTTTAAGAAAAAATATTGTTATCAAATAAAAAGAAAAAAAAAATCTATCTAAAAAATCGGTGAATGGCCAGCGTAATTATTTAACTAACAAAATTTTTCAATCTTTTATGATAGATTTAAAGAAATTTGGTGCTACAAAACCGCATGCATCCCTTAATTGTTATAATAATAATATATACATATATATATATAACACTTATGAGTTAAACATTCTATAATAATTATTCTTTTCTATGTCCAATAATTTTTCTTAAGAAAACATATTGTTATCAAAAAAAAAAAACTTCTATAGTTTGTCTAATAATACAATGCAATTTATAGAGCATAAAACCGCATACATCCTTTATTGTATTAAAAAAGCTTTCTTGTTCTAATAGAAGAATTCCATGAATTTCTGATGCAAAATCTGATAAAACTAATTATGTGCAATTATTTTTATATAAATTAACCAAGTTTTCTTTAAAATATATTAGTATTTTATTACAATTAAAACAACGCAAACCTAAAAATGGATCCAATCGTAGATTTAGTAGATTTCACAAATTTCACAGAAGATGATGATGAATACGATGTCGAGATGGAAGAAGAAAATTTGTTAGCAGAATTCCTAAGTGACATCAACAGAAAAACGAAATTCGTTCCAATGGGTGAGGTTAATTTAAATGAAACCTTTCAAGTAACAACACTGCAGGAAACAGTGTCAAAGTTCCAAAAAAATAAGGTGGATGGTGGTCGCTGTGTGGTTTTCCACACAGAAAAGTTTTTTACTTATCTACCAAAATATTATGCTGACAAGCATAATTCCACCATCGTAAACTTGCTAAATAAAAAAATTGCCAATGGCAAAATTAAATACTTTTTTAAAGTTACGGATAAAAAGAATAAATTTATTGAAATAGAATTTATTAAAAAAATGTAATTTTATTAATAAAAAAAATTATCAAAAGAAATTAAACAACAATTTTTTATTTTTTAAATTATTTATTTTTTTCCAGATTTTTTTTTTTATTTTCCTTATATTTTTTCAGAATTTTAGGTTTATTAATCTTTTAAAGATTGTTTTCAGATTTTTATTTTTTCCTTTAAAACTAGCGATTGTAAATGGTAAATTAGATATGTTTCTGATCATTTCTTTTCTTCTTAAGCCCCCTTTGAATTAGCTAAATCAACAATTTTAACATGTAAACATTTTCCAAAGCACAAACACCAATATGGTTAAAAGAACATCTTTTAGAACAATGAATTTGTTGATTCTTCTTATTCTTCAATATTTTTAAACATGTAGAATCGCGATTATTCAAATCGAAAACATTGTTATTTTTCAATATTTTAATAATCCAAGATTGTTTTTCTCCTCCTTTAACATAAATTTTTGTTTGATTGGATAAAAAAATTTTCAAAAAATTGATGATTTCACAAAAATGGGTTTTACCATCAGACCACTGCAAGCCATGATGATTTTTAGTGAGCCATTTATTGGTGGTTTTTGCTTTTGCGTCTAAATAATGCCAACTGTAAGGTGATCTTATTATAAAATGTTGAATTTCATCATTTGATGAAAGAATAGCAATTTCTTTTAAAATAAATTTATTGCTATTGTCTCGAAAACCTTGCATGTCAATGATTACATATTCCATGTTTATTAATAAGCTTTTTCTTTATAGACAAAATCATTTATTTTTTATACATAAATTTAGATAATTTTAGCAACTTCTCCTGTTAATGGTTTAAATTCCACTAAGCGGTCATGCAAAATAAGACAATAAGCTGCAGTATTGTTTGGAATTTCATTTAAAGTCTTTATTTCAATTTTAACATCAACTGATCCCATTTTAAGATTATCATTTTGAAAACGAGTATCAATTATGAAGATAGGAGAATTATTTTTAAAGTTTTCCCATGAAACTAACGGTTCTGTTGTCGAGTTATTATAATAAAGGCTTCTGAAATTTGAATATGCTTCATATGCTAAAGCATAACTGTTTTTTGCAAAATCTAAATTCATATCTTCATATGGGTATGATTCAGAATTTAAAAATACTTTTATATTTTCAATATCGCAATAATTAAAAATTGATGGATTTTCTTCCAGGTTATTTTGTTTGTTAGTTTGTAAAGCAAAAATTATAAAACGAGGCTTTTCAAGTTGTGATGCTGTTTTAACATTCCAAATATGATGTGTAGTTCCTGCTGGTAATGTAGGATACTCGTGTAATTCCCAATTTCTAAAAGGAATTTTCATAACCGAACCATTTTCAATGCTTTTATATAAATTTAATTTAAGATTATCAGCTAAGTTAATATGCTGAACTTTCCAATGTATTTTTGTAATTTGAATTTTTGGTTTTGTTGGTTGGTTGGTTGGTTATAATCTTCTGCAAATCCTAATAATCTCTTTAAGGGTATTAAAAAATTGAAATGAATTCCATTTATTTTAGTTGATGCACTAGGTGACCAACTTCCATTGAATAAAGCTGTACTTTCATTTTGATTGAGTGAAATATAGTTTTTTAATGTTGAAGTTATCCCCACATTACGATTATGATCAATTTCTTTACCATTAAGTTCATAACGAATTTCATCAAATAGAAATGGTATAGCATTATTAATTAGTTTAGTATTTACAACAGCTGTTCCATCATGTTTTGATACAAATCCTTCTACATAAATTTGACTTGTTGATGGCAATATATTTAAATTCTGATTTTGTATTTGTATTCGTATAATATCACTTAATCCAAATGAGTTTAAGAATGGAGAATACGAATGCCATTGAGCACTAGTTATAGTTTCATCAAAAATTGGATTATTAAAGAGATCCATTTTAATTTACTTTTAGTAGATATCCAAGAGATTTTAGATATTCTTTATTTTCAAATGATAATCGTTTTTTGTATTTAAAATGTCGAGTTCCTCCTCCTTTGACTAACTTTGATGAATTAAGATGATGTTTATTATTCTGCGAATGTATATGGGGCCGATAATTTTGATTAAATACTATCATTCTGAAGCTTTAAGTGCAATCTAATTGTTATTGAATTACCGTTCTGATCAAGGAGTTTTAGAGTAATGGAACTTATCTGATTAATAGTTACAGGTAAATAAATTACATTTTTAGGGACTTCAATTATTTTATATCCAGGACTGACGTTAATAGAGAATTCATGTAAAATGTGAGCTTCTTTTTCATTAATATAAGCTCCAGAAATAACATTGCACTCTACTCTTATTATATTTATTTTATTAATATCAACAAAAAGATCTGAAGTATGCCATTTATTAGCTAATAATTTCTTCTTACTGAAACCTAATAATCCACCAATTGTATCTTCTCTTTCAAAATCAATATCCTTATCAGCAAAAATTTCGCACTTTAATGTATTATTATTTGCTCTTATAATTAATTTTTCCTTATCTGCTTTTGGTACATTCAATGTTTTTCTAAGAAAAAGCTCAATATCTCCAATTTCATATGAACCTGTTGGAATTGTAATAGGTTTATCATCAATAATAAATCTATTATTCTCTTCATCTATGTTAGGTATTGAATTATATGTTTGGAAATCCACTAAACCGCAGATATATTCTCTTCCATTTAGATCTATAGGAGGAAAATAATTAGTTGTCAATGTAGAAGAGTTTCCGTTTAAAGTTAATGTTATTGACATGTCTTTAATCGATATAATGAGATATTTCAGTTGTGTATTCTGTTTTTATAGGTTTTTAAATCCAAAATTCAATGATTTAGATTTAAGGCTAATACACATTAATAATATAATATATACATAAATACAAAAATCTTTCGTTTAAATTTCTTTTGTTATAACTAAATTCTAATTATTCTTTATCAGTTAGTTTTTTATTTCAGTTATGTTCAAATATAGAGAAATAACCTTGAACTTCAACAAAATTATTAATGTAGGTCAGTTTAAATAAAGCTAGACTAAGAATAAAAAATTTTTTTTATTTTTTATAATGTTTTATTTACTGATAATATACTGATTCATTTATGTTCAAATATAGAGAAATAACCTTGAACTTCAACAAAATTATTAATGTAGGTCAGTTTAAATAAAGCTAGACTAAGAATAAAAGCTTTTTTTATTTTTTATTATGTTTTATTTACTGATAATAATTTTTTTTCTTAACAATATGAAATAAAAATTCTAAGCATAAATGTCCACAATTGTAAGAATTAAAATTTTGATATTTATTATAATTATATGTAAGCTTATCTCCTAAATATTTTATTACTTCTAATGGTGGTCTTAAATTTCCAAAACTATCAAAATAATGAGTTATTTCATCTTTTTTAAAATAAGCTACCCAATGCGTTCCATCTCCAATAGAATTATCCAAATTTATTATACCACATTCATATTTCAAAGGTTTGCGTGTTGGTAAATTATCTCGCATAAAAACTCCACGGAAATGCTTTAAATATTTTTTACTAAATTTTTCTATATCATAATTGTTTAGTGCTCTTTTGGGTAGCTGATTTATTGGTTTTTTGGATTTAAATAAAGCCCTAATCCTTTCTTATATGGTTTTAAGTGCAATCCAGTTCCTCCTTTTAATGCTATTGCTTCCATCATTTTATTATGACGTTTACTTTCATGTAATTCCTTGTGAGCACTTTTAGCATCGTTTACAGCTTTTGCTATGCCCGCAGCACCGCCGGAAAGTGCACCAATAGCTGATAGACCTGCAAATATAGGGATTAAAGGCAAAAGTTCTCCAATTTTTGGTACAGGAATTATTCGAGGAATGTTAATGTTTTTTTTCTGTCCTTTAGAAAATTTTCTAGCAGCATGCAAAGCAGTTTTTATAATATTCTTAGCATTCGTTGGTTTTTTTATACTTTTAACAGCTACTTTAGCTTCCTTTATAACATTTTTCAAGGGCTTTTTTCTCGGAATTTTATTTTTTTTATTTTTTAAACCCATACCGAGCTTAACTTTAGCTTTCATTGTGTTTGTAACTAGATATGAATTTAATCGTTCACCAAAACTGGAGTCTTTAGATTTAACTCTTTGCCAAGCTTTTTCTGCTAATATTTTATCAGCTATATGACGCTGATTTTGATCAGTATTTTGAGAATATGCTATATCATGCTCTCGACAAGCCTCATCTAAACCATTAATTCCTTTATCACCTCGTGCTAATCGTTTTGCTAGTTTTGTCCCAGGACCGCAATAATTATAGCCAGGTAAATGTGCTTCAAATGGTAGTTTATTAATTAGAGAATTAACTACACCTTTTCCAATAACAGTTTTTTGGTTACTGATTGGATATTTATTATGAAGAGACATAACATTAAGTTGTTTAGTTTAATAAAGTCACTCAAATACTAATCACCTTTTATAAAATGAAATTTATAAAACTAGATAATGCAGTTAAAGTTAAAAATTTCGATCAAAATTCAAAAAAGAAAATAAAAAGACATGGTGAATGCTTTCCAGATAGTATAAGAGGATTAATAGTCGGACCTTCAAATTGCGGTAAAACTAATGCTATGATAAGTATGCTTTTAGATCCTAAAGGACTCAAATTTCAAAACATATATATCTACTCGAAATCATTGCATCAACCTAAATATGAATATTTAAAAAAATTAATAAAACCAATCAAAGGAATGGGATATAACGAATTTTCAAATAATGCTGATGTAATTGAGCCATCAGCCTCACAACCAAACTCAATATTTATTTTTGATGATGTTGCTTGTGATAAACAAGATAATATAAGAGCCTATTTTTGTATGGGACGTCACCAAGAAGTAGATAGCTTTTATTTATATCAGTCATATACAAGAATTCCAAAGCATTTAGTTAGAGATAATGCTAATTTTTTAATTATATTTAAGCAAGATGATTTAAATTTAAAACATATATATAATGATCATATAAATTCTGATATGACATTTAATGAATTTAAAAAATTGAGTGCATGCTGCTGGAATGATAATTATGGTTTTCTATTAATTGATAAAGATAGTGGTTTAAATAATGGGCGATATAGAAAAAATTTTGATGCATTTGCTAAATTTTAGTTAAACCAAGATCTGTTAGCAGTTGGCAGTTACTAACTAAACAGGTTATTTAATAGATATCAGTTAGTAGTTTGCAGTTAGCAGATAGCAGATAGCAGTTTTAATAGATATCAGTTAGTAGTTTGCAGTTAGCAGATAGCAGATAGCAGTTACCAGTCAGCAGTTAGGGATTATCAGTTAGCAGTTAGCAAGAGAACAGTTCAGTCGATAATTTACAGTTAATTAAATTATTATTAAAAAAATGGATGAACAACTTATGAAAGATTTAATGAAAACTCGTAAAAATTTAAAAAGGAAATTTCAATCTTTAAAAGTTCAGAAGCTATCAGAAGACCGTAATCGAGAAGAAGCTTTCATTCCAATTACCAAACCATTGAAAGAATTAACAAATGTCGTCAAACAACAACAACAATTTTCAAATAATGTTATCAAACCTGAAATTAAATTGCCTGCTAATGATGATAACACCTTAAAATTATTGAGATCATTTAAGCCGGAAGTTAAAACGCCTAGCAACAAAAGTAATACTCACAGTAAATTTATAACTTCAACACCAAATACTATAAAATTTGAGACTTCATCTATAACTGATAATATTATTGATGAATCATCAATTTCACAATTTCCTGTTCTTAACAAGTCAGAACTTGATAAGACATATGGACCCTATTTTGATAGGTCATTAAATGTTCGAAAACTTGGGAATGCTAATTTTGAAATAGATGAAATTACTAAAAATATTTTGATTGATAATGAAGTTTTTAAAGGAACTGATGGTCTATATGAATTGATATTTAAAAAAAAACCTATAAACTATACTGAAAATGATTTAAAAACATATCATCAAGTACTTAACAAAACTAATGCACATAGAAGAAATTATAATCATTTAGAGCAAATAAAAGGAAACAAAGGTTTTAAATACAATAATATATTAAGAAAATTATATGAACATGATTATAACACTAGACATAAAAAAACTGGTTCAGGTTGTTTGAAAAAAAAATTTGCAAATTATTTTAATAAATCTTCTACACCGGAAACCCATTTAAATTATACAAATCAATCAAATCAGTTAGTTTATTGGGATGATCCTAATGAGTTAGTTGATAGATTAAAGCTTTTAATTGCATCAGAAACAGCTGGTAACAACAATCATCACAATGAAATTGTATCTATAATTGAAGAATTGAGAGAAGCAAATATAATTCACTAATATTTTACATTAACAATTAGTAAAAATCAAAATGTCACTTGATAAGTTTGGGCGTAGTACAGCTTCTTCTTCTAGAAAACTACATACTCAAGGTCCTCCAGGTATAGGTTTCAAATTGACTTCTGAAGGAAATTATGATTTAGATAACAAAATTTTATCAAATGTTCAAGAACCAATTGATGGAAGGGATGCAGCAACACAAAATTTTGTAAATAATCATATTTTCTTTCAGAAAGAACTATTACAAAACGAGATGAGAGAAATGTTTGATCATTTACAGACATCAGTATCTAAAGAACTTAAATTATCAGAAGAAAAATTTAAAATATTCAAAAAAGAAATGGAGGATAGTTTAGAAAGAGTTCATATCAAATTTTCTATATTAATAAATGAAAAATTTGCAGAAATGAATGATTTTATCCAATTTCAAATCAAAAAACCACTTAAATTTATTAATGAGAGACTGCAAAAAACTGAAGCTCAAGCTCAATCGGCATTAGATTTATTAAGTAATTTAGAAAAAATTTGAATCAGTCTTAATTTAATTCTTGAAATGGATATACCACAAATTGGATATTCCTTAAATACATTTTTAAATAAATATGGAGATATCTTACTAGAAGAGCATTATGATGAGTTGAGAGAATATTTCAAATTTTTCAAATTATTTAAAAGCTCCATTCAAGTTAAAACAAATGAATGTGAATATCATTGGGATATTTGCCCCTATACATTAGAGGATGTTACAAGTCTACCCGATACTTGTCCATGTCATTCAGCTGAAATATATATGTTAAAATGTACAAAACTAATGGATTTATATAAAAGAATAGAAAAAAAATAAAAAAAAATAATCGTTTTTTTTTTGTTATACCCTACACCTAAAGTATAGGGTATATTAACTTTGGTATGGTGTTTGTAACCACCAAAAGGATGCGAGTTAGGTATAGACATGTATATATATTCTGAATCAGAATCACCGCCGGAGTCGATTTAGCGATGTCCGTCCGTCCGTCCGTCCGTACGCACGATAACTCAAAAAATAATGATGCTATCTTGATGAAATTTATATAGTAGGTTACTAATTACGAAAGAAAGGCTAAGTTCGAATCTGGACAAAATCCGTCCATGGGTTCGGATTCTGGAAGCTTCCGAATGATTCCGGGCTTTTGGAGATAATCTCCGCAAACGAGATTATCTCCAAAAGCAACAAAGATATAACCTTCAAATTTTGTACAATGATGTTCCTTCCCGTTCGATTTATGTCTCTGAAATTTAAGAGGATTTGGTCCATGGGTTTGGATTTGGAAGCTTCCGAACGAGCCCCAGAGCAAATGAGATTATCTCCAAAACCAATAAAGATATAACCTTTACTTTTGGCAGAATGGTGTTCTTTCATGTATGATTTAGGCCTCTGAAATTTAAGAGGATTTGGTCCATGGGTTTGGATTTGGAAGCTTCCGAACGAGCACCAGAGCAAATGAGATTATCTCCAAAACCAACAAAGATATAACCTTTAAATTTGGCAGGGTGGTGTTCTTTCATGTTTTATTTAAGTCTCTGAAATGTGAGAAGATTTGGTCCATGGGTTCGGGTTTTGGAAACTTCCGAACGAGCCCCAGAGCAAACGAGATTATCTCCAAAACCAATAAAGATAGAACCTTTAAATTTTTTATAATGATGTTTCTTCCAGTTTGATTTATGTTTCTAAAATTTGTGAGGATTTGGTCCATGGGTTCAAATCTTGGAAGCTTCCGGACGAGCCCCAGAGCAAACGAGTATATCTCCACAACCAACAAAGATAGAACTTTTATTTTTAGTACAAAGGTGTTCTGTTATGTTTCCTTTTCTGTAAAATTGGAAACTGACATTTGAAAGAATTTGAACCATGGGTTCGTATTTTGGAAACTTCCGGACGAGCACAAGAGCAACGAGCATATCTCCAAAACCAACAAAAGTAGAACCTTTAAATTTAATAGAATGGTGTTCTGGCAAGTTTTCTTTATGTTCCTGAGATGGATTCGATGAATTGGAGTGGCAATTCGGGTAGCTGACACAAACATCCCAAGGATTACCAATCTTCGAAAATAATTAAGATAGAAACTTAAAATTTTATACAAGGGTGTCAAGCATATCCCAAGCGGATGCCTCTTTTACGTTCTTGAAATTCGAGTTGAATAAGACAGAAAAGGGAAGAAGTTCAAGCAGCTGCCAAAAACACTTATGGATTTTTAATTTAATTCGAATTATTCAGGTGTAGGGTATTAATAAGTCGGTTGCATCGACTTACTGTTACATTTACTTGTTTTTTATTAATATTATTAGTTATATTTAAGATGAGTAAAGACGAGGCTATAGATTTATTCGAATGGTTATATATTTTAGATTCTTCTGAAGAAAACGAGGAAAAGGAAGATGATGAAGAGAAATTTAAAACTTTAAATCCACCAGAGGTTGAAAAGAGAGTTCATTTTGATTTAAAACCTCAAACACTTATATTATACAAATGGAATACGGCATATAAGTTAGCGCGACAAAAATATTGGGAATTCATAGCACTGGATCGCTGCAGATTCAATCAAAGAATCCAAAGTACTAATTACATTATTTCTAAAGTTCTAAATAGTAATCATCGAAAATTCATTTTCAATCAAAGATTTTCTAACTAGTTATATAATAATTTTATACATTTTATTATATTTTTATTTTATTTAAAAATGGCTAAAAGAGAGGTTGTTGAAGAGTTGCATAAACCTGCACGGAGAAATTTTAAACGCCGTAGAGTTATAATTAAAGGGTTTGATGATCTTTGACAAGCTGATTTAGTAGAAATGGGTGCATATGCTAAAGAGAATAAAGATTTTAAATTTTTATTAACTGTGATTGATACCTTCTCAAAATATGCATGGACAATTCCTATAAAATCAAAAACTGCTGAAAATGTTACGCAAGCAATGCGAAATATTTTTCAAACTTCTAAAAGACGCCCCCAAAATTTACAAACTGATGATGGAAAAGAATTTTTCAATAAAATATTCAAGAATGTAATGAATAAATATCAAATAAATCATTATTCAACATTTAGCATATTAAAAGCATCTATTGTAGAACGTTTTAATCGAACTTTAAAAGAAAAGATGTGGAAAGAGTTTAGTTTTAATGGTAATTACAAATGGTTACATATAATTGATTCATTAGTTCACCAATACAACAATACAAAACATCGTACCATTGATATAAATAAAAAATACATAGACGTCCATCAGATATAAATAAAAAAAATGCTAATGAGCTCTTGGCAACTGTTTATAGTCATTATAAAATTTCTCCACCAGCTAAATTCAAAATTGGTGACTCAGTCCGGATAAGCAAGTATAAACATGTTTTTGAGAAAGGTTATGCACCTAATTGGACAACTGAAATATTTAAAATCAGGAAAGTTCAAATTACCAACCCAGTAACTTATTTATTAGAAGATTATGAAGGTCAGGCTATTGAAGGAGGTTTTTATGAGTATGAGTTACTAAAATCTAATCATAATAACATTTTTTTAGTTGAAAAGGTTATGAAAACTAAAGATAATAAAATATTTGTAAAATGGCTTGGATTCTCATCCGACCACAATTCATGGATAAATAAAACTGATTTAATATAGAGAAAAAAATTTTTTTATTTCATATTATTTTAATTACAATTTTTTTTTTTTTTTTTAATGAATTTCCATTTGATATGTCGGATCCTGTTTGATTGTTTGTAAATCAATTACAGTGAAATCCGTTTTATATTCTGTATCTACCATCATAATTTTTTCTGCTTCTCCTTCATCTGTAATTCTTTCAACTAATATTTCTCGATATTCATGACATTGAATTTTGAGATACTTTTTAATAAAAATGCTTTCATATTCACATCTCATCTCATATTCACATGAATCAGCTTTATCTGATAAAAATTGATCAACTGCTTGCAAAGTAGTTAATGGTTGTGTTGTAGTTGTTGTTGTAATTTCATTAGTATTAGTATTAGTTTCTGAGGAAATTACATGTTTCAAAAACTGAACTGATAAATTTACTTTAACAGTCTCATTATTTGGAAGTAATATATTAAAAGATGTGCTCCCAAAAGCTGATTCATCCAATCTAATATTAGAAGTTGGAGCTGAATTTACTTGAATAGTACACAAGCAAAATATTAAAATTAAAAATGATTTCATTGTCATAAAAAAACTTTGATCTATCTTCATTCAAGGTTTATACAGTAATGCGCGATTGGAAATTATAAATATATATTTTACACTTTTATTTTCTAGAAAGTTCTTTATTATGCACAAACTTTACTTGACTTATAATAGAACATACATACATAAAGAGCGGTAAAAATCTATCTCTCCCATCTGAATAAGCTTCCATATAATCTAAATATTCTTCTTTTAACTTTTCAAGTAATTTTCTAAAATTAGTTAAGACGTCACCAATTTTTGATTTATTATTTCTTTCATTATATGCATTTTCTATTGATGCTATAAATATAATTCCTTCATCGATTCGTTTCCTTATCATCGACTTTTTCAATTCATTCTGATTTTCTTCATATTCATAGTGGTAATGAATCAATATGTTCAGTAATTTTATTCTTATCAGTTTGCAGAATATTTGCAATATTCTTATCAATCATCTCCCAATCATCTTCTTCAGAAAAAGGGCAATCGGCATGAAAATGATTAGGTGCTTGCTTTTTTTTATTTGTTAAACCTCTTATTTTACCAATAATAGATATATCACCACCATATACTTCTATTTTTAGATGTTGCCAATCCAAAGGAGATAAATCGAATTGGTTAGTAAATGATCCACCATTTGTAATTTTAAATAAACAAATTTTTTCACCACCTTCTGGAGTTATATATACCTCCAAAAAATCGTGAAATATTCTCCAATTAATTATTTTAATTGAAGCCCATTTCCGTCCACAAATGCAATATTTATACCCATGTCAAATATTATCAGCCCAAAACATTATGATGCTTATACTTAATAGTCTAATCAGGTTATGGTATTTTTTCATATTAAGATTAGCCTTTTATACAATTTTTAGGTGTAAAAATATTACAAAAAGTATTTTAAATTATTTATTTATTATTTAGTCTATTGAAAGTTCTTCACAAGAAAAGAATATGAAGCTTCTTGTATAATGTAGATTTTGAAATGTTGGGAAGATTTGCACGTGTGAAACAACTATCAATCGATAGAAAAAACATATTGAAAAGAGAAGCGGAATATATATTTGATAAGGAAAAGATAATACACAAATATTGGATTATTGGTACGAATCACAATGATTATTCACGTAGAATGTGTAAAACATGCGCTGAGCATTATAAACGAAAACATTTGACTATAAATTCTTTTTCTGAAACATTTGAAATTGTTTCTCAAAACATTGAAAAGTTTTCGTGTTATTTATGTAATAAAAAACTTTATTCTGTAATAAAAAAGTTAAATAAAAAAAATAGCTAATTATGTAGAATAAAAAATCGTTTTTGAAAGTAATTCCAAATATAGGAAGATGTTAAAAAATAAATAAAAGCAAACTTTTAAACACTAATATACTTTTTTCTTTTTAATTTTTTACAATAGGAATCCCCCTGACGTCATTTTAAATTTTTTCCTAATATATAATTCATTCTTATCTTTTTATATTTTTTTTTTTTTTCTTAAAATATTTTTTTCTATGTTAAAAAAATTTTTTTGTTGTGTTTTTCTTTTTATTTGTTCTTTTTTTCTTATCATACATTGTTTTGTATATAAAATTTGTTTGTTTGCATTTGTTTTCATATATAAAAAAATAAAATTTTTTAGTTTTTAAAAATTTTTTCTAATATATAGGTAATTTATTTTTTCTTTTCTTCTTTAATATTTAAAACAAAACGGAATCCCCCTAACGTCATTTCAGTTTTCAGTTTAAGAAAATTGACCTCCATTCAGAACATTTTAATATTTCTTTTTTTCTATCTTTTATGTACATAAATACCAAATGTACATTTCTTTCTTTTCATATCATAACATTGTAATAGTTCTTTTTTTCTATTTGTTATGTACATAAATACCAGACGTACGTTTCTTTCTTTTCATAGTAGAACATTTTAATATTTCTTTTTTTTTTCTATCTGTTATGTAACTAAATATCAGATGTACGTTTCTGGATTTAAATAGCAGAACATTTTAATATTTCTTATTTTCTATCTGTTACGTACCTAAATATCAGGTGTACGTTTCTTTCTTTTCATAGCATACCATTTTCATATTTCTTTTTTCTATCTGTTATGTACTTAAATAACAGATGTACGTTCCTTTCTTTTCAAAGCAGAACATTTTAGTATTTCTTTTTTTCTATCTTTTATGTACATAAATATCAGATGTACGTTTCTTTCTTTTCATAGCATAACATTGTAATAGTTGTTTTTTTCTATTTGTTATGTACATAAATACCAGATGTACGTTTCTTTCTTTTCATAGCAGAACATTTTAATATTTCTTTTTTTTCTATCTGTTATGAACCTAAATATCAGGTGTACGTTTCTTTCTTTTCATAGCATACCATTTTCATATTTCTTTTTTTTTATCTGTTATGTACTTAAATATCAGAGGTACGTTTTTTTCCTTTCATAGCACAGCATTTTAATAGTTGTTTTTTCCTATTTGTTATGTACATAAATACCAGACGTACGCTTCTCTCTTTTCATAGCAGAACATTTTAATATTTCTTTTTTTTTCTATCTGTTATGTACCTAAATATCAGATGTACCATTCTTTCTTTTCATAGCATATCATTTTAATAGTTCTCTTTTTCTATCTGTTATGTATATAAATATCAGATGTACGTTTCTTTCTTTTCATAGCAGAACATTTAAATATTTCTATCTTTTCTATCTGTTATGTACCTAATTATCACAGGTACGTTTCTTTCTTTTCATAGCAGAACATTTTAATATTTCTATTTCTTTTCTATCTGTTATGTACCGAAATATCAGATGTACCATTCTTTCTTTTCATAGCATATCATTTTAATAGTTCTCTTTTTCTCTCTGTTATGTACCTAAATATCAGATGTACGTTTCTTTCTTTTCATAGCAGAACATTTAAATATTTCTTTCTTTTCTATCTGTTATGTACCTAATTATCACAGGTATGTTTCTTTCTTTTCAAAGCAGAACATTTTAATATTTCTTTTTTTCTATCTTTTATGTACATAAATATCAGATGTACGTTTCTTTGTTTTCATAGCATAACATTGTAATAGTTGTTTTTTTTCTATTTGTTATGTACATGAATACCAGACGTACGTTTCTTTCTTTTCATAGCAGAACATTTTAATATTTCTTTTATTATCTATCTGTTATGTAACTAAATATCAGATGTACGTTTCTTTCTTTTCATAGCAGAACATTTTAATATTTCTTTCTTTTCTATCTGTTATCTACCTAAATATCACAGGTACGTTTCTTTCTTTTCAAAGCAGAACATTTTAATATTTCTTTTTTTCTATCTTTTATGTACATAAATATCAGATGTACGTTTCTTTCTTTTCATAGCATATCATTTTAATAGTTCTCTTTTTCTATCTGTTATGTACCTACATATCAGATGTACGTTTCTTTCTTTTGATAGCAGAACATTTTAATATTTCTTTTTTTTTTCTATCTGTTATGTACCTAAATATCAGATGTACCATTCTTTCTTTTCATAGCATATCATTTTAATATTTCTTTTTTTCTATCTTTTATGTACATAAATATCAAATGTACGTTTCTTTCTTTTCATAGCATAACATTGTAATAGTGGTTTTTTTCTATTTGTTATGTACATAAATACCAGATGTACGTTTCTTTCTTTGCATAGCAGAACATTTTAATATTTCTTTTTTTTTCTATATGTTATGTACCTAAATATCAGATGTACGTTTCTTTCTTTTCATAGCAGAACATTTTAATATTTCTTTTTTTTTCTATCTGTTATGTACCTAAATATCAGATGTACGTTTCTGGCTTTGCATAGCAGAACATTTTAATAATTCTTTTTTTTCTATCTGTTATGAACCTAAATATCAGGTGTACGTTTCTTTCTTTTCATAGCATACCATTTTCATATTTCTTTTTTTTTATCTGTTATGTACTTAAATATCAGAGGTACGTTTTTTTCCTTTCATAGCATAGCATTTTAATAGTTCTTTTTTTCTATTTGTTATGGACATAAATACCAGACGTACGCTTCTCTCTTTTCATAGCAGAACATTTTAATATTTATTTTTTTGTCTATCTGTTATGTACCTAAATATCAGATGTACCATTCTTTCTTTTCATAGCATATCATTTTAATATTTCTTTTTTTCTATCTTTTATGTACATAAATATCAGATGTACGTTTCTTTCTTTTCATAGCATAACATTGTAATAGTGGTTTTTTTCTATTTGTTATGTACATAAATACCAGATGTACTTTTCTTTCTTTTCATAGCATACCATTTTCATATTTCTTTTTTTTCATCTGTTATGTACTTAAATATCAGAGGTACGTTTTTTTCCTTTCATAGCATAGCATTTTAATAGTTCTCTTTTTCTATCTGTTATGTACCTAAATATCAGATGTACGTTTATTTCTTTTCATAGCAGAACATTTAAATATTTCTTTCTTTTCTATCTGTTATGTACCTAATTATCACAGGTACGTTTCTTTCTTTTCAAAGCAGAACATTTTAATATTTCTTTTTTTCTATCTTTTATGTACATAAATATCAGATGTACGTTTCTTTCTTTTCATAGCATAACATTGTAATAGTTGTTTTTTTCTATTTGTTATGTACATAAATACCAGATGTACGTTTCTTTCTTTTCATAGCAGAACATTTTAATATTTCTTTTTTTTCTATCTGTTATGAACATAAATATCAGGTGTACGTTTCCTTCTTTTCATAGCATACCATTTTCATATTTCTTTGTTTTTATCTGTTATGTACTTAAATATCAGAGGTACGTCTTTTTCCTTTCATAGCATAGTATTTTAATAGTCCTTTTTTTCTATTTGTTATGTACATAAATACCAGACGTACGCTTCTCTCTTTTCATAGCAGAACATTTTAATATTTCTTTTTTTTCTATCTGTTATATACCTAAATATCAGATGTACGTTTCTTCCTTTTCATAGCATACCATTTTCATATTTCTTTTTTTCTATCTTTTATGTACATAAATATCAGATGTACGTTTCTTTCTTTTCATAGCATAACATTGTAATAGTTGTTTTTTTCTATTTGTTATGTACATAAATATCAGATGTACGTTTCTTTCTTTTCATAGCAGAGCATTTCAATATTTCTTTTTTTCTTTTCTTGTATATGTTATGTACCTAAATATCAGATGTACGTTTCTTTCGTTTCATCTTCTTTTTCAAGTTCTTTTTTTCTATCTATTATGTACCTAAATATGAGATGTTCGTATTTTTCTTTTTATAGCATATCATTTTAATAGTTCTCCTTTTCTATCTTTCTATCTGTAAGCATATCATTTTAATAGTTCTCCTTTTCTGTCTGTTATGTACCTAAATATCAGATGTACGTTTCTTTCTTTTCATAGCAGAACATTTTAATATTTCTTTCTTTTCTATCTGTTATGTACCTGAATATCACAGGTACGTTTCTTTCTTTTCAAAGCAGAACATTTTAATATTTCTTTTTTTCTACATAAAAGTACCTAAATATCAGATGTACCATTCTTTCTTTTCATAGCATATCATTTTAATAGTTCTCTTTTTCTATCTGTTATGTACCTAAATATCAGATGTACCATTCTTTCTTTTCATAGCAGAACATTTTAATATTTCTTTTTTTTTATCTGTTATGTACCTAAATATCACAGGTTCGTTTCTTTCTTTTCAAAGCAGAACATTTTAATATTTCTTTTTGTCTATCTTTTATGTACCTAAATATCAGATGTACGTTTCTTGCTTTGCATAGCAGAACATTTTAATATTTCTTTTTTTTCTATCTGCTATGTATCTAAATATCAGATGTACATTTCTTGCTTTTCATAGCAAAACATTTTAATATTGTTAACATTCGTTTCTTTCTTTTCATACCATAACATTTTAATGTTTCTATTTTTCTATCTGTTATGTACCTAAATATGTGATGCACGTTTTTTCTTTTCATAGCATAAGATTATTAATAGTTCTTATTTCCGACCGCATACAATTATGTATACGTCAGGTATTGTTTTCATACTAAAAATTTATACCCGTAAATTTGTATCAGTGCGGAGTACCAGTTATATATTTAGGCTTTTGATGTAAATATATCGGATTAATAAGCCTTTGGAGCAAATCAGACAGCCGGAAGTAGTAGTTTACTAGTTCGTATTTTTAAGTTTTTTACCAATATTTGGTAACAGGAAAATATTTTTATTTATTGTTGTTGTTGTTGTTTCTCAGGGGGGCGTTTAACCACCCTTACATCTAGGCCCTGCGACCCGTTGTGCTCCCCTGCTCAGCGATCCGCACACTACCTACAGCGTCTCGTCGAGCCACTCTATACCCTTCATGAATCTCACTAAGTCGCCCTTATTGAGCATTCTCACTTCGGAAAAATTTTCCCATATGTCTTCTCCCAAGGTGTTTCGCCTTTGGTTTCTCAGGTTTTGGCATTGGCACAGAACGTGAAGTACTGTCTCTGCCTCCCGCCCACATCCCCTGCATAGGTTCGACTCCGTTAGGCCTATTCTTTCAGCGTGTGCTCTTAGCAACAGATGTCCTGTGCTAATTCCCATAAGTAGTCTCAGATCCTTTCTATTCAGTTTTAGAATTTTCTGAGTCTCCCTGCCATTTGGTTCGCCCCAGAATTCTTTCGTATGTATTGATCCTGGGGATTGCCACCAACTTTCCCTAGCACTGGCCTTAGCCCAGTTCCTTGTAGTTAGCTTTACCGCCGAGTACGGCATACCTACGTCTACTATATCTACTAACTGTCTGTTTAATGCAGATTTTGCTGTCGCGTCTGCGATTTCGTTGCCGGAATAGCCTGAGTGATCCGATATCCACTGCAGCTGGACACCGTTTGTTTCCCCCAGCTCATTTAAGGCTTTCCAGCACTCAATTGATTTCCTCGATTTGTGCAACCCGTTCTCCATCGTTCTCACAATTGATTTGCAGTCGGTATGGATATTTATGATCCTACCACTGATTCTTTTCCGCAGAAGCTCTTTGGCCGCGTTTTCTATTGCGATAGTTTCGCATTGACGTACAGTTGCGTGTGGCGCCACTGTGTTCGAAATTCGTATGTTCAATTCGTCACAAATGATTCCTATACCACATTTGCTGCCTTTTTTTGCCGCGTCTGTGTATACATTAATTCCAATTTGATTAGTGAAACTGTGGTACTCCGGATGGCTTGTTTCCGTTCCGAAGTTATAGTCTGATCTGAGGTCCCCCGCGATCATATCTGCAGCTTTCCGGCTTTCCCGGAAGTTGCGTATATTTGCGTTAGCATTCTCTATCATTCGAAGAATTTCTTTGTGCCCGACCAGTTTCGCACCAGTTTCCTGTCATGAGGAGTCTCATGGCTGTGTCCATAGATCTTTGTTGTATATAGATTTCTATAGGTTCTAGGTCCAGGATTACTTCCATGGATTTCGTTGAGGTTGTTCTTGTTGAACCTGTTATACGGAGACATCCCTGGCGTTGAATTTGTGTTAGGGTATTCCGGTACCTGTTTTTTTTGGTGGCCGTCCACCAAACGAGTGATCCGTGTGTTACCATAGGTCGTATAACACACGTGTATAACCAGTACATGATTCTTGGCGATAAGCCCCATGTCTTACCCACTGCACTTCTACATCCCCAAAGGTCTCTTATCGCTTTTTCTTTTTTCTCATTTATGTGTTTGCTCCACCTGAGCTTATCATCCAAATACACACCTAGATATTTTACACAGTTTGTAAATTCTAATTGTGTGTTATTTATACGTGGAGCCCCTGGGGTCCTCCTATCTCTTTTCCTACTAAAGAGACATATTTCGGTTTTGCTTGGGTTCATTCTGAGGCCGTTTGATTCGGCCCAATCTATGGTAATGTCGATTGCCCTTTTCATAGCGCTTGTGGTATTGGCCGGCTCTTTTTCCGTTACTAATAATGCCACGTCGTCTGCGTAGCATATCACCTTATGGTAGTTGGTTGATAGCTTTACTAATAGCTCATCAACTACTAAAAGCCATAAAAGCGGGGAGAGGATACCTCCTTGCGGTGTACCTCTTGAAATTATTTTCCTCTTTACCGCAGTTCCAAAGTTGGAGATTGCTGTTCTGTTGCTCAACATGGATTTAGTCCATCTGAGTAGTATGTCTACAATGTTTCTGCTTTGCATGCTTTCCATTACCTTCCCTATTTCAACGTTATCAAACGCTCCTTCTATGTCAATAAAACATCCGAGGGTTACCTTTCCTTTATTGTAACCTTCCTCTATCGTGTGGATAACCTCGTGTAGAGCGGTATCCACCGATTTTCCCTTTATATATGCGTGTTGATAACACGATAGCCTTGGATTTAGTTGGTTTCTTATCTCCAGTTCTATTATCTTCTCTAGTCCTTTAAGGAGGAAAGAGGTCAGACTTATCGGTCTGTAGGCGTTGGCTTTCCTATAGCACGTCTTATTCGGTTTTGGGAGGAAGATCACTTTGGCTTCCCTCCATATTTTCGGCGTATAGCCTAGTTTGAGGCAGGCTTTGTAAATGACCTTTAATCTTGTTCTTAGAATTCTAAGCCCTTCTTGGAGTTGAATCGGATAGACGTTGTCGGGTCCTGGGGACTTATAAGGTTAATTAAGTGCCCAGGATAACCTCTTATCCGTGACGATTTGATCGACTCTAGTCATCATCTCGTCTGTTCTTGTTGATCTTAGTTCTACTTCTTCTCCTTCCCTAGGCCTTACAAACGTTTCGCTTTCGGGAAAGTTTTTAGACGGTAGTATATCAAGTGATTCGTCCATGCTTATTGACATGGTACCGTCATCTCTCTCTATAAGTTCCTGTTGCGTGTGGCCTTAGGATAGGACTTTCCTCAATCTAGAGGCATCGCTAACTTTTTTTATTTGCTCTGTAAATTCCCTCCAGGGCCTTCTTTTTTCAGTTCTACACTCCTTTTTAAAATTTTTAAGTGCTTCCCTATATGCCGCCCATTGCGTTTCGCTTTGGGTGCTCATTGCTTCATTAAAAAGCTTCCTAACATTTTTCCTGACTTCCATCAGGTTCCTATTCATCCACCTTTGTTTATATTGATTGGATATGCGAGTCAGTGGACATGAGCTTTCATACGATTCACTTATTGCCATTGCTACAAACTCGGTTTCTTTGTCTAGTTCGTTAGTACCGTTTATTGAATCCAGTCTAGAAATCAATTTTTCTCTAAGAGATGATCTGTATTGGTTCCAGTCCGTTCTTTTAGGATTCCTAAAAGGGGCAGTATCAGCGTAGCCTAGATCCAGGTCAAATCTGATGTGGCGATGATCAGAGAATGAGACCTCCTCTGATACATGCCAATTCATAATTCTATTGCCTATACTATTGCTGGTTAAACTTATATCTATAACTTCTCTGCGATTTCTGTTTATAAAGGTTGGGGTATTACCTTTATTCAGAATCAGCAGATTCGTTGAGCATATGTATTCTAACAGTAATTTACCTCTGTTGTTGACGTTGGTGCGACCCCACACCGTATTGTGTGAGTTAGCATTGCAGCCCACAATCAGATGTTTATTGTTAAGTTCTGAATAACTTACCAGATCCTTCAGTCCTTTTGTCGGTGGTGGCTCTTGCTCATCATATGGTAGATACACTGATGCCAAAATGATGGCCACTTTACTTCCATCTACCTCCCATTCTACTAGTATGGTGGCCGTGTCTTTACTATTTAGCTGTGAAATGGAAATAGCTTTTAGTATTTTTCTAATTACAATGCAAGTTCTAGGCCTACCATTGTCGCGACTATAGAAACACTTAAAATGCTTCCCGTCCCAACCTGTTGGCTGGTCATTCATTGTGCTGGGCTCCTGAATGAGTGCCACAGATATTCTTTCTTTGAGCATTATTTCCGCCACTGCCTCTGTGGCAGTGATGCTCCTGTGCGTATTAGCTTGAATGATCTTTGTTACAAGCTTATTCATGGACCGTTGTTATTCGTCCTCGCTAGGTGGGGTGTTTATTTCACCCCTCCTATCCTTGATTTTACCTGCTCATGGAGTGCCTGTATCTGCTGAGTTAATCTCCTCCAGGCTCTCCATTATTGCCGGATCTAACTCGGCTAACGAGGATTCCTGCTCTGATGCTTCCGTGAAGGAGTTCATCGAGTGGGTGTCCTCAAGCTCAGCTACGTTGGTCATCTCCTTGGAGTTTGCCTCCGGGTTCGTAGTGGTGAGTTCAGCTTCTATTGCCAATTTTGACAATTTCTCTGTCACTTCACCACCAACCTCTTCTGGAGGAGGTTCTTCCCCCTTCCTTTTTATAAGGAAAACGCGCAAAGATCTACGTAAGTAGTAAATGTGCCCGTTTACGCTTTCCAAACTAAGGTAATCGGCCTTTGGTACTCCGAAGAGTAGCCATTGGCCCTCCGATTTCCTTACTTCCCTCTTCAACTCCTTCCATTGGTTGGCATGTAAATCCAACGATTCATTCAGGACATCGATGGTATTTACTACCTCCTCCGGTTCGTCGAAGTCGTTCCTCAGTCAAACGTGGATTTTCTCGAGTCGCGGAATTCCGGACTTCTCTACACATCGTAGATTTGCCCCGGGCCACAGCTCAGAGTTATCCGCGATCGTCTGTTTCAGCCAGGTTACGGTGCTGTTGTCCACGCAAGTAATCTTATAGATATTTGCATTCCACAAACTCCATGAAAACTTGGGTGCAATAGCACTTTCACCCTTCCTTCTTCTATTAGCCTCGTCTTTGATCCAATTATCGAGGCTTTTAATGAGAAGGGTCCGATGGGACTCTTCTCTTATCAGCCCGTCCAATTGGTTCATGTCGACTATGGTCAATTTCATCCGCTCATCTATAGCCATTTGGCTGTAGGTGAGTGTTTGCTTCTTGCCTGGCGGTATGACATCCTCTTCTGACCTTGTTCTTTTCATACCGCCTTGACTTCCTCCGATACTTTTCCTCGGATTTTGACCCCCCGTCCTTGTTGGGACAGGAGGTTCACTTGTGACTGGGCTGCCAGGTCCTACCTGCGTTCCGGACAGTTTCGAGGTACCCTCTTGCTTCCCCGTTGGCTTGTTATCACCAGTAGAGGTTGCCGTCGGGATACCCTTCCTTTCCTTCCAGCTTTCGGGCCCTTGGTAGCTCCCACTCTGAAAGGAGCGGTTGCTGACTCGGTCGGAGTTGACTTTGGTTTGGTCGGTTTCTCCGCCAACCTAGTTGGTATCGAAACCTCTCTCCCCTTGGTCCCCCCCTCACTCGTCATCTTCACCTCCTTCTTACTTTGTTTTGAGACGGCAGCTCCCGTTGGGGGCAAAACCAGATCGCAATAGAACGCTCTTCTTTCTTCAAGAAGGGCGTTTATTGTTTCCTCTGACTTTCCCTCCTGTTTCCACTGCTGTCTCAGTTTCCTCTCTCTCGAGTTCAGCTTACGCTTCGCTCTTTGGAGGGAAACCACTCCACTTTCTCCGCCTTCATCCCTTTTTTTCGCATTATCGAATTCTGCTAGCGACCTCTCCCCATGACTGGGGCCAGGCCCGCCGGTGGTCGCAGCTCCCACCGACGTTTGCGGCAATATCCTACCGCGCTTTTCTACATTTTCCCCCATCTCCTCATAAAGGGGTGGGCCCCTTTTTGTTTTCCTTCCTCCCCCCACAGCCTTAACAGCATGGTTGCACCTGCCAGATTCCTAAGGAATCCGCTGACATTGCCTGTGAGGATCAACGGTCGTACTTAAGCCAACTCCACCGCGTCAAGGCGGGCCCCGTAGGAGTCATAAAAGATAGATATATGTTTTATTTATTTATTTAGTATTTTAAATACTATTAAACGACAAATTTTACAATATTTTTATAAAGAATATTTTACTTTGATCATCTTTATATTAAAAATAAAATTAAAAAACTCAAAATTTAATTTATTTCAATAAAAGAAAGTAGTATAAGATAAAGAAAAAAAATAAAACATTACAATATATACAAAATAAAAATAGAACTATATAAAATAGAAATATATACAAAAATTATTAATTGAAAAGATTTTAATTTACTTTAATTTTCATTTTCTTTAATGTACTTAAATGTTGTTTATTTAAGTTTTTTAAAATTATTTTCAGTTTTAATGTCGTTGGGAAGCTCGTTAAACATTTTCAACCCTTCGTATAAAATTGTTTTCTTTGCTTTCTCATTGCGGAAAAAATCCAATCGAAAATTAAAAATATTAGTCAGGTAGTAATTCTGCACATTTTGAACGTACAATAGTTTAGAACAAAGATAATTTGGCAAGATATTATGCTTCATGTTGAATACAAAAATTAATACATTCAACTTGAAACGTTCTTGTATATTAAACCACTTCAGAGTTGTGAACATGTAGTTCATCGATGTATATCTGCTACATTTCAAAATTATACGCATTCGGCGATTTTGGAGCTTTTGTAGCCTTTCTAACATTAAATTGGATGAGAAAGCAATAACAGTAGAGCAATACTCGAAATCTGGCTTTACTTTCGTGTTAAAAATATTTATTGCACTACATAAAGAAAGTTTGTTTCTAATGCGATGTATAAACGATAATTTTTTGCGATTTTTTTGCACATGAAATCTTTGGTAAAATTAACTTTTTGTCAATAATTATAGTTTCCAAAATTGTAGCAGCGATTGAAATAGTGTTATTTAAAATACCATTAAACACCATTGCCTTAGTTTTCTGAATATTTAGGCTCAGTTTATTTTCTTTAAACCAACTATTGATGTTACTTAAATCTGCGTTTATCTGATTGACACATTGATTAACATTTTGATCCTCTATATAAATTAAAGCGTCGTCCGCAAAAAGTACTATTTTTCCAAATTCAACCACCTTTTCTATGTTGTTAATAAATAATATAAACAAAAAAACCCCTAAAATTGTTCCTTGTGGAACACCTGTGGGAACCTTTTTAGAGAAATAATTATTAAATTTAGTTATCTGAGTTCTATTATTTATATATGAATCAAACCATTTATATTCTTTTTCTCGTATTCCATAATTTTCAATTTTTTTCTTTAATTTTCAATTGCTGACTACCAGGTTTAATAATGTTTCACAACTGTGATTTTTGCGGAAACCTGACTCATTTTCAGAGATTAGTTAATGTTTATCTAAAAATTCTTCCAGTTGTATATTTACTATTTTCTCTAAAATGTTTGCCTCGCATGAGATCATATTTATTGGAGGAATTCACTAATTTTGTTTTTGTATTTTCAACCTTTTCTATTGGGATTACTGTAGTTTCCTTCCAATTTCCATGGAATTTACCTGTAGCTAATGAGTCATTAATTATATCTAATAAATGTCCTCTAATAATATCAAAATTATCTAAAATTATTCTCTAATTTATAAAATTTACATCTCTTTTATTATTCATGCTTTTAATAATGTATTTTAACTTACTTAAGGTTATTAATTCAAATGAAAACGCATTTTCATTTCTATTTACTAAATTTTTAAATTCAATATTTGGAATTTTTGCATTTATTTCAATTATGCTATTAATAAAAAATTCATTAAATTTATGGTTACCTTATCGACATATTTCTTATTATTAAATTCAATTTCATTTACCTCTCTAAAAGTGTTATTCTTTAAAACATACGATTTTATTATATTCCACATTGATTTTTGATCATTAGCATTCTTGACTTTATTAATTATATATTTACTTTTTTCATTTTCGAGCTTTTTTTTATAATTATTTCTTAGTTGCTTATACATTTCCCAATCTAGCTCAGTATTTGACCATGTAGCTTTCCCTTAATTCATTTGAAAACCACATATTATTGCTGTTATTTATGTGCTTCGTTATAATAAATTTGCTTGCTATCTTTGTTAAACTTTCACAAAAGATGCTCGCTTTTTTACAGCATGATCCTAAATGTCGCATAGTTAGTAGACTTCTAGTAATACTATTTCTAAATGTAATTTTATTATATTTTAAACAATTTGTACCTTTAACTTCATCATTTAAGCTATGGAGTACTTCAATTTCGACAATAATACTTTCGTGATCTGATCACTTACTTTTAACGAATTAACAATTTTTGCTGTGATTTTATTGGAACTGTTTGTAATTGTAAAATCTATTAATGTACTGTTATTCATGGTAATTCTAGTTGGTTGACTTAGCATTTGTTTGAATCCTGCATCACTTATTATTTCTAACATTTTTAAAAGGAAGAATTATTCAACAGAGATGGACAAAATTATTCTTTTCAGTGAATCAAATCATACGAATCGTTCATTTTTAATGACTCGTTCAAAAGGACTCGTTCAATGATTATATAGTTATAAAATATAATTAGTAACAAATTTAAAATATATGTTTTTTACATAAAAGAAAGAGTACTTATAGGTAAAAGAAAAAATAATATGCATATTTAGTAACAAATTTTAGAATAAAATAAAAAAAAAATTATTTTTAAAAAAAAAAGAATGCTTATAGCTAAAAAAAAATAAGAACTAATTTACAGTAACAAACTTAAAATAAAAATAAATATGAAATTCAATAACAAAATAAGTTAACAAAAAAAGTATATTTATCTATATGTTCTTTATGTAAAAGAAAGAGTACTAGCTATAACAAAAAATAATATACATATTCAGTAGCTAGCAAATTTAAAATAAATTAAAAAAAAAATTATGTTCTTCATTATTTAAAAAAGTTCAGTTGTGATCGAACTTTTGAACCGTGAACATCTAGAAGTAGAAAAAAAAAATAGTAGTGATTAAAATAAATAGTACTTACTATTTCCAATTAAGCGCAATAAAATTATTTTCTCGCATAATAAACAAAAAAATAATATTGTTATGTTTATATTGGAGTTAATATTGGATATTAATATTGGTTAATAATTATTAAAATTTATGTTAATATTGGAGGCATGTAATTCTGTCAATTGTATAGCATTAACCACTTGTTCAATGCTTATATTACGTTCGATGTATGGCAAGATATTATTGTAATATTCCTTCTCATAATTTTCTTGTTGAAATGAATCAAGTGAAATTTTACAATTTGTAAATTTTACAACATTATTGCCTTTTATGTGGATCATATCCGGTTGACCACAGTTATTATAAAGGATTGTTTTGTTTAAGTTAATTGTAACAACTACAGTGTCCGATATTTTTATTATACTAGCAGAAAGGTTAATTCGGAAATTACATTTCATGTGATTGTCATTTAATAAATTTTTTATACAATTATCATCAAAAGGTATTAGATCTTTTTCCATAACATTTTTCTTATCAATAAATTTAAAAATACTTTGTTTACATATAATGATTTTTTTTGTATTAGTATCTAGTTCTAAGTTTACATTTATATTTGGAATTTTTCTAAAATAGTTACAAAACATTTTTCATTTTTGGAAATTGGTATAGATAAAACAAATATTATAGAATTGTTACGGAAAAGAACGCAATTTTTAATGAAAGGTAGTATTTCTATAGTGATATTATAATTTTTAATTTCTGTTTGTGTTAAAATATCCTTTGACAGTATTTCTAACTTACTAGCTAAGATTATTTCCTTAATATTTAAAATTTGTCTTGTTAATAAATCAATATTTTCAATTATTTAGTTGTGATCGAACTTTTGAACCGTGAACATCTAGAAGTAGAAAAAAAAAATAGTAGTGATTAAAATAAATAGTACTTACTATTTCCAATTAAGCGCAATAAAATTATTTTCTCGCATAATAAACAAAAAAAAAATTTTTTTAAGTAAACTGAACTCAAACTGTCAAAATTCTATTGCAAATAAGATCTTCGAAAATTATTTTCGAAATCTGCATTTTCGTTACCTACGTGCAAATTTCTATCTAAGAGAAATCTATCGGCAAAATTTCAAAAATATATTGAAAAATTACTAATTATTAATACACAAATAATATTTTATAAATAAAATTAGATATAATTAAAAATTAAATTAATTAAATTATTAATAATAAATATAATTCCAAATTATAAAATAAATTATAAATCTATTTAAATAATATAATAAAAATAATAATAATCATAAGAAGGAGTAATAGTAAAGAATAAAGAATGCGAAAATATGGGTAAAACTATGCTATCGCCGCCACTTATGTCAACAACAATTGAAAATCCCAAAACAAGCATTCATAATAATAACAAAAATATAAATTGTACTACAAAAATAAATAACAACAAGTAAAAATAACAGTAAGTCGATGAAACCGACTTATTTATACCCTACGCCTAAAAAAGTCAAATTAAATTAAAAATCCATAAGTTGTTTTAGTTAGGTATTTAATATACCTAAGCTAAAAAAATAAATGCTTTTACAACCTTTGTACAAAATTTCACATTTCTGTCTTTATTAAATTCGAAAATATGCTTGTTAGGTTTTGGGAAGTATGTGAAGGCACGCGGACCACCACCCCAATTCATCTCAAATTTTAGAGACATCATCAGAACAGGGTAGAACACTCTTATATCAAATTTCAAGTTTTTATATTTATTAATTTCGAAGATATGCTTGTTTGGTCTTGGGAGTTGTGTGGCAGATACCCTAACAACCATTCCAATTCATCTGAAATTTTAGGCAAATCAGGCATTCAGGAAACAATACCCTCGTATCAAATTTGCAGTTTCTATCTTTATTAATTTCGAAGATATGCTTGTTCGGTTTTGGGAGTTGTATGAGAGATACCCGAACAACCTCTCCAATTCATCTCAAGTCCTAGGCAAATCATGGGTTCAGGAAACAGCACCCTCGTATCAAATTTGAAGTTTCTATCTTTATTAATTTCCTAGATATGCTTGTTCGGTTTTGGGAGTTGTGTGGGAAGTACCCGAACAACTCCTCCAATTCATCTCAAATTTTGGGAAAATCAGGGATTCAGGAAACAACACCCTAGTACCAAATTTGAAGTTTCTATCTTTATTAACTTCGAATATATGCTTGTTCGGTTTTGTAAGTTGTGTGGGAGGTACAGGGAACAACCACTCCAATTCATCTCAAATTTAGGGATATCAGGGATTCAGGAAAACACACCCTCGTACAAAATTTTAAGTTTCTATCTTTATTAATTTCGAAGATATGCTTTTTCGGTTTTGGGAGTGGTATGGGAGGTACCCGAACCCATTAACCGATTTGGTACAGATTCGAACTTAGCCTTCCTTTCGTAATTAGTAACATACTATATAAATTTCATCAAGATAGCTTCACTAGTATTTGAGTTATCGTGCGAATGGACTTTAGGAAACTTATTCCTAAAATTTCTTATCAGCAAATCGATAAATTACAATTAGTAAAGGTTATTACTTTATCGGCTTGCTGCTATATCAAATGCATGAAATTGTTACAACATAACTTAAATGCAATGTACAAAAAAAACCGTATCATATTTCGGGTCATTGTTTTGTATCTTCTTTATTAATTAAAATGTTCAAAGAATAAGTGCATTGAACATTTTGTTATTTTTATTTTCAAAATTGGGTTATTTAGAATTAGCTAATAAATTTGATTGTGACATAATAAAAATTGTAAGATAAGCTAATTTGAATTTAAAAAGAAAAGTGAATTTGAAAAGAAAAGTAAAAAGTAAATTTTATTTTAGAATTTAATGAAAGGGGAATTTCGTTATTTGCGGGCAATCTTGTTGTATGATTTGTGGTGAAGAAGAGTGTGATGATATAAGTCCTCCCCCCTTAAGATTCGACTCCGTGCGAATTTTCTTTTAATTCAATATTTATTTTCGAACTTTTTGCTTTAAATTGTTTTAGGCAATAAAAGCCAATAGACAGTGATAATACAAGAATGATGCCAATAAATGAGTTTGCGAAAACGCTTGCGTGCCACTTCGAAGAACTGTTATATTTAATTTCCTCTATTATTTTTGTATTGTTAATATTGGAGGCATGTAATTCTGTCAATTGTATAGCATTAACCACTTGTTCAATGCTTATATTACGTTCGATGTATGGCAAGATATTATTGTAATATTCCTTCTCATAATTTTCTTGTTGAAATGAATCAAGTGAAATTTTACAATTTGTAAATTTTACAACATTATTGCCTTTTATGTGGATCATATCCGGTTGACCACAGTTATTATAAAGGATTGTTTTGTTTAAGTTAATTGTAACAACTACAGTGTCCGATATTTTTATTATACTAGCAGAAAGGTTAATTCGGAAATTACATTTCATGTGATTGTCATTTAATAAATTTTTTATACAATTATCATCAAAAGGTATTAGATCTTTTTCCATAACATTTTTCTTATCAATAAATTTAAAAATACTTTGTTTACATATAATGATTTTTTTTGTATTAGTATCTAGTTCTAAGTTTACATTTATATTTGGAATTTTTCTAAAATAGTTACAAAACATTTTTCATTTTTGGAAATTGGTATAGATAAAACAAATATTATAGAATTGTTACGGAAAAGAACGCAATTTTTAATGAAAGGTAGTATTTCTATAGTGATATTATAATTTTTAATTTCTGTTTGTGTTAAAATATCCTTTGACAGTATTTCTAACTTACTAGCTAAGATTATTTCCTTAATATTTAAAATTTGTCTTGTTAATAAATCAATATTTTCAATTATTTCGGTTTTAATCATAAAGTACTCTAATTTTTTATTTATTTTATCAATATTATTTTGGAAATTATTAATTACATTTTTTATTTCATTTTGAGCTAAGTTAATATGTTCGGTAATGTTTTTTATTTCATTAGATATTTTTTGGTTTATTAATACTTGATCGTTAACATTATTAATTAATTTACCGTTATTTTGTTCTATCACCTTTAAGTGTTCCTCTATTTCTTTTCTATCGTCGTCGTCCATTACACCAATAGCAAAGCGAAGTATATTTCCACCAAGATTAAACAATGATCTTTTACTTACATGGTGTGGAATAATACTATTGTAATCTTCCTTTAGGTGTTTTAATTTATGTAACAAAACCGAAGGAATATCAGTTTCGTTTTGAAGTTGTAATACGTTTGATTCTATTTTGTTAATAATTGTTTCGTATTGAGTTAGCTCGACAACATGCAATATTCTTCTGTAACTTTGTATTATTTTAAGCTCAGATTCCTCGAAGAGAATGTAACCATTTCCAGGTGGTATTTGGTTAACATCTATGGATGAGCGAGACAGGACAATTGGAAAAACCAGTAAGAGGACAAAGAGAATTAATCCTAGAATAAGATACAAGTAATTAGTTTTGGTACGTGAATTTTCTTTTAAATTGATTAATGTAACGTGGAATATTTTCTTTGTTAATTTTAAAATGATCGTTATTTGAATCGGTGATTTGAATTTTTTTGTGATAAGGTTGCAGTTTCGTAATTCTGTTTAGTTTAAGATAATTGGAAAGCCATTGGTTTTACCTTTATTACGTTTCTCGATCGCTTTTTCTTTAATTTTTGTATTCATTTCTTTGATAGAAGGATATTGATCGGAAGAGATAGTACATTTAGAAAATCAATTGGCTTTTTGCCAGTTGAAGTGTGAATAGTTTAGTTGTAAACTTTTAAGCTTTTGATAATGGGATCTTCGTCCGTAATTTGACCTTCTTCTTTTTCGATCGTATTCAAAATTCGCAGGTGTTCATTTAATGTATTATGGAATCTTTCAATATACGCATTACTACTATGGTTATTTGGAGTAGTAAAATGAACAGCAATTCGTTCTGTTTCTAAATAATTTTTGAAATTGAGGCTGTTAAAACCCTTCTCTTGGTCGGTTACAACTTTAACAGGTTTACCGAAAGATGCTATATATTGCATAAATCCATTTTTCAAATCCACCCAATTCCTAGATTTTAAGGGAATAATTTGGGCGTGCTTTGAAAATTTGTCAATTATTGTCAAGTATGGATTTTCTTTTGTGTGAAACCATATGTCCATATGGACTATTTGTAATGGTTTTTCAGGAGTTTCTGTAATTTTTAAGGGTAGATTTAAAGGACGTCTTTCATACTTCGCGATGTTGCAAATGTGACAATTATTTATAATATTTTGAATTTCATTTTTCAATTTAGGAAAATAGTAGCTTTTCTTTAAATTTAAGTAGACATCATTGATACCTCTATGATTTGTTTTTGTGTGTTGGTCAAGAATAAGTTCCTTTATTTCGAGACGATATAAAATGTCAGTAAGTAAAAGTGAGCATTTGTTTAATTTTATTAGTTTATTTTTTGAAAAATATTTTAGGTATGTATTTTGAAAAGAACTGTAAATATTAATATCTTCAATCATAATTCCTATTATTCCTTTACTAGGAATATGATTTTTAAAAACTTCAATAAAAAAATCTTCGTTAGGATTAGGATGTATGAAAATTTTCCTTGTTCTACGATGGATTTTAAATAATTTCAATTGTTCCGGTGAACCCTTTTTTATGATGATCTGTGTTTTGTAGAAATTAATTGGTGATTCTGATATAGGAATATATTCGGAATTGTCTTTATCAGCTGAATGCATTGTAGCATCAGTCGATTTTATTTCGTCAATTTCCATGTCATTTGAATTATTCTCGTTTAAATTTAACCTATTTAGATTTGATTCGTTTAAATGAATCTGAACACGTGAGAGAGCATCGGCAACTTTGTTTTCTCGTCCACTTAAATATTCTATGTCAAAATTAAATTCTTCTAACTTGATTTTCCATCTTTGTAACTTGGAATTAGGTTCCTCCAAGTTATGAAGCCATTGGAGAGGTTTGTGGTCGGTTTTAATAGTAAATTTACGTCCAAAAAGGTATGGACGGAAATATTTAGTTGCCCAGACTATTGCAAGTAACTCCTTTTCGATGGTAGAGTATTTGCATTCATGTTCATTCAAGGTACGTGAAGCGTAGCATATAGGATGGTTATCTTGTGATAACACAGCACCTATAGCGAAATCACTTGCATCCGTAGTCAAGACGAAAGTTTTTGAGAAATTAGGATACACAAGAATAGGGTCCGTTGTAATAAGCAGTTTTAGTTTACTAAAAGCTTCCTTATAATCAGTGTTACTAACATCAATACGCTTTCCTTTTTTTAAACAAAGTGTAATTGGTTTAGCAATTTTTGCGAAGTCTTTAATAAATTTCCTATAGTAACCCACTAAACCTAAGAAACTTTTTATTTGCTTAGGGGTTTTGGGTATCGGAAATTTATTTATAGCTTCAATTTTATTGGGGTTTGGTTTTATTCCCCTTGTTGTTATTATATGACCCAAGAATTCTGTCTCTTGTTTCAAAAACTCGCTTTTGTCGAGTTGAATTTTTAAATTTGCGTCTTCGAGTCTCTTAAGGATCTTTTGTAAGATAGCAAAGTGCTCTTCTTTGCTAGTGCTAAATATGATGATATCATCCTAATACACGTAACAATATTTGCCTATAAATTCTTTTAGTACGGAATTCATTAAGCGTTGGAAGGTTGCCGGGGCATTTTTAAGCCCGAATGCCATTCGCAAGAACTCATAATGGCCATTGTTTGTGCTAAAAGCTGTTTTTTTTATGTCATTTTTTGCTATCTCGATTTGGTGGAAGCCTTTAGCCAAATCGAGAGTAGTGAAATACATTGCACGACCAAGTTTGTCAAGGATTTCATCGATATTCGGGATTGGGTACTTGTCATCTATAGTAACGTTATTTAGTTTCCTGTAATCAATGACAATACGCCATTTTTGTTCCTTTGATGCATCGATCTTTTTTGGGACAACCCATAAAGGAGCCGAATAGGGTGAATCGCTGTGTCTTATTATTCCCTGGTTTAGCATTTCGTCGATTTGTTTGTCGACTTCCTTTTTATGTACTTCGGGATACCTATAAATCTTAGTGTAGATTGGTATTTCGTTAGTGGTATTAATTGCGTGTTTGATTTCGTGGGTGAAATTTAAATCATCACCTTCATAAAAAAAGGCTTTATTGAACTTTTTTAAAATTTTTAAAAGTTCACTTTTAATTGTGTGATCTAAATGACCACATCTAATATTGTTTTCACCTACGAAAATTTCATTTTGAAAAATTTTTAACTCTTTCATTGGTACTGGGATATTATATTCTTTTTCGTCTTTTTCATTAAAATAGAGAGGAATAATATTGCCAGTGTTTATTTTTAAACAATTGTTTTCATAGTCAAGTATAGATTGTAACGGTTTGAGAATGTTGTTACCTATTAAACCGTCAAATCTATCATGGAAGTCTATTTCTAAGAATTCGAATTTTTCCTTAGAGTCAAATTCGAGAAAAGGATCAATTATGGTTTTCGTATCACACGCAAACGTATTGCGTAATGTTTTAATATTAATAGGTTCAATTTTGGATTTGTAAATTGGATTACAAATTCCACTATTTATTATGCTCATAGTAGCACCTGAATCTATAATAAATTTTAAAGGTCTTCCTTTTGATTGTATCTTTATATAAGGAAGTTCCTGTTTTGATCCGAGGCTATTGAGTGAAAATTTTCAATTTCGCGATTTGATTTTTCATAGTTATCTTGTGTTTCGAGAGTATTAATTCTACGATTTATGGTAGTTGGGTCAACTTCCATGGTTTCGTAGTTTCTTTGGTTGTTTCTAAAATGGTTAAAATTTTGTTGGGAAGATTGCGTATTAAAATTTTGTTGGGTTTTACGAGGATGGTTATGACTATTATATGTGTAATTATTATTATTAGAATTACGAGGTTGGAAATCTGACCTAAAATTGTTATTGTTACTGTGTTTATTGTTACTATGGTTGTTTGTAAAATTATTATTACTTTTATTGTTATAACTGTTATTCTTATAAGCACCATTTTTATTTCTATTGAGATTTTTACTAAAAATATCATTTTTATTTTGATATTTGGATGGATTGTATTCGGCGTAATTACCTTTATACAAAATATCCATTGCATTTTCTAGAGATGTTGGGTTCCTACTAAATAAAATGGAACGTATTGGTTCCGGAAGTTTATCTTTGAAAATTCGCAACGCGGTTAAAATATTAGATTCAATTAATAATGAAGAATTAGCTTCGTTTTTAATTTTATTGTTTAATTTTCTAAGAATTGCTTTGATTTGATTATATAGATCGACGGGAGTAGAACGAAAGGTAACACTTTGTAATTCTTCAAATATTTCAAAAGCCGACTTTCTTTCACCAAAATTATTTATTAAGAGATTTTTAATTTCAGACCAAGTATTAATATGATTATTAATTTCTGTTATTTCCCTAGCTTTACCGATTAACTTAGCTTTAATTTTATTTAATAATATGGTTTGACTACTAGAATTATATTTTAAAACTAAAGGTATGATACACTCTACAATTCTAGAAATTTAAATAATTCCTCACCTTTTCCACTAAATTCTGGAAGATCACTTACATATCTCAGTGGGTCCAATGTTAAATGTAATTCTGCTGGTGTGGTTGTTGTTGTTTCCTGATTGTTGGACACTACTTGTTGTTGACCGTTTAGTGCTGTTTGTTGTTGACTATTGAATGCTGCTTGTAGCACGCTTGGAGAAATTATCCCGTTATTAGATTCCATTTTATTAGAAAAAATTTCTTTTTAATTAATTTATTTTATTAATTAAGTTTGTTATTTATTGTTAAGTTTGTTATTGGTGTTATTTAATTTTTATCTGAACTGTAATCTTAGCTTTTATCTTAACTGTTTTTAGCTATTGAAACATTTGTTTAAAGTTGTGTTTTTTTTTTTTTTTTTTTTTTTATATTTCAATTTTTTGATTTTGAATAAACGTTATTTTATTATAAAAAATTTTATTAAAAATTTTTTTTTATTAATTTATTTATTATTATTCTTTTTATTTAGTTTAACTTTTCAAACTTAAAATAAAGTTTTTGTTTGATTATTATTTGCTGATAATGTTTTTCAAAAGACCTTTTTTATTAAAAATTTTTTTTTTTTTTTTTTTTTTAAATTAACGTAACACTATTGTCTTAAAAACGATATCCTACCGACTGCGCCACTTACTTATTCGACAAAAGTGTGCTATAAATTTTACTTTAAAATTTAATAATTAAAAAAAAAACCCAAATTAATCTCAGTACTTTCTTTATTCTTCACAAATTAATAATAATCATTTATTTTTCTTACAGTCGTATTTAACTTAAAATTATTCTAAAACTTATTCCTAAAATTTCTTATCAGCAAATCGATGAATTACAATTAGTAAAGGTTATTACTTTATCGGCTTGCTGTTATATCAAATGCATGAAATTGTTACAACATAACTTAAATGCAATGTACAAAAAAAACCGTATCATATTTCGGGTCATTGTTTTGTATCTTCTTTATTAATTAAAATGTTCAAAGAATAAGTGCATTGAACATTTTGTTATTTTTATTTTCAAAATTGGGTTATTTAGAATTAGCTAATAAATTTGATTGTGACATAATAAAAATTGTAAGATAAGCTAATTTGAATTTAAAAAGAAAAGTGAATTTGAAAAGAAAAGTAAAAAGTAAATTTTATTTTAGAATTTAATGAAAGGGGAATTTCGTTATTTGCGGGCAATCTTGTTGTATGATTTGTGGTGAAGAAGAGTGTGATGATATAACTATATATACATCTCCATATCTAACTCGCTTCCTTTTGGTGGTTACAAATACCATATCAAAGTTAATATACCCTATACTTTAAGTGTAGCGTATAATAATGACAAAGTTATAAACAGCAATATAAACAACAATAATTTCGATGGTATTCTAAATAATAATGCTAATGGCGGATGTACTCTTGATGAGAACACCAAATCTATTTTAAGCGGTCTAGTCGAAGAGCTGCAAATTTTAAAAGAAGAAAACATAATATTGAAACACCAACTTCAAGAGATACTACAAAGTACGCCATCCACATCTATGCAACAAGGAACAACTTTTACAAAACAGTCAACCAAAAGTGATCCAGTTAATCCCCTTATCAAAAGAAAACTCGATAGTCCTGTAAAAGAACCAAATGGCAAGCAGCAAAAGTTGTCTGTATGGTTGGGTTTACCAGATAAAACTGAAAATAAAAATAAAATACCAGATGTCAAAACGGTAAATCATCAAAAAGAAAAAGTAAACCAAAAAGCATCCAAACCACCACCAATATTCGTGGCCAAAGTACAAAACATGTTTCCCCTCACGGAACTACTTAAAGAGATAGCTGATGGTCAGTACGAAATGAAAGTGATAAACAGTGAAGAGGTTAAAATCCAAGCTAATGTACCTGAAACATATAGAGCAATAGTTAAAGCTCTCTCGGATAAATATCAACGTACGTACCACACATACAAAATGAGATCAGAAAGGAGCTTTAGAGTGGTCACACCAGTAAATATTGCTATAGGAATTCTAGATGTGTAAAATGTGAAGAAGATCATCACTCTTTTGAATGCCAAAGAGTAAGTAAAGATAACCCAGTCAAATGGGTTATATACCCAATATACTATGTTTTGAAAATCATCCAGCTAATTACAAAGGCTGCAGCCACTACAAAAACCTGCAAAGGAAAACTTTTCCACCATTATGCGCAAGAAAAACAATAAATAACGTTGTACCCAGTGTACCAACTACAGTTGGTCAACCGGTACAATCTAACCATACGTTTGCTGAAATGGTAAAAACTACTATTGATAATAAAAAAGAAAAAACTTCTACAACAAATCAAAAATCTCTGCAAAATCAAATAACAGAATTTCAAACTTTAATGCAAAACTTCACACAACAAATGAGCATAATGTTAAATATGCTATCCACAATCACAAACAAATTTAGCCATGTTTCAACTACTAAACTAGCTTACTGTAACGCCAACGGCCTAGCACAACATACGCAAGAAGTGAAATTCAAAACAAAATTGATATACTACTAATTTCGGAAACACATTTTACTAATAGAAGTTATTTTAAAATAAAAAATTACAACATCTATGACATCAAACACCCGGAAAGAAGAGCTCATGGAGGATCAACAATCATCATCAGAAGTTCACTAAAACATTTTGAATTAAACAAATATAACAAAGATTATCTGCAAGCAACTAGTTTGTCGGTGGAAACTTATAATGGCTCTATTACGATATCGGCTCTATATTGTCCATCAAAACATAATATTAGATCAACCCAGTTCGTCGAATTTTTCAAAACACTTGGTAACAAATTCATAGCTGGAGGTGACTACAACTGTAAACACACGCACTGAGGCTCAAGGATCATCACTTACAGAGTCAGGCAATTGCTTTTGGCTATGAATGAATGTGGGTTTAACAGCGTTTCTTCAGGTCAACCAACATATTGGCCCACAGATTTAAGTAAAATTCCAGATGTTATAGACTTCTGCATCACAAAAGGAATTTGTAGTAAACATCTATTGGTAGAGCCATGATTTGACCTTTCATCCGATCATAGTCCAGTAATCGTATCTACTAAGACAACCATCTGTACAACAACCAAATTTACAAGGTTGAATTCAAGCAACACCAACTGGAACAAATTTAGAACCATAGCAGATGGCAAATTGTCATTAAACATACCTCTTAAAACTAAAAATGAGATCTTGATAGCGATCAGTAACTTTAGTGACATCGTAAAAGAAGCTCTTGAGGTTACAACACTCAAACATAAAGAACAAATAAGGCAAGATATTTACCCAGACGACATTAAAATAGAAATAGAGCAAAAAAGAAAACTAAGAAAAATTTGGCAAAGAACTAGATCTGCTGCAGATAAAGCAAAATTAAATAAGGCTACGAAAAATGTCAAAACACTGCTACATAAAATCAAAAATGAACCGTTTGCAAATTATTTAAAACATTAACACCTACTGAGAATACAAACTTTTCTTTGTGGAAGGCAACGAAAAATCTTAAGAGACCGCAAATACACATTTCGCCAATAAGAAAACATAAATGGAAAGATATGAACCTAATATCCTCTTATAGGCCGATTAGCCTGTTATCAACATTTTCAAAAATTTTTGAAAAGCTCTTCATGATCAGATTGAAACCGATATTACATGAAAGGAGAGCTATACCTAATCACCAGTTTGGTTTCCGGCAACACCATGCAACAACTGAACAGATACATAGCGCCGTTGATTATATAAGAACAGATCTAGAGAACAAAATTGTACTGAAGTTTTTTTTGGATACTAGCCAAGCGTTCGACAAAGTCTGGTACGAGGAAATTTTGTACAAGCTGAAAAAGAAATTACCACATCCATTTTATAAAATTTTACGTTTTTATTTAACTAACAGGAAATTCGCTGTCAATTATAATGGAAAATGTACACCGCTACTCGACTTCTTTTCTGGAGTACCACAACGCAATGTACTGGGACCAATACTCTACCTAATATACACAGCAGATCTTCCCAAAAATAGTGAAATAACCATGACAACCTATGCTGACGACACTGTGTTATTAGCTTCTAACACAATTTCAGAAAATGCATGTGCAAAAATGCAACTCGCCTTGAACGATATAAAGCTATGGTTGAAAAAGTGGAGATTTAAAGGCAATGAAGCCAAATCAGTGCATGTCAGCTTTACCTTAAAAAAAGATACCTGTCCACCTGTCACATTAAACGGCATGTACATTCCACAGGCAAATTCAGCTGAATACTTTGGACTTCATCTAGATCAAAAGCTAACATGGCGTACACATATTTTTAACAAAATTAAACAGCTTCGAACTAATCTAAATAGTATGCACCGGTTACTAGGTGAAAGGTCGTTGCTATCATTGAAAAATAAAGCTTTGATTTACAAATGTATATTGAAACCAATTGGGACATATGGTATTGAACTGTGGCGTACAATCAGTGTATTAAATATAGAGATAATCGAGCGTTTCCAAGCTAAAACACTTAGATTAATAACAAACGCACCGTGGTATGTGCGCAACGAAACAGTCAGAAATGATTTACAAATTTGTTCCGTCAAAGAAGAGATAGGCCTGCGGAGTAGAAAATACTTTAATAGACTAGACCACCATCCAAACTTACTGGTCAGAAAACTTAAAACAAGAAACCCTGAGCACCACAGGCTAAAAATTTTTGATTCGATTTTCGGAAACATAAAAAAAAACACAATATTTAATTTTTGTTTTAACACCTTTTAATTTTTCTTTTTTTTTTCTTTTATACTAAAACAAATTTAATACAATTATACAATAACTTAACTTTAATTTTATTTTAATTTAATTCAATTTTATTTTATTTTAAACTAATGTTTAATTAATAACGGAGCTTCTGCGTATCGTTGGACATCCAGAACAGAACCTAATTTTATTCGTTTATTTCCTGATATTTATATTATAATTTTTGCTTATTGAAACAATTTTTGTGGGAACAAAAAAAATTCGATTAGTAGAAATTTTGTCTGTGTGAAAAATAATTGCTTTTATAATAATGTTCCAGATGCTGAATTTACAGGAACTTGTGTATAGATTTATTGAAAGTAAATATATGGGATAATTTAGTTTTTTATGTCATATAAAATTAATTGGAAATATTATATTGTGGGAACATTAAAAGTTCGATTAGTAGGAATTTTGTATATGGAAAAATAATTATGTTTTTATGATAATATTGCAAATGATGAATTTGCAGGAATGTGTAGATTTACTGAAGGTAAATCTATGGGATAAAAATTATTTACTTTTTTTAAGAATATAGGTGTGGTATTAACATAATGAGAATTTTGTCTATGGGAAAGTAATAACATGTATTTCTATAATGTGCAAATGCTGAATTGACAAGAATGTTTTAGATTTATTGAAAATAAATCTATGGGAAAATAATTATATTTAAAATAGTGCTTTTTTATTGTTAGTGGTGTCATTACCGTTTATAACACCCCCACCGTTAATCTGAGGCCCCGACGAAGTATTTATTATGATTTTCTTATGCTTTTTGTATAAAAATTTTATTAATAAAATTACAGTAATTATAAAAAACATAAGAGAAATATTGATAGATATATTTATTACATGATCTTTATATTTTTTGTTTACAATATCGTTAATATGTTTTCTATTATTTTCTATACTTTTTACATGAAATTCTTCAAATTTTATATAATTCAAAATTTTATTCTCAATTATTTTTGTAGTATAGAAAGGTAAAATTATTTTGTCATTAATTTTAGTATAAAAATGTTCATAAGTTTTTTCTTTTATTTTAATTTTACAATTTTCGTACCTTATTAAATTATTACCTGTTATAGTAATGTTAAAATTATTACAATTGTGTTGTATATTTGTTTTTTCAATATTTTTGGTAATAATTATACCTTCCAATTATTTCTTTAACTTCTTTATTTAAAAATTTTTGCATATTACAATGTGCTTTTTCAAATTTAAATATACTATTGATACATTAATTTTCTATAATTTTTCAGTTTTTCTTTAAATTATTTTCGACATTTAATTGTAACAAATATTAGTGTCGTCTATAAGAACGTTATAGTTCTCTAATAGAATAGTTTTATTATTTTTATTTGGTATTGGTTCAATATGAAAACAGAAAGCGGTCTTCAGAAAGCGGTCTTGCACTATATTCTGGAATTAGTAATATAATAATAATTTGTTCTAAATAAAATTTTACAGTAATTTTAATATCTTGAATGGTTTCAAAATAAGAAAGCATATTTAGTTCTTTTTCTGTCTAAATGTTTTTTGATAGTATGCCTATTTTACTTGTAAGTATTACTTGTTCCATATCATCAACGTGAGCATAATTAATTTGATACATATATTGCATATATTTTATTTCGTCTTCTATTTCCAAAATTTCATTATTGGTTTGCATATTAAAAGAATTTAGGTATTCCGAAATTGTATTTTGTTGAATTTTAATTTGCTTTGTGATATTTTTGATTTGGTCAGAAATTTGATTGTTAATTAGTATTTGTTTATTATTCTCGTTAATAAGGGATATGGAGTTCTTAGATAATGCTTCAATTTGTTCGTTAATAGCTTGTTCATCATTATAGTCCATTGTACCGATAAGGTATTTTAGTCCAGTTCGTAATCCGTTAAATAAACTTCTTATATGTCTTTGTGTGGTTTAAGATTATCTATCTTTTTATCTAGTAGATCGAAATTATGTTTAATTGTATTGTACATAGGGTTACTAAAATTCTACTACTCTCCATCTCCTATGCACATGTCCGGCCTTGTCGGCAAGAAGGAATACCCATTTGGGGCAATATCTCTTCGACAGCCTTAGTGATCGGTCAGGTAAAAATGTGAGGAGTATTCTTCGCTCAAATTGGTTTTAACGAGTGGGATAGAAAAGCTTCTATGTGGTATCACAATGGACCAAATACGGTCTAAGTGTGCCTTTTTGGCAGCCACCTTAACCTAACCTACTAAAATTTGGTTTTATTAGTTCAATATTTTTGTGTATTAGTACTCTACTGTTTTCGTAATCTGTTATGTTTATGATATGTAATACCTTTTTAAAATTTCTGATAATTTTTCTATTACCTAGATTTATTGTAATAAAACCATTGTTGTTATCAATGTTTTGTACTTCTAATTTTTGTGATAATATTAAAGGTATGAATATTGTAATTAAGAGGGAAATTTTGAGCATTGTGATCTGAAAAGATGTATGTGTTTATTTTATTATATTTTTTTAAATTAATTTTTAGTTTGATTTTGATTTCGTTCTTTCTTTTTAACTTTTATTGTTTTTGCTTTGACCGATGGGTTATTATTATCTTGAAATCTCTTTTTGGGTTTGACGTGAGAATTATAATACTTTAGACCAGTATCTTTATTAGTTATATGGTTTTCATCTAATATTTCTATTTCCATTTTTCTGAATTTCGAGTGGTTTTTTTCCTCTGGCGGATCTTTTACAAAGTTTAAACCGGGATATATTTCAATATCGGCAATAATAATATTTTTATTAAGAGCATCTATTGTTTTGTCTTTAATTTTTAAAATTTTATTACGGATATTTTCGTAGTCAATATCGTTAACTTTACCATTTATGAAGTCTTGGTAATTGGGTTTGTGGTTGGTTGTCGAGTGAATAGTATTATTATACATTGCTATAATTTTTAGAATTTTTTCCTCAACGGTGTCCAAATTTACTCGTTCGTCATGTTTAAGTAGTCTAATATGCTCGTTAATAGTGTTGTGCAGACATTCGACATCGGCGTTCGAAGTATGATTATTATTTGAGGTATAATGAATTTCAATATATTGATTTTGAAGAAATTCGCGTAACGAGAGGGCTTTAAACCCTAATTCGTTATCAACTACTATTTTTTTTAAAATTCCCACAATAGATAACGGCTCTTTTGAATTCGGTCCAAGTTCGGGAATTAATTTTGATTGCTTGAGCAAACTTAGTAAATTTATCGATAAACGTTAAAAATAATGTTTGATCTAGGCTATAAAAAACGTCAATATGGACTATTTGGTTGGGACCTAAAGGTGTTTCTGTTATTTTGAATTTTATTTTTATGGGTTTTCTTTCATATTTTTCGAGATTACAAATCTCGCAGTTGTTTATAAATTGCGCTACTCTATCGCATAACTTTGGGTGGTAGTATAGTAACTTCAGTTCATTGCATACTTCTGAAATTCCGCGGTGATTATTTTTTAAATGCTCTTTTTCTATAATTTCCAGTTACTCTTCGTCTACTATATCTTCTAATAATTTGTTACATTAAATTAACTTTAATTGGCCACTAGATGAAAAATGTTCGAAAAATAAGGTTTTTCTAAGGTTTCTAAAATATTAGAATCTTCAATATAAATTGCATTGATAGTTTTGGGATTGGAATGATTTTTTAAGACAGTAATGCTGTTTATTCATCGAAATTTTTAGTGTGAATTACTTTTCTACATTTATGAAATATTTTTAAGTTCCTAATTCTAAGAGAACCTGAATTTGTTTTATAAATAGAAATTTGAATTTTAAATACATTTAAAGGAGATTTACTAATTGGTATACTATTATTTTCAATAAGTTCATTTGTCTCGTTATTTCCGAACATTTGCGGTTCATTAAGGTTTACTTCTATACGTGATAAAGCATCGGCCTTACCGTTTTGAACGCCTTTTTTGTATTTGATTTCGTAATCAAATTCGGAAAGCTTGAGACGCCAACGAACTAGTTTTGAGTTAGGTTCTTTTATGGAGAAGAGCCATTGGAGTGGCTTATGGTCTGTCAATTATGAATTTTCTTCCGAGAATGTAAGGGCGAAAGTACTTTGTGCCCCATACGATTGCCAATAATTCCTTCTCTATTGTACTGTACTTCATGCTCGTTAAGAGTACGACTAGCATAACATACGGGGCGCCCGTCTTGTGATAGTACGGCACCAAGAGCGAATTGGCTTGCGTTTGTTGTAAGAGTAAAAGCTTTGTTAAATTCAGGATAAATAAGGATTGGTTAATTTATAGTAGTCTTTTGAGAGTTTCGAAACTTTGAACATATTCAGGATTATCAATTTTTAGTTTTACGTTTTTCCTTAAGTATTTTGTCATTGGTTTAGCGTCTTTGGAATAGTCCTTAATTAATTTCCTGTAATATCCTGATAGCCCGAGAAATTGTTTAATTTGTTTTGGAGTTTTGGGAATAGGAAAGTTTTTGACACATTCAATTTTTTTAGGATTTGGCCTTATTCCTTCTAAAGTCACAATATGACCAAGAAACTCAGTTTCTTTTTTCATAAACTCCGATTTATCTAATTGAATCATTAATTTAGCTTCTTCGAGCCTTTTAAAAATTTTTTTCAGCGAATCTATGTGTTCTTCAATAGATGCTGAATTTATTTATATAGTCTTTTAAAACATGATTCATTAACGGTTGGAAGGTAGCTGGTGCTGTTTTAATTCCAAAAGACATTCGAATAAATTCATAATATTCATTCTCGACAGTGAACGCGGTTTTGTGAATGCAGCGTTCGTCAATTTCTATTTGGTGGAAACCTTTAGCAAGGTCCAACGTGGTAAAATATTGGCATTTTCCCAATTTACTTAGAATGTCATCTATATTTGGTATAGGGTGCCTATCGTCCAAAGTAATTTCGTTTAGTTTCCTTTAGTCAATAACGCGACTCCATTTCTGTGTCCCACTGGCGTCTTCTTTCTTTGGGACGATCCAGACAGGAACAGAATATGGGGAGTTGCTAGGCCTAATAATGCCCTTGTCCAACATCTCGTTAATTTGCTTTTGTACTTCCTCTTTGTGAATTTGAGGGTATCTATAAGACTTAGTGAATATTGGAACGTCATTAATTGTACGAATACGATGTTTGATAGCGTGAAAGATAAATCTAAGTTTTCGTTATAGAATAAATGTGAGTATTGTTTTATAACTTGTGTAAATGCATTTTTTCAAAGTTGGATAAAAGTTCATTACGAATTTCACTTACGACATTAAATTTGTTATCAGTTTCAGAAATTATATTAAAGTTATTAATCTCAGTTTCTAATGGTGAAAAAGTTATAGATTTAAGTTAAAAGTTAAAGAATGTTTGCTTTTACAACGGCTATATAGTTCTGTACTTCATGTATTCCTTCTTGAATTGTGATTTCACCATCTGAGGACTTCCTTTCCTGCAGATAAGCGAGACCATCTTTTTCAAGTACTGGTGCAGTTAATTCATATTCACCTTGCTGAGTAATATTATATTTTGTTTCTGTATTTTTATTTTTAAAATGTATTTGGATTTCATTATAAAGTGTGGTTAAAAGTTGTTGACCTAAGTCGATTTTAGTTTTTAATGGCATTAATATATTATTGCCTATTAGCCCGTCATAATTGTCATGAAAAGGAAAGACATTCATTTCAACCTTCTTTGTTGAGTCTCCCAATTCTTTAAAAAGAGGTATAACTGCTTAATGAGTTATTTTTACATCTTGATTTATAGTTTCAATATTTATGAGGGTTTGAAGTTCTGTTAAATGCATTGGATAGCAAAGGCTAGGATTTATAATAGATTGTGTTGCTCTGGTATCTATTATAAATTTAAGTGGTCTAATATTCCCACTAAATTAGATATATGCTAATTGAAATTAGATCAGTTAAAAGAAAATTTGCTGGTAATTCTGTTTTTTTAACACTTTTCTGTGTTTATCCAATGTTTATTTCCATTGGTTCAGATTCAGAAATTTGATTATTTCTGTTATAATTGTTTGTAAAATTACTATTATTTACAAATGGGTTGTTCATATGTGGGTAGTTGTTACTATTATTGGGATTATAATAGTTTGAATTTCGATTTTGAGAGGAATTCCATTGGTGGTTCCTATTGTTATTAATACTGTTATTTTGATTGTTCCTATAGTTGTTATTATTATTTTGGTTATTCTTATTAAACTTGTTATTATTTTGGTTGTTCCTATTAAAATTGTTATTATTTTGGTTGTTCCTATTAAAATTGTTATTATTTGGGTTGTTCCTATTAAAATTATTATTATTTTGGTTGTTCCTAATGAAGTTGTTATTAAGTAGCTTTGTATTATTGAAGTTTCTAGAATTATTGATAGTAGCGTTACTATTGGTGCGATTATAATTGTGATTGGTTTTGGTGATTGGGTCACCAGAAAAGTTTTTAATATTATTAATAGAATTAAATGTCTTTTGACCTGAAAATTATTAAGGTTAATATGTGCGTTGCATGCTTCATGTAAAATGTCAATAGCGGACTCAAGTATTTTAGGGTCACGACAATATAAAATTGAACGTATTGGTGCAGGTATTTTGTTCTTAAAAATAGTTAGAGCAGAGTTTTTATTATTACTAATTGTTTGTTCAGCAACTGTTGAGTTGGCTCCTAATTCTAAGCTAACTTTTATATTTAATCTTCTTAATGTATTTTTAATTTCGTTGTAGAAATCAACGGAATTTGTCTTAAAGGTGGTAGCCCTCAGTTGGTCAAAAAGTTCTTCAAGACTACACCGATCGCTAAAATTTTTTACAAGGACGTCTTTTATTTCAGTCCATTTCTTAATGTGGTTGTTTATTTCCACTACTTCCCTCACTTTTCCCTTAAGTTTTGATTTAATCAAATCTGCAAATATACTTTGCCTTATGTCGTCATATTTGCCTAATAAAGGGCTTACCCTATCAACTAAATCTGTGAAGTTTTGTAGTTCTTTAAAGTTTCCACTAAAGTCGGGTAATTTATCGAGATATTTCAGGGGGTCAATAGTAAGGCTTAATTGAGTTTCAGTCATTTTGATTTTTATTATAATAATTACTTAAATATAATTTTTTTTTACAAAGAAAACTATTAGTATTTTAAATATTGGAAGAACGCTTTCTATTGGGGTTTTTTTTCTTAAAACTTAACCTAATTGTACTTATCGCTATTTCTATAATTTTAATATTTTGAAATTTCTAAATTATTGCTTACGTTAAAATTTTAAAGTTGTTTTTGATGTTGATCAGCTTCGCGATAAACAGGAACTTAAACAGCAACGAGATGTACAGGAACTAAGCAGCCATGTACAGGATTACAGGAATACAGGAACTTGATTTAATATTCGCTATCACTATATAGTTTGATTTTTATTATTTTTTGTTTTGGTTTTTTTCCAAAAAAAATTTATAATTTTATATATTTATTTGAAGTTTATATAATATGTAATAAAATATTTTTTTTATTTTTGAATTTCATATATTTTTTTTTTTTAATAATAAATAATTTAATTTATGTTATAATAGCCGAAGGCCTCAGTTGCTAGTGCTAGAATTATTATGTATAATAAGTAATTAATTTTAGTTATTGTATAAGTTGAATAAATAAATAAATAATTTATGTTATAATATTGTTCTTATTCTTCCCATGTACACTGAAGGTATAATGGGATTGTATCCTCGACGTCACTATCGACAAACATTGCAAATAGTTTTTTAATTTTATTAATTTATAATTTTTAGATACATATATTTGTTTTCATTTTTTTTTTTTTTGATTTAATTTCACTTATTTTTTTAATTTTATATTTTTTTTTGGTTTTATTTAAAAACTTTTATCACTTCGTTTAATAAAAGTTTTTTTTTATTTGTCTTTTTCTTTATTTTTGCAAAAAAAATTTTAACACTTCATTTGTTAAAAACTTTATATATATTTTTTTTTTATTTTAGAAAGTCTTTCACCAAAATGCACAAATGTGTCGAGACACAAAGCTTTTTATTTATTTCTTCTTTAAATTACACAAGAAAGCACTTACCGCATCCTACCGACTGCGCCAATTTTAGATTCGATTTTCGGAAACATAAAAAAAACACAATATTTAATTTTTGTTTCAACACCTTTTAATTTTTCTTTTTTTTCTTTTATACAGAAACAAATTTAATACAATTATATAATAACTTAACTTTAATTTTATTTTAAACTAATGTTTAATTAATAACGGAGCTTCAGCATATCGTTTTAAATCCAGAGCAGAACTTAATTTTATTCGTTTATTTCCTGCTATTTAAAGGTGTTCAAAATTGAGGTATCATTTTAATTTTAATAAAAAAAGACTTTTTTTTTGAAACATTAAATATATTTTTATTTTAATTTATTACAAATAGGTTCCGGTTAACAATGAAAAATTATGTCGGCCAGGTGGCCCCCTCTACTACTTCGGCAGGCTTCCAATCTTTTACCAAAGTTCTGAATCACGTTGTTCAATAAACTGTTCTCAATGGTTGAAATCTGCTCGATAATGTTGTTTTTAAGCTCTTGAATTGTTGTGGGATTATTGCTGTACACTTTCGATTTCACAAAACCCCACAAAAAAAAATTCAACGGTGTCAAATCGCACGATCTTGGTGGCCACATCACTCCTCCTCTACGAGAAATAATGCAATCTTCGAACTTTTCCTTCAAAAGATCCATTGTTTCTCTTGCTGTGTGGCAAGTGGCACCGTCCTGTTGAAACCACATATTCTCTACGTCCAAATCATCAATTTCCCGCCACAAAAAGCTTCGGATCATCTGTAGCGATTTCCATTAACCGTAATCGCATTTCCATTTGCGTTTTCAAAAAAATATGGTCCGATGATTCCTTCTGACCACAAACCACACCAAACCGTAACCTTTTGTGGGTGTACTGCTTGCTCTAAGATAACCCTTGGATTCTCTTCATCCCAAATGCTGCAATTCTGTTTATTGACGTAGCCATTGAGCTGGAAATGAGCTTCGTCGGTGAAGATTATTTTGTTAAAAAAATTCTCATTTTCTTCTTGTTTTTCGATTGCCCAAGAAACGAATTGCCGACGTAATACATGGTCAGTTGGTTTTAATTCTTGCGTCAGCTGGATCTTATAAGCCTTTAAATGGTGATCACGATGCAAAATGTTGAATAATGTGGATGGTTTAATGTTTAATTGCTGCGAACGATGACGAATGGAAGTTTTTGGATCTTCTTCAACACTTCTGCTCACAGCTGCTACATTCTCGGTTGAATGATCACTACGTTGATAAATGTTGCCTCTGTTATCAAGAACAGATCCAGTTTCTAGAAATTTATCAACCATCAGCTTGATGCCACGATTTGTTGGAGCATTTTCTCTACCAAATTTTGTTCGAAATTTCCTAATTACATCTTGAAAACTTTTACCATTTTCAAAAAATGTTGTAATAACAAAAACACGTTGTTCCTTCGTGTAACGTTCCATATTAACTAACCGGAATGTATTTAGAATATACCTAAAGAAACCTCGTATAAAAATTCCAGGTAGAAAAAAAATGGCGGCAAAATCAAAATGATACCTCAATTTTGAACACCTTATTATAATTTTTGCTTATTGAAACAATTTTTGTGGGAACAGTAAAAATTCGATTAGTAGAAATTTTGTCTGTGTGAAAAATAATTGCTTTTATAATAATGTTCCAGATGCTGAATTTGCACGAACTTGTGTATAGATTTATTGAAAGCAAATCTATGGGATAATTTAGTTTTTTATGTCATATAAAATTAATTGGAAATATTATTTTGTGGGAACATTAAAAGTTCGATTAGTAGGAATTTTGTATATAATTTTGTATATGTTTTTATAATAATATTGCAAATGCTGAATTTGCAGGAATTTACTGAAGGTAAATCTATGGGATAAAAATTATTTACTTTTTTTAAGAATATAGGTGTCGTATTAACATAATGGGAATTTTGTCTATGGGAAAGTAATATGTATTTCTATAAGGTGCAAATGCTGAATTGTTTTAGATTTATTGAAAATAAATCTATGGGAAAATAATTATATTTGAAATAGAGCTTTTTTGTTGTTAGTGGTGTCATTACCGTTTATAACAGCTAAAACGATTCACTCATTTTGATCTCGTTTCAAGGTTTTAAAACAATCAACACTTTGCTGAAAGAGTAAATACAGAGAAAAGGCAGATATCAATGGATTTCTGACTACAAGTCACTTAACGAATTGTCAAATGATTTACTTAATATCTAAATGTTAACTAATTATAAGGTCACATTTTATAAATTAGATAGGTGTAAATAAAGTAGAAAGAAAAAAAAAATTATTTAAAAAAAAAAAAAGAATACTTATAGCTAAAAAAATAACTATATAAATATTGAAATATATATATACCATACATGTACATACATTAATATACACTAAAAACTAAAAAGAAGGGGTACCTAGTAAAAAGAATCGGATGCATAATATGTATACGAAAAAGAACTATTTTCAAAAAGAATCGTATGTATACGAAAAGAACTATTTCCAAAAAGAATCTTATGTATACGAAAAGAACTATTTCCAAAAAGAATCGTATGTATACGAAAAGAACTATTTCCAAAAAGAATCGTATGTATACGAAAAAGAATTGTTTCAAAAAGAATCGTATGTAAACGAAAAAGAACTGCTACCAAAAAGAATCAGAAAGAATATGTACAAAAAAAGGAATGAAATATCACGTGTTTTTTTTTTGTATCTAGAGTAATAATATAGTATTATACTATATAGTATATAATATATAATATTAATATAGTATATGAATGGTAGTGTGTGTATACTGTATAATATAATAAACAAATAAAAATATGGGTATTTTGTGGTATTTTGCTTTGTTTATACTTTTTTTTAGAATATATGCATCAAGAATCGTAATCATAACCTACATTAATTTTTAGAAGGCCTGGACTTCGAAATACTTAAATGTGTTTGTGCAAATTGTAAATGTATTGTGAGAAAAAACTTCGAAAAATAAAATTTGGAAATTTTTCTTTAACATACCAAAATTTCAGCTTTCAACTCGAAATTTTCAACATACATATTTTCAACAAAATAAAATGTTCAGTTTTTTTTCTAGCATTTCATACCGTCGCCATTTAATACTCTCAAAAAATTATGAGAGTACTCAATTATAATAAATTAGTGAACATAACCTAATAATTTAAAAGCTTTCTACTGCAAATTAGGTAAATATATTTTAGTTCAAACTAAGTTTTAATATTTTTAATTATATTAAAAAATTATAAAATTTATATAAAAATAAAGTTTGCAGTTTTTTCTTTATGGAAATAAAAAAATTAACTTTCAAATCATATTTTTCAGCAATATTTTGAAGAAAAGAAAAAATGAAGTACCAGATTCTGGTAAAGCAATTTTTGTTTTTTTCTATACAGTCTATAAAAAAAAAATGATTGTAAATAGAATATTCATGTACTTACATGAAATAGAATAATCTTTTTATGAATAAAATTTTAAATTGCAATACTATTTGAAAAGTATTAGAAAAAAATTAATATTTTATTTTAAATAACTCTAAATTTTAGTAATATTTTATTTTATGTCGTCATATTTTTGTAGATTATTTTTAGAAGATATTATTGTATGAATTCCTATTTAAAAAAATTAATTCAATTATTTAGTGCCTAATATTGCCTTTTTTAATAATTTCCTTAAATAAAGTAACCAACAACTTATAGTTCCATATGTAAATTGCATTTTTCAGAATCGTGTTTTAAATTAAATAATGATAAAAGTCCCAGTTTAATACCAGATGCAGTTCCAAGTATTTTCACCAATTACTTGGTAAATTTAATAGAAACGAATGATAAAAACTTACGCGATGATAATATAATTTTAAATTTCTCTAATTTAGTTTTAAATGTTAGTAAAAAAATAAATTTAAAATACTGGAAATTATATAAAGGCCAAATAATATTATTTTATATATTTTAATAGAAAATAATTAGTTTAAATGTGATTTTAAATTTAAAATAATAATTAATAACAATCTAAGTAACCTACTTTACCTATTTAAGTTATATATTTTAATAGATAATTACTTTAAATGTGATTTTAAATTTAGAATAATAATTAATAACGATCTAAGTTACCTATTTGACAGGTAATACAGAAACAAAACAATTTCAAAATATTGAACGATATTGAAAAACGCAAAAAATGAAATATTATTATTGACCAAATTAACCTTTTAGATATATAGTTGGGATGCAATCGTCATGTCATTTTTCATTTTTGCCCACTCAAGTTCTATTATTAATTTTTCGCAAAATATTGATTTTTGTGATATTTTTTTGTTTTTGACTTTTTTTAATTTTGTTTTGTTGTAAATTAATTACTTTATTTTGCTTTATTAAATTTCATTTTAAATATATCATATTATTTAATTAAAAAATTATTTATATATTATTTGTATGTATTAATATATTTTTTTTTTATTATTTTAGTTTAAGGCCGAGTCTTCAGGCGATACCACTTTAAAAATAATCACCATATCCTCTACCTCAAAGGAAAAGGCGAATAACTTATAATATTAATTTATTTTATTATATTAATAAAAATTTTAAATAAGTTAACATAAATTAACTTATTGTAAAAATAATTAAATAGTTTATTTTTTTGCACTCTAAAAAATTTACATTATTTATTAAAGTAAATCGATATTGCAATAAAAATTAGTTTTCAATATTTTTTTGTTAAGTAATGTACCAAATCAATGCTCTTTTAAAAAGTTTTTAAGAAGCTTTTTTTTGTTAAAAAGTAGTTGAAAGACATTTTTTAAAAAGCATATTTATGAATGAAAATATACAATTTTTAAAAATTTCTTTTTACAAAAAAAGGTAAAAAAGAATGAACTTTAATGCTCTCTTAGGACGAAATAAAAAAAAATTTGTAGTTTTTGTGTTATTTCCAGATTTCTAGGAGGACTACTATTTTTTCCCATAAGACTACGTGTATTTTTTTTGAAAAAAAGGACTACTATTTAGCTTTCCTCTCTCAATGTCCAGACTTTCTAAAAATTAATGTAGGTTATGATCATGATACTATCGTACTGGTATTGTAAGTCTGTAATAAGGTATGTTGGTACTATATTATTATATTAAGATATTAAATATTGTGTATGTTGTAAACAATATTGTGTATTAATGCATAAATAAAATTTTAAAATACACGTAGTAATGTATTTTTTTTTATGTTAGTAATGAGGCTTGTTGTATTTTTTTTTTTGCTTTTGGTATAAATTTGATTCATTATTTTTGAACGAGTCATTTTTGTTTTAGTGAATCTTATCTGTTTTTGATACGAATGACTCGTTCATTATGAACGAAGTTCATGAACGATACATCTCTATTATTCAACCAATCAATATTAAAATCACCAACAATTAACACATCATAATTTAATTCGGTCAATTCATCCGTTATTCTACTAAAACTATCATAAAATTCATTTAAAGTGTATGCCTGATTGGGCGATGTGTATACTATGACTAAGTAAAATACTATTGATTTCATATATACTGATAAAATTAAACACCACAAATTTAATCAAATGCAAATTTTTTTAATAATTTCATAATTCCAAGTCATGCTTACGTAACATAAAACACGACCTGTATGTCTATAGTTCGAATCAACTCTTATTATATTATAGTCATTTATCTGCACTAAGTTATCTTAATCTTCTTCGATTAGGTGCGTTTCTGTCAAACAAATAAACTCAAAATATTTATTTTCAATTATACATTATACATATTAATACTCTGTTCTTCATATATTGGTTGCTAGAATATTTTCTTCCTTTCTAAATCAATTTTTTTCTTATACAAATTACAGTTTTTATCTAATGCATTATGATTTGTATCTAGATTAAGACTATTTTCTATATTTACATTTATACAATTACAACCTTTTGCTGACCTATGTAAAATTAACTGGTAAAATCTTAGTATAAATAGAAGATAAGAATCATTGTAAAATCAGTTCCAGCCTGGCTATAGATCCCTAATTATAATAATAATAAGTTTTAAATTAATTAGTGGAATTCAAATTAAATAACTGTTTAAAAATAAAACAAGTGTTTTTTTTCATATAAATCAAAAATCAGTTATAAAATTGGCGCAGTCGGTAGGATACACTAAGTGAATATTTATTTGATACTGCACAAGACACCTATTGCATAAAATTTACTTTAGTCTGGGTAAAGGGTATCAAATCACTTGTATATCAATACTTTATAATATATCTCTGCATTACATAGTACCAGCTAAGAAGCTGTATTATACAATAAAACGTTCAACTTACGAAGCAGAAGTTTGTAAGCTTTAGGCTAAAAAATTATATACTGTAAAAAAAGACTTTTTTCTTCGTTATCCTTAAATGAGTATAAGGCACAGTTATAATAAAAAGTGTTATTTTGAACTACTTAGTATTTTCACATAGTACAAAAAGTAGACTTTCATTCTGCACCACATAAAAGTGTATCAAAACCCAATTGGTACGCGCAACAGCAGTGTTATTCGTCTAAACCAATAGTACGTTTAGAATAGCAATACTTAACTGCAAAACTAAGTGACCAAGCCACAAATAAGAATTTGTTTGGCCAACAACTTAATAAATTAGTACAAGTAAATAAGTGCAACAGGCCGCAAATAAAAAATTGTTAGGCCAACCACTCAACGAATTGTACACCAAGAAAGACAACAAGTTCTTCATATTATCACCATTAAACAGGGGCCCAGTGCGCTGTTTAACTTACAACATCAAAAGCAATTCAACAGGAGTTAGAACCCAACTGAATTAAATAGTAACATTATCAACATAACAACAGTAATACCAACATCAACGGCAATCATAACAACGATAACATCAAGACCAACTTTAAAAGCAACAATATTAATCGTAAGTTCTAAATTTTTTTTTATTAGTGATATAAAATAAGTAGAAACATTTGTAAGCAAATTCGTGTTTAAAAATGGCTAATAATAATAATAACCGCGTCAACAACTTAACATTAGATCCTTTAAAATATTTGGATAGGTTACCTACATTTAATGGCGACAGTAGAGATTTACAGACTTTTGTTAACTTAATTGATAGGATACATCCAATGTTAGCAACTTACTACGCATTATCACAAGCAATATTTTCAGACGTTATTAAAAGTAAATTGTTAGGTAGAGCTAGCGAAATAATAGAAATGAACTGTCAAGCTGTCTCATGGACAGATATAAAAACCATACTGCAAAGCAACTTTGGAGAAAAGAAAAGTATAGACGAACTATTTGACGAACTTAGGGCTATATCATTTAAAAATAGTAGTATATAATTTTATAATGAAATTAAAAATGAACTTAGAATACTAAATAATAAAACAGTATTAGGCCAAGGTGCCGCCGTAAACGAATGTGCGCGAAATAATATGCGACCGCTTTAAATATATTTAAATCCAAAATACCAGACCCAATGAAAACTATTTTAGCTTGTCGAAACCCTGATACCTTGGCAGACGCGATGAACATTCTCTTTACAAGTGGTCACGCTTCGTCAAATAACCGAAGCAATAACACCAATCGCAGAAACAATTATAATAATAACAATTGCTCTGATACCAACAACTACTATCGCGGTAACTCAAATAACTACAACCGAAATAACCGTAATAATAACAATCGCAATAACATAAACAATTACAATAACAATAATTACAACCGTGACAATCCAAATAATTACGAATATAAATAACTACAATTGCAGTAATGCCAACCGTAACTTTAATCAAAATAGACCACCTAATAATCCAAATAAACGGTATAACCCACAAAACAACTATAATCAAAATAGTAACTATTTCAAATCTAACCCTTATAATTTTAACAATAATAACCGTCACAATAATAGCCATAATAATAATTTTAACAACCACTACGTTCAAAGAGACCTCGAACCAATGGACGTAGACATAAACACCAATAACAATAGATGTGATACACAAATACAAAATTTTCCATTAGAAGCCTCGAAACCTCATTACCCTATATATTAATCAAAACCCATTCTCGACCTTTAAAATTTTAATAGATTCTGGAGCAACTCACTCCATAATAAATCCTAACATATGTCATCCTAGATTAATAGAAACATTATAACAAAAAGTACAATTAAGAACCGTTACAAATGTTGCTAAAATAAAAGAAAAAGCTAAATTCCCACTTTTTGAAGAATTCGGTGAAACTAAAACTAAAATAGAAATGTTCGTTTACCATTTCCATCAAAATTACGATGGACTGATAGGAAACGATATATTAATACCTCTAGATGCCATAATCGATTTAAAAAATAACATTCTTATAACTAAGGGAAAACAAAACCAATTATACTTATCTAATAAAGATCATAAAAATATTTCAAGTTATCATGAAGAGCAGAAGCCTTCAGATAACAAAGTTATAAATCACGCCTCATCAAAAAATAAACTAAAAGAAAAAATTAACAAAAATAATATCTCGAACCCTAAAACGGCGATAAATCAATTAAAAATAATAATCAAAATTATAATATTGAACAAGTACGTATTAACCATTTGAATTCAGAAGAAAAATATAGTTTACTAAATAAGTATATTAAAAAAATACAAAGATGTATTTTACCAGGAAAATTGCGATTTAAGCTTTACTAACGCTATTAAACACCAAATCAGAACAACTAACAACATCCCAATTCAAGCAAAGAATTATAGGTACCCGTATGTTCATAAGCTAGAAGTCAAAAAACAAATCCAAGAGATGTTAGATAATAAAGTTATACGTCATAGCAACTCTTATTCTACCTTATCCAGACTGGGGCAACCTTATTCTGATGGACACAAAGAGTTCTTACGAATGCCTTTCGGCTTGAAAACGGCACCAGCAACTTTGAATAACGACTAATGAATAACGTTTTAAAAGATTACACAAATAAAATTTGCCTAGTGTATCTTGGTGATATAATAATCTTTTCAACATCCCTACAAGAACACTTGGACTCCTTAACAAAAATTTTACAAAGATTTAGAGAAGTAAACCTCAAAATTCAAACGGACAAATCCGAATTTTTAAAAAAGGAAACAGAATTCCTTGGGCACATAGTTAGTGAAGAAGGTATAAAACCAAATTCAAAAAAGATAAAATGCGTTGCTAAATTCCCTACACCTAAAACCCCGAAAGAAATCAAACAATTTCTTGGTTTGACGGGATATTATAGGAAATTTATTAAAGACTATTCGGCTATAGCAAAGCCAAAGACAAAATATTTAAAAAAGGACTCCAAAATGAACGTTTCAGACCCAGAATATCTAAAAAGTTTTAATACCCTAAAACAAGTACTGACTTCCGACCCAATACTGGTATACCCAAATTTTACAAAAGAATTCACTTTGACAACGGACGCTAGTAACTTCGCTCTAGGAGCAATATTATCCCAAAACAATCATTTTATTTGCTTCGCAAGCCGTACACTTAACAACCACGAAATAAATTACAGCACAATAGAAAAAGAATTGCTAGCAATCGTATGGGTAACCAAATATTTCAGACCATACTTATTCGGAATTATAGGAATTATAGGAAAATAATATACTTAAAAAAATTAGATACGGAAACTGCAATAACTATACTTAAGATTCATTTAAACACAAAACAATTAAACGTAATTTTAATAGACGAAGAATTTTATCCTATTTTTGAGGAAGTCTATAATAATAATTTTTCAAACAATAAAGATTTTAAAATATTAAGATGTCACAAAGAATTACAAGATGTTGTAGACGAAAATAAATTAGTAGAATTAATCGAAAAAGAACATAAAAACAATAACCATAGGGGAATTGACGTAGTTTATAAAGAACTAAAAAGTATTATATTATATCCAAATTTAAAATTAAGAATTACGCAATATATTAATAACTGTGAGATATGTATGTTAGAAAAATACGATAGAAACCCACCAAAAATACCACTTAAGATCACCGAAACACCAGTAAGACCCAACGAAATAATACATATTGACGTATTTTATACATTAGAGAAAAATTTATTCATGACAACTATTGACAAATTTTCTAAATATGCACAAGCTTATAAGATAATAGGACGAACGTGGACACAATTTAGAACAAAACTCTTACAATACATAAGTACACACGGAAAAATGAAAAAAATTATAGTCGACAACTTGGATTTAAATCATTACCAATCCAAAAATTTCTCAGAGAACAAGATATAGAAATCCACTATACTTCAAATAGTAACCACACTTCCAACGCGGACGTAGAAAGACTACACAATACAATTAACGAACACATCCGTTTATTAAAGCACGATAATATTAATAACTCAGGTACTGTTGAAGAAAAGATCATAAAAATCATTCACTTTTACAACAATACTATCCGTGGTACAACTAACGAAAAACCAAACGACTTTATCAATGGTAAATTGTCAGAAAATGATTATCCAAAAATTCGCGACTTAATAATTAATAAAAAAATTAAAACAATTAACAAATTAAACGAAAACAGGAAAGACTTTCAAATCCGAGAAGGAACGTGTAGTGGTGGCCGGTACTGTGGTTGATTTTTTTCTATCTGTTATGCACCTAAATATCAGATGTACATTTCTTTCTTTTCATAGCATAACATTTTAATACTTCTTTTTTTCTATCTGCTATGTATCTAAATATTAAAATTACGTTTCTTTCTTTTCACAACAAAACATTTTAATATTTGTTTTTTCCTACCTTCTATGTACCTACTCGTAAATATCAGTTGTACGTTTCGTTCTTTTTAATAGCATAACGTTTTAATAGTTCTTTTTTTCTATCTGTTATGTACCTAAATATCAAATGTACGTTTCTTTTTTTTCATAGCATAACATGTTAATAGTTCTTTTTATCTATCGGATGTGTACCTAAATATCAAATGTATATTTCTTTCTTTTCATAGCATAACATTTTAATATTTCTTTGCTTCTATCTGTTATGTACCTAAATATCAGATATACCATTCTCTCTTTTCATAGCATATCATTTTAATAGTTCTTTTTTTCTATCTGTTATGTACCTAAATATCAGATGTACGTTACTATCTTTTCATAGCATAACATTTTAATAGTTCTTCTTTTCCATCTGTTATGTACCTAAATATCAAATTAACGTTTCTTTCTTTTCATAGCATACCATTTTAATTGTTCTTTTTTTCAATTAAATTAAATTAAATTAATTAAATTAAAAATCCATAAGTTGTTTTAGTTAGGTATTTAATATACCTAAGCTAAAAAAATAAATGCTTTTACAACCTTTGTACAAAATTTCACATTTCTATCTTTATTAAATTCGAAAATATGCTTGTTAGGTTTTGGGAAGTATGTGAAGGCACGCGGACCACCACCCCAATTCATCTCAAATTTTAGAGACATCATCAGAACAGGGTAGAACACTCTTATATCAAATTTCAAGTTTTTATATTTATTAATTTCGAAGATATGCTTGTTTGGTCTTGGGAGTTATGTGGCAGATACCCGAACAACCATTCCAATTCATCTGAAATTTTAGGCAAATCAAGCATTCAGGAAACAATACCCTCGTATCAAATTTGCAATTTCTATCTTTATTAATTTCGAAGATATGCTTGTTCGGTTTTGGGAGTTGTATGAGAGATACCCGAACAACCTCTCCAATTCATCTCAAGTGCTAGGCAAATCATAGGTTCAGGAAACAGCACCCTCGTATCAAATTTGAAGTTTCTATCTTTATTAATTTCCAAGATATGCTTGTTCGGTTTTGGGAGTTGTGTGGGAAGTACCCGAACAACTCCTCCAATTCATCTCAAATTTTGGGAAAATCAGGGATTCAGGAAACAACACCCTAGTACCAAATTTTAAGTTTCTATCTTTATTAATTTCGAAGATATGCTTTTTCGGTTTCGGGAGTTGTGTGGGAGGTACCCGAACCCATTAACCGATTTGATGCAGATTCGAACTTAGCCTTCCTTTCGTAATTAGTAACCTACTATATAAATTTCATCAAGATAGCTTCACTAGTATTTGAGTTATCGTGCGAACGGACGGACATCGTTAAATCGCCTCAGGAGGTGATCCTGATTCAGAATATATATACATGTCCATATCTAACTCGCTTCCTTTTGGTGGTTACAAATACCATACCAAAGTTAATATACCCTATATTTTAAGTGTAGGGTATAATAATAACAAAATTATAAACAGCAATATAAACAACAATAATTTCGATGGTATTCTAAATAATAATGGTAATGGGGGATGTACTCTTGATGAGAACACCAAATCTATTTTAAGCGGTCTAGTCGAAGAGCTGCAAACTTTAAAAGAAGAAAACATAATATTGAAACACCAACTTCAAGAGATACTCCAAGTACGCCATCCACATCAATGCAACAAGGAACAACTTTTACAAAACAGTCAACCAAAAGTGATCCAGTTAATCCCATTATCAAAAGAAAACTCGATAGTCCTGTAAAAGAACCAAATGGCAAGCAGCAAAAGTTGTCTGTATGGTTGGGTTTACCAGATAAAACTGAAAATAAAAATAAAATACCAGATGTCAAAACGGTAAATCATCAAAAAGAAAAAGTAAACCAAAAAGCATCCAAACCACCACCAATATTCGTGGCCAAAGTACAAAACATGTTTCCCCTCACGGAATTACTTAAAGAGATAGCTGATGGTCGGTACGAAATAAAAGTGATAAACAGTGAAGAGGTTAAAATCCAAGCTAATGTACCTGAAACATATAGAGCAATAGTTAAAGCTCTCTCGGATAAATATCAACGTACGTACCACACATACAAAATGAGATCAGAAAAGAGCTTTAGAGTGGTCACACCAGTAAATATTGCTATAAGAATCCTAGAAGTGTAAAATGTGAAGAAGATCATCACTCTTTTGAATGCCAAAGAGTAAGTAAAGGTAACCCAGTCAAATGGGTTATATACCCAATACACTATGTTCTGAAAATCATCCAGCTAATTACAAAGGCTGCAGCCACTACAAAAACCTGCAAAGGAAAACTTTTCCACCATTATGCGCAAGAAAAACAATAAATAACGTTGTACCCAGTGTACCAACTACAGTTGGTCAACCGGTACAATCTAACCATACGTTTGCTGAAATGGTAAAAACTACTATTGATAATAAAAAAGAAAAAACTTCTACAACAAATCAAAAATCTCTGCAAAATCAAATAACAGAATTTCAAACTTTAATGCAAAACTTCACACAACAAATGAGCATAATGTTAAATATGCTATCCACAATCACAAACAAATTTAGTCATGTCTCAACTACTAAACTAGCTTACTGTAACGCCAACGGCCTAGCACAACATACGCAAGAAGTGAAATTCAAAACAAAATTGATATACTACTAATTTTGGAAACACATTTTACTAATAGAAGTTATTTTAAAATAAAAAATTACAACATCTATGACATCAAACACCCGGAAAGAACAGCTCATGGAGGATCAACAATCATCATCAGAAGTTCACTAAAACATTTTGAATTAAACAAATATAACAAAGATTATCTGCAAGCAACTAGTTTGTCGGTGGAAACTTATAATGGCTCTATTACGATATCTGCTCTATATTGTCCACCAAAACATAATATTAGATCAACCCAGTTCGTCGAATTTTTCAAAACACTTGGTAACAAATTCATAGCTGGAGGTGACTACAACTGTAAACACACGCACTGAGGCTCAAGAATCATCACTTACAGAGTCAGGCAATTGCTTTTGGCAATGAATGAATGTGGGTTTAACAGCGTTTCTTCAGGTCAACCAACTTATTGGCCCACAGATTTAAGTAAAATTCCAGATGTTGTAGACTTCTGCATCACAAAAGGAATTTGTAGTAAACATCTATTGGTAGAGCCATGATTTGACCTTTCATCCGATCATAGTCCAGTAATCGTATCTACTAAGCCAACCATCTGTACAACAACCAAATTTACAAGGTTGAATTCAAGCAACACCAACTGGAACAAATTTAGAACCATAGCAGATGGCAAATTGTCATTAAACATACCTCTTAAAACTAAAAATGAGATCTTGATAGCGATCAGTAACTTTATTGACATCGTAAAAGAAGCTCTTGAGGTTACAACACTCAAACATAAAGAACAAATAAGGCAAGATATTTACCCAGACGACATTACAATAGAAATAGAGCAAAAAAGAAAACTAAGAAAAATTTGGCAAAGAACTAGATCTGCTGCAGATAAAGCAAAATTAAATAAGGCTACGAAAAATGTCAAAACACTGCTACATAAAATCAAAAATGAACCGTTTGCAAATTATTTAAAACATTAACACCTACTGAGAATACCAACTTTTCTTTGTGGAAGGCAACGAAAAATCTTAAGAGACCGCAAATACATATTCCGCCAATAAGAAAACATAATGGAGATTGGGCGAGAAGCGATGCTGATAAAGCTTTAGCTTTTGCGGAGCATCTTAGAAACGTATTCAAGCCTTTTGATGCAGAAAATAATGACATTATCAATTTTTTATCAACACCATATCAAATGAGTGTGCCAATCAAAAGCTTTTCTACAAAGGAAGTTGAAAATATTATCAATGGAATCAGTAACAAGAAAACAGCGGGGTATGATAAAATAGACGGGAAAATTCTAAAAGAACTATCTACCAAAGGCATTAAATACATTACCTATCTACTCACTATCTACTCTATTTTCAGAACAAGCTATTTTCCGGCTGAATGGAAAATTTCCGAAATAATAATAATACCAAAACCTGGGAAAGATATGAACCTAATATCCTCTTATAGGCCGATTAGTCTGTTATCAACATTTTCAAAAATTTTTGAAAAGCTCTTCATGATCAGATTAAAACCGATATTACATGAAAGGAGAGCCATACCTAATCACCAATTTGGTTTCCGGCAACACCATGCAACAACTGAACAGGTACATAGAGTCGTTGATTATATAAGAACAGATCTAGAGAACAAAATTGCACTGAAGTTTTTTTTGGATATTAGCCACGCGTTCAACAAAGTCTGGTACGAGGAAATTTTGTACAAGCTGAAAATGAAAATAACACATCCATTTTATAAAATTTTACGTTCTTATTTAACTAACAGAAAATTCGCTGTCAAATATAATGAAAAATATACACCGCTACTCGACATCTTTTCCGGAGTACCACAAGGCAGTGTACTGGGACCAATACTCTATCTAATATACACAGCAGATCTTCCCAAAAATAGTGAAATAACCATGACAACCTATGCTGACGACACTGTGTTATTAGCTTCTAGCACAATTTCAGAAAATGCATTTGTAAAACTGCAACTCGCCTTGAACGATATACAGCTATGGTTGAAAAAGTGGAGAATTAAAGCCAATGAAGCCAAATCAGTGCATGTCAGCTTTACCTTAAAAAAGCTAACATGGCGTACACATATTTTTAACAAAATTAAACAGCTTCGAACTAATCTAAATCCTATGCACTGGTTATTAGGTAAGTGATCGTTGCTATCATTGCAAAATAAAGCTTTGATTTACAAAGGTATACTGAAACCAATTTGGACATATGGTATTAAACTGTGGGGTACATCCAGAGTATCAAATATAGAGATAATTGAGCGTTCCCAAGCTAAAACACTTAGATTAATAACAACCTCATCGTGGTATGTGCGCAACGAAACAGTCAGAAATGATTTACAAATTTGTTCCGTCAAAGAAGAGATAGGCCTGCAGAGTAGAAAATATTTTAGTAGACTCGACAACCATCCAAACTTACTGGTCAAAAAACTTAAAACAAGAAACCCTGAGCAGCACAGGCTAAGACGATTCACTCATTTTGATCTCGTTTCAAGGTTTTAAAACAATCAACACTTTGCTGAAAGAGTAAATACAGAGAAAAGGCAGATATCAATGGATTTCTGACTACAAGTCACTTAACGAATTGTCAAATGATTTACTTGATATCTAAATGTTAACTAATTATAAGGTTCACATTTTATAAATTAGATAGGTGTAAATAAAGTAGAAAGAAAAAAAAAAAAAAAATTAGTTAAAAAAAAAAAAAGAATACTTATAGCTAAAAAAATAACTATATAAATATTGAAATATATATATATATATACCATACATGTACATACATTAATATACACTAAAAACTAAAAAGAAGTGGTACCTAGTAAAAAGAATCGGATGTATAGTATGTATACGAAAAAGAACTATTTCAAAAAAGAATCGTATGTATACGAAAAGAACTATTTCTAAAAAGAATCTTATGTATACGAAAAGAACTATTTCCAAAAAGAATCGTATGTATACGAAAAGAACTATTTCCAAAAAAATCGAATGTATACGAAAAAGAATTGTTTCAAAAAGAATCGTATGTAAACGAAAAAGAACTGCTACCAAAGAATTAGACAGAATATGTACAAAAAAAGAACGAAATATCACGTGTTTTTTTTTATTTGCATCTAGAGTAATAATATATAATTATACTATATAGTATATAATATTAATATAATATATTATGAAATGGACGTGGGGTATGAATAATAGTGGGTATACTGTATAATATAATAAAAATATAAAAATATGGGTATTTTGTGGTATTTTGTTTTGTTTATACTTTTTGTTAGAATATATGCATCATGAATTATGATACTATCGTACTGGTATTGTAAGTCTGTAATAAGGTATGTTGGTACTATATTATTATGTTATTATATTAAGATATTAAATATTGTATATGCTGTATACAGTATTGTGTATTAATGCACAAATAAAATTTTAAAATATACGCGGTAATGTATTTTTTTTTATGTTAGTAGTAAGGCTTGTTGTATTTTTTATTTGCTTTTGGTATAAATTTGATTGATTCTTTTTGAACGAGTCATTAGTGAAGCTTATCTTTTTTTGATACGAATGACTCGTTCGTTCGTTAATAGAGAACACATCTCTATTATTCAACCAATCAATATTAAAATCACCAACAATTAACACATCATAATTTAATTCGGTCAATTCATCCATTATTCTACTAAAACTATCATAAAATTCATTTAAAGTGTATGCCTGATTGGGCGATTTGTATACTATGTCTAAGTAAAATACTATTGATTTCATATATACTGATAAAATTAAACACCACAAATTTAATCAAATGCAAATTTTTTTAGTAATTTCATAATTCCAAGTCATGCTTACGTAACATAAAACACGACCTGTATGTCTATAGTTCGAATCAACTCTTATTATATTATAGCCATTTATGTGCACTAAGTTACATTAATTTTCTTCGATTAGGTGCGTTTCTGTCAAACAAATAAACTCAAAATATTTATTTTCAATTATACATTCTAATTCATTAAAATTATTTATTACTCCTTGTACGTTTAAGTATAGCAGTTTTGCATTATTAATACTCTTTTCTTCATATATTGTTTGCTAGAATAACTTTATTAAAAAAATCTATATCTACTTCTATAACTGCAACATAGGAGTTAAACTTAAATTTATTTCTATAAAAAACTTTTAATTCTAATTCACTATTTTTAAGTATTTCGTTTTGGTTCTTAAGTTTTTTAATTAATTCATCTTTATTCATGTCTTCAGAAATGCCTAGAATTTTTATTTTTGGTTTTCTACCCTTATCAACTTTAATTTCATATGAATCTTTCATTTTTCTCAGCTAAATTTTTAAGTTTTTCTACAGGTACATGATTTTCACATGAAACTACTACAATACCATTTTTTGCATTAACTAAAGAAGAAACAGCTAATTCATTCTCTACAAGATTTAAATTATTTTCTAAATCCTTCTTAGTTTTTTTATTATCTTGCACAATTTAAACATTAAAACTAATTTCTTTAAACTTTAAAACAATTTAAACTTTTAAACTAATTTCTGCATAAGATGCTGTTTTCATATTATTATTACATACCTTTGCAATGTGGTTGACAATTTCTTTATCGTTCTCACTTATATTTTTAAAATTTTGTTTTATTTCATTCCCATTCTTTTTTCACTAATACAATTTTTGATTCATCTATACTTTCTTCCATAGCTTCAACATGCACTTCAATAGATTTTAGTTTATTATATCTATCTTTGCACTCTTCACACATTTAAAATATATATTTGTTGGTTTCTAATAAATTTATATCATAAGCAGATAATCCAATACACTTTATGTGAAATGCCATATTGCATCCACCGCTACATATTATTCAATCATTTTTTTAGCGGGAGAAGTTATCTCTGCACGTAATGCAGTTTTCTTTCATTGTTAATTATTGTTGTTGTATGTATTTACTTCAGAAATAATTTCTGCATAATCAACTATCCCTTTCAAGATCAATACTCATTTGATTGACCCTTTCTTAATAGAAAAATTATTAAGAAAGCGTTTTTAAGCAAGTATAGAGCAATAACTTTGCCATAGAACATTTTTTGATCGGACCAACTTTTACTTTTATTTAATTTTTTTTCTTATTGCAAATTTCATACATATTATTATAACACGCCATATGAATTTATATGAACAAATTTTTTTTGTTTTTTTTTATCTATCTCTATATACATATTATTTTGTTGTTGTTGATACAAAATGCAGCAGATTCAATATTAATGTTGTTTGTTTGTATTTGATCAAAATAATCAAATATAATATAATATTTTTGTATTTGTACATCCATCCTGCATCCATTTACATTATTATGTAATGTACATGATTTTTTTTTTTCATTCAAAAATATTAGAAGTAAAAAATAATAAAAACTGTAAACAAAAACAAAACAAACATAAGATTAATATTGAATCTTCTAACAAAAATTTTACCGTTTTAATTTTATGTCATCAACAAAAGAATAATATGCATAGATATAAGTACATAATTATGTATATAAATTTTTAGTGATATAAAAAAAACAAACAAAAAAATTATTCATATAAATTCATATGGAGTGTTATATATGAAATTTGTACTTAGAAAAAAAATTAAATAAAAATTAAAGTTAGTCGGATCAAAAAATATTCTATGGCAAAGTAGTTCCTCTTTAAGTGCAACAACTTTTTCTTAATAATTCTTCTCATAAAATTTTTCTGTTACGAAATATTCGTAAAAAACTTAAAAAGTACACTAGTAAACTACCACTTGCGGTCCTCCGATTTGCCTCAAAGGCTTATCAATCCGAGATATTTACGTCAAAACCTTAAATATGAAATTGCAAAAAAATTCGCTCCGTCGTTTAAGCTGTACACGTGCCCACAGACATACCCACACACACATGTGGGAATTTTGCTTCTCCACATCGGAGTAGTGCATATTTGCCAAAATCTTAATTGTATGCGGTCGCTAAAAATAAAGCTAAATTATTAGAAGTTATTTTGCTTTGATATAAATTATTATGTAAAAAATTTATGAATTTTGGCTTTACAGTTTTTGTATAATAGCGGTCGGTCCTGTGGTGGAGACAGCTGCTGTTTTTCTATCTGGTTTGTACCTAAATATCAGATGTTTCTTTCTTTTCATATCATACCATTTTAATATTTCTTTTTTTCTATCTGCTATGTACCTAAATATCATATGTACGTTTCTTTCTTTTCATAGCAGAACATTTTAATATGTATTTCTTTTTTTCTATCTGTTATGTACCTAAATATCAGATGTACATTTCTTTCTTTTCAAAGCAGAACATTTTAATATTTTTTTTTTCTATCTGTTATGTACCTAAATATCAGATGTACGTTTCTTTCTCTTCATAGCATAATATTTTAATAGTTCTTTTTCTTTATCTGTTATGTACCTAAATATCAGATGTACGTTTCTGTCTTTTCGTAGCTTAACATTCTAGTAGTTCTTTTTTTAACAGCTTTTTATTAACTTGGTTGGGTAAAGGATGGAATCTTAGAAGCCATTTTAAACACACTTCCAGTTGAGCTAGAGATATAACAGAATTTTTAACAGAATTATTACAGAACCAAAATAAAACATTTTATCTAAATTTACTAAACTCACCAACACCAATACCAATACGTATACGTAATACATAAATGTTTTATTTTTTCTATAAAAGACTATGGTTTAGCAAAAAGCAAAAAGCAAAATAATTTTTTTTTAATTCAAAAACATTATCATTTAGAAGTAAGCAATTTAATATGTTCTCAATTACATACTTTTAAAACCAAATTTTTTTACTACATACGTATGTAGGTACAAACATGTACAAAAATGGTATGCATATTTTTATGTTTGCTGTACTGTTAAATATCTGCTAACACAGTCACACCAAATTCCCAACTATTATTATTTAGTTGATTTATCGATTTATTATTTTTTAATATGTAGGCAGTTACAGTTATATTTATATGAATGGACCGTAAACATAAACGAACAAAAAAAAATTTTATGTATGCATGTGAATGGACGGTTAACATAAACGAACAAAAAAAAAATTCAGAATGTTCTATAGCTAATAATTTCTATTTTTCAAATAGACTGTATGCATAAATTTAATATTAAAAAAAAAAAATAAGTTCTTAGCGTACCTAAATAATAGAAAAAAAAAGTAAAATGTAATACTGCAAGAAAAATAAAAACGAATAGAAAAAAAAGAGAACAAAAAATGATACTTTGATTGTTTTTAAATATTTTTAAAGGCTATTACTTATGTATATGTGCGGATCTGATATTTACCCACATTACAGATAGAAAAAAAGAACTATTAAAATGTTATGATTTTAAAGGAAAGAAACATACGTTTGATATTTCCGTACATAACAGATAAAAAAAAAAATATTAAAATGTTATGTTATGAAAAGAAAGAAAAAACAAGGCAGTGTATGAATCAAAGTTTTTAAAGGGTCGCATTTTAAGTGGAAATAAAGAACACTATAAAATTGCAATATTTTTATTTAAATTTTGAATTTAGCTATGCAACGTTTTCTTAATTTTTTAAAAATTTTGCCGCATTATGATATAACACTGAGAAGATCAGCTCATAATATAGAAACATATGTATATGAATGAATATATGGCTATTTATGTATGTAGTTATAGATTTATTATTTTTTAATATGTAGGCAACAGTTATATTTATATGAATGGACGGTAAGCATAAACGAACAAAAAAAATGTTATGTATGCATATGAAGGGACGGTAAATATAAACGAACAAAAAAAAATTCAGAATTTTCTATGTTATAATTTATATTTTTTAAATACAATGCATGTGTAAATTAAACATTTAAAAAAAAAAAAGAGATACTAGCGTACCTAAATAACAGAAAACAATAAAAACGGAAAGTGTAATAGTGGAAGAAAAATAAAAACGAATAAAAAAAAAGAACAAAAAATGTTACTTTGATTGTTTTTAAATATTTTTAAAGTCTATTTCTTATGTATATATTCTGCACATCTGCTATTTACCCACGTAACAAATAGAAACAAAGAACTATTAAAATGTTATGATTTTAAAAGAAAGAAACATACGTTTGATATTTCCGTACATAACAGATAAAAAAAAAAGTATGAAAATGTTATGTTATGAAAAGGAAGAAAAAACAAGGCAGTGTATGAATCAAAGTTTTTAAAGGGTCGCCTTTTAAGTGGAAATAAAGAACATTATAAAATTGCAATATTTTTATTTAAATTTTGAATTTAGCTATGCAACGTTTTCTTAATTTTTTAAAAATTGTGTCGCATTATCGCACAACACTGAGAAGTTCAGCTCATAATATAGATACATATGTATATGAATGAATATATGGCTATTTATGTATGTAGTTATAGATTTATTATTTTTTGATATGTAGGCAACAGTTATATTTATATGAATGGACGGTAAACATAAACGAACAAAAAAAAATTTTATGTATGCATATGAATGGACGGTAAATATAAACGAACAAAAAAAAATTCAGAATGTTCTATAGGTTATAATTTATATTTTTTAAATAGAATGCATGTATAAATTAAACATTTAAAAAAAAAAAGAAATACTTAGCGTACCTAAATAATAGAAAACAAAAAAAAAGGAAAATGTAATACTGGAAGAAAAATAAAAACGAATAGAAAAAAAAGAGAACAAAAAATGTTACTTTGATTGTTTTTAAATATTTTTAAAGTCTATTTCTTATTTATATATTGTGCACATCTGATATTTGCCCTCGTAACAGATAGAAAAAAAGAACTATTAAAATGTTATGATTTTAAAAGAAAGAAACATACGTTTGATATTTCCGTACATAACAGATAAAAAAAAAATATATTAAAATGCTATGTTATGAAAAGAAAGAAAAAACAAGGCAGTGTATGAATCAAAGTTTTTAAAGGGTCGCATTTTAAGTGGAAATAAAGAACATTATAAAATTGCAATATTTTTATTTAAATTTTGAATTTAGCTATTGCAACGTTTTCTTAATTTTTTAAAAATTTTGCCGCATTATGATATAATGCAACACTGAGAAGTTCAGCTCATAATATAGATACATATGTATATGAATGAATATATGGCTATTTATGTATGTAGTCATAGATTTATTATTTTTTAATATGTAGGCAACAGTTATATTTATATGAATGGACGGTAAACCTAAACGAACAAAAAAAAATTTTATGTATGCATATGAAGGGACGGTAAATATAAACGAACAAAAAAAAATTCAGAATGTTCTATAGGTTATAATTTATATTTTTTAAGTAGAATGCATGTATAAATCAAACATTTAAAGAAAAAAAAGAAATTCTTAAAAGGAAAAAAACAAAAAAAAAGGAAAATGTAACACTGGAAGAAAAATAGAAACTAATAGAAAAAAAAGAGAACAAAAAATGTTACTTTGATTGTTTTTGAACACAGGCTATTTCTTATGTTTATGTGCACATTTGATATTTACACACATAACAGATAGAAAAAAAAAAAAAATTAAAATGTCATGCTATAAAAGAAAGAAAAAACAAGGCAGTATATAAATCAAAGTTTTCAAAAGGTCGCATTTTTAAGTGGAAATAATATAACATTATAAAATTGCAATATTTTTATTTAAATTTTGAATTTAGCTATGCAACGTTTTCTTAATTTTTTAAAAATTTTGTCACAATAAATTAATAATAAAAAAATTCAATATATTCTATATTATAACAGGTAATAATATAATTATAGACTGTGAGGGCAACTGTAAAAATTCAGAATTAAACAAGGAGAGAAGAAAATATGAATTCAATACTTATATTTGTCGTTACTAAAAAGAATAAAATAAAATAAATAAAAAAAAATTTAAAAAAAACAGCTTTTTTGAACTAAAAAGTAGAAAATAAATTTTTAAGAGCAAATTTTTCTGTAATTTTCTAAACTATATTGTTACAATCGAGATTTCTTTGAAAAAGTTTATTTCAATTAAAATAAAAGCTGGAGGCAACAAACGCATAACTATAAACTTATATTTTTAAATTTTACCTCTAGCTTTTATATTAATTTCACAGACTTTAAAACGTATATATACTTATATTTATATATATATTTGACATATTGAAATAAACTTTTTCAAAGAAATCTCGATTGTAACAATATAGTTTAGAAAATTACAGAAAAATTTATTTTCTACTTTTTAGTTCAAAAAAGCTGTTTTTTTTTAAATTTTTTTTATTTTTTTTATTCTATCTGTTATGTAGGTAAATATCAGATGTACGTATATGTAAGAAAGAAACCTTAAAAATATTTAAAAACAATCAAAGTAAAATGTTTGTTCTTTAATTTTTTTTTAATATTAAATTTATACTGTATGTATGTATAATTAAAATTATAATTTAAAAAATAGAAATTTATTACTAGAACGTTCTGAATTTTTTTTTGGTCGTTTCGTACCGAACATTCATATGCATACATAAACATAATTGGTGCTATTAACTGGCATTATATTACTTTAAAATAAAAAAAATAAATCTAAAATTCTAGCACTAAATACCCATAAAAACGTATTCATATACATACATATGTTTAGATATTATTGGCTGGAAAGAGTAAAAGAAACATAGCATAAAATCAAAATTTAATTGAATAAAAAATAATAAATCTATATATACCCATAAAAACTCATTCATATACATACATATATATCGATATTATTGGTTGGAAAGCATAAAAGAAACATAGCATAAAATCAAAATTTAATGGAAAATATTATTGCGATTTTATATTTTAAATTGTGCTCTTTTAAAAGCTTTGGTTTTACACACTGCTTTATATATTTATTTCACTTCGCAATATGTATTACATTTGAATTTTTTCTTTTTTCTATTTTTCTGTTATTAACGTTAAGAACGTTTTTAATAATTTTTATCAATATTTGATGAATGAATGACTTTTATGCTTTCTTATTGAAAATATTTAAAAACAATCAGAGTAGCCTTTCGTATATTTCTGTTCGCAGCATTACTTTTTTTTTCATACATATCAATGTTAAGTTAACATTTACCATAACAGTAGGGCACGCTACGCTAATTAGCAGCAGCAGCACCAGCAGTTTGTCTTTTATTATATTTAGATTTCTTTTTCTTTGTTATTAATCTTTATTTATTTATCTGTGTATTTGTACTAAAGTTTGTCGGTAGGTCTGATATTTTTTCATAACGTAGTTCGAATGGTGAATAATTAGTGTCTGTATGCGATGTTGTATTGAACAGAACGTAAGATATGGAATCCAGTCGTCCCATTGGTAGTCTTGTGTGAATGACAATAAATACCTCTTTAAAACTCTATGGTTCCGTTCAACAGAACCTAAAGTTTCATGATGATACCGGGTTAATTTTAGAAGTTATATATTGAAAGTTTTGCATGCCCTTAATGGGCCTACAGTATCTATGCTTCCGGATTCGAAAGCAGATGATGGTATGTTAGTAATTGTAAATTTTTCTTTATTATGTTTAATTATTTTATTCTTCGCACATGTTTTACATTTATTTAACGATTTTCTTTAAATTGTTTGATATATATCTTTGTTTTATTTTGTATATGGTTCTTTTTAATCCCGTATGACCTCCTTGTAGAGTGTCATGATATTGCTTTATTATTTTATGCATTGTTTCATTTTCTGTAATATTTTTTGGTGAGGTATATATTATCAATATATTCAATTTATTCAATTTAATTTTATTCATAATATCATTGAACAATGTTTCATCTTCACCTAGCGTTCCTTTAATTATTTTATTATTTTTGATAAATAAGATAAATTTCTTCAAGATCCGACCTAAGTCCTGATATGGATTATCGCTTATCTTTACTGGTATAATAATTTCCCCTTTATCATTTTTATATTTATTTTTTTAACTTTATCGTTAACCATTTCAAATTTCATTTTATTTATATTTCTTATTTCTGAAAGATGGATGCATTGCCACGTATGAAGTTCATGACGCTTCTGTGTATTTAGAAGCATCAGGTTGTATTCCTTTTTGTGTAATGAAATGTCCTAAATAAGTGACTTCTATAAAAATGTAAAAAGAAATGTGTTGTAAAAATGTACATTTGGCTCGATTTAATTTTACGTTAGATTTTTGTTTTTTTTTTCCTAAGAGAGGTGGGAATCTTTTAAAGACTCCAAGAATTTCCTCCTTGGTAGTGTCAGATTCTTACTGACTAAACCCAACTCCTCTTTTAGCCAATATAATGGGATGAAACCCTTATCTGCGAACGCAATGAAAATGAAATGGATACGAAAACATTGAATTGGGAGTGGGATTTTAAGGAAACAATGAATCCGCCTATTATTATTAGTGCATTACAACGTGCAGCAGTATATAACACCTTACTTGCATGATATAACCAAAGATAGCTACACTGTAGCAACTATTATTATGGTTACTATTATTATTATTATTATTATTATTATTATTATTATTATTATTACTATTATTAATACTATTATTATTATTAGTATTATATTATTACTATTATTATTATTACTATTATTATTATTATTACTACTATTAATTATACGATATAAAAGTACTACATATTTTTTTTTATTTATATGGCCTGACCGGGGTTTGAACCCAAGACCCTTCGATTGAAAGGTTGGCGACTTAACCACTGCGCCATGAGTCACATTCTCTCAATCTTCTAAAAATCTTTATTAAATTTTCATTGTGGTGTTTTAAACTGTATTCATAAATTATTATGTCACCTATATAGATGAATGCATTGAATCTAAACCGGATAATGCTATTGATAGTATTCTTTGAAAATTATCTGAAGATATTTTAATCCAAAATGTAATCTTGTAAATTGATAATGGCCTTTGTTGGTTAAAAAAGCTAATTTGATTTGATGGAAGAAATTACTAAAATCTAAAGTTGAGGCAGTCACAAATTGTCTGAAATATTCTCTAAACGAGTTAGCGGAAGTTTATCATCTGTTATTTTCTTATTTAACTGTCTGTAATCCACAACTAATTTCTATTTCTTTTCGTCATCTGTAGATTTCTTTGGAACAATCAATAACGGCGAATTATTCGGATAATTTGAAGGTTCTACTAATTTGTCTTTAATTAGTTCCTTTACTTTATTGTTGATTTCTTTTATTTGAGTTTGCAGAAGTCTCTAATTTTTTATATAAACTGGAGTTTTATCTTGAATGTTTATATGTTGTTTATAAAAGTAGCTGCAAGAGAGTTTGTCACCTTGTAAATGAAAAATGTCTGAAAAATCTTTGCATATATCAATGACTAAGTTTATGGCTTCATTGTCTAAGTTTTTTATGTTTAGCTCATTCAAAAGTTTTGTTTCTCTATTGGTTTTGTTTTGTTTTAAATTCATTATTGTATAGTTTTTGAGTGGTTTAAAATCTGATATAGTTATCTGTTGATTGGATGTGTTTAATATTTTTACATGTGCTACGCCTTTTGCTGGTATTATTGTGTTGCTAATAAATATGTTGTTTCCTATTTGTTGGCTTAATATTACGCTGTCTTCTATTATGTTGGTTTTTATCGGATGTATCATTTCGACTCTTGCTGGTATTATTCAATTGTTTTTTGATGCGACATGCTCGTTTACGCCGGTTAGTTTACATTTGTTTTCTAAATTTATTAATTCATGATCGGTGACGTGTCACAAGTTCCAGGGCCAAAATTCCCTAAGGGATTTATGACCCAAAAATTGAGTCACAAGTCTCTACAGCAATTTTAACTCATTGTAATAAATTCCAATGAGAAGTGAGTCATAAGTCTTTTTACATTTCAACAGTCAAATTTCGTACTAATATCATAAAAAAAGATAAATATATAAAAAATGTAATATATATTATTATATATCAAAATATATAATAAATATATACATATTTGCACCTAAAACGGTAAATGTTTATTCAGTATAATATTATCAGACGATTTTATGATGTTATTTTCTGTTTAAACATTCTGTTGGACATTGGTTCAGCGAACTTATGCTCCATGAATTATCGCCTCAAAATTTTACTGAAGTTAAAATCATCTGATATATAACACACTTATTTATATAATAAAATTTTGAAAGTTTTTATCAAAATCCCGTTTTTAAAAATTTCGGTCAATCTTTTTTTTCTTTTGATAATACAAAAAAAAAATAAGAAATTGTAATTTTTAATTTTTATCGAGTAATAATAGGAGAGATTTTAGAGTTGGTTTCAACATCAGGGTTTTACGCTTTTTCCAGAATATTTATCTATATGTATACGTGAGATTCTGAATTAGGACAGGCTTTAGAGTTGAATTTGAATTTATAGTACTCTCTTTTTATATATGTGTATATGCAAGATTCTGAATTAGAGGGGATTTTAGAGGTAACCAAAATCAGGGTTATACGATTTCTTCAGAATATGTATATTGGAGGGAATCAGAATACCGCATGCGATTTTAATAAAACAAAATATTAAGAACCGAGATTTAAAAAAACCATATTTTGATAAAACGAGTTTTTGAGATACGAGCATTCGCAGCTCTCGCGTATGTATTGTCGATGTACATATTGTTAAGAGGGTTATTTGGGTAATGTGTGTTTAATCCCTTTAATGCAATTGATTTTAATTTTTTTTTGTTTTTTAAGCTTAGAGTAAAGGCATAATTTTGAATGTAGATTTTGTAAAAGACGTTCTCTTAAGAGTTATGTCGAATTTTTATTTTGGCTTTTTATACTTTGAACAAGTTTTTGCTTTACTCTTCAGAATAAGGCTTTAGATTAAATTAAACTTTTTATTTAAAAAGTAGGATAATTTATTAAATTATTCAAAGTATTGAAATACATATATCTTAAGATCTATTTCAAAGCAAAAATTTAATTCTAAAATATTGTATAGAATATTCATAGAAATAATAAAATTTTTAGTTTTACCACCAAAAATAATAAAATTTGATCTAAATATATTCTATATGCAAAAATATTTGTCTGTTAGTAAAAAGTTTTCAACAATATTTCTTGGACCTAATTCTTGCTTATTGGTTTACCCAAATTTTCGGCAAATCACATTTTTAATTCATATATATATATGTATAGATATATGTATACATACATATTATATTTTATTTGATCTTTAATTAATTTAAAGGTACATATTTTTTGTTTTATATAATATAAGTATGTATTTTTATAATTGGTTTATTTTTTCACATAAATTTTATATATTCTTTTTGCTTTTATATATATACATATATACATAATATATGGTTAACAATTTCTGATAAGTAGGTATAATATAGAATTAAAATTTTTTTACTTACGATCGTTTTTATTTTTTTTATTATTTTTGATATATAAAAATCATATTTGGCTTTAAAATTTATTATATAATCTTTATAACATTAATTCTAGTTTAAAAAATAATCTTTATATAAAGATGGTACTTATATAAAAAAAAATATGTTTAGGAATAAAGAATAATAATATTTCTCAAATATAAAAACAAAAAAATATACTAATTACTTATATATGAAATTTGACGTTTTATTGTAAACTTAATTTATAAAGTAAGAATTAAAATAAATTGTTAAATTTATCTTAGGAAAAAAACATACATAAAAAAATAATACATTTTTTATTTTTTTGTGTATATATTTTACGTAAATGCTACTACTAAACCCATAAATTTTTATTTATTTATTTTTTTTTTTGTCATATTTAAGCAAATTTTAATAATTAATTTCTCCTTTCTTTATACATTCCAAATATACATACATATATTTATAAATATATAAATTTCATTTATATAAAACTAATTTATAACATAGTTAAAATATAGATTTTTTTTTAAGTTAATATTAAAAAATGTTTACAAAAAAATGATTATGTATATTATTTTAAAAGTTTTAAAAAAATCCGTGTTTATTCTAAAACGAGGAAGAGTGCAGTAGAGTAGACTGTGCCAACTCTGGAATACCCATATGAACGTAATATACCCTGTTTCTATAAAACTTGGCCATTTTTTAAAAACTTTCAGATGTTTTAGGACCGATGTTAACTACAGAGATATATTTATGTAAATTGTGGAGTTGTATGACAGGTACCCAAATCGATTGCACAAGCACAGCCAAATTGTTGTTGCCATAAAACTTGATTATCATTTATAAGATTTTAGACCCCCAGCTTCATTAAGTTCCAAGAGGTGCAATAAGCTTGAACCGGCTGTTTTAGATTAACCAAATTTTACAAAAGTTGTTGGCATATAACTCGACACCTCTTTACTAAATTTCAGGCGGCCGAAAATTCTGGATTTAAACAGCAAAATTAACAATTTTGTAAAAGTAACTTAAAAAAAATTTCAGCCTCCTAGCTCCTTTATTTTTTGAGTTGTTGTACGGACGGACGGACGGACGTGCATGACTTAATCGACTAGAAATATATATATATATTTTTTTTTTTCTTTATTAATCCATCTTAAAACTAACCTATACATTCTTAAATGACCTTAGCTTAGCTGTTTGGTCTAATAATTTAATATGATAATATAATATGACATTTTTTAACAAAAAAAAAATTAAAAAAAAATAAAATAAAAATAAAAGTGATTTTACAATATAATTAATTATCATTGTTATAATATTTTATAACAATTCATTTATTCATTTATTTATTTACTAGTATCGCCCAAAGCTCGAAATTCGAGCTATTATTGCACTCATTGCAAAATTAAAAGAAAACAATTAAATGCTTAGTTGTATATGCAAAACTTCTTACATAGGATAATTTATTTACGATAAAATATTACTAAACAAATATTATTTACATTCATTTCTTAATAAGGTTTCAGTTCAGTCTAAAATTGTAAATTCATACGTCTTTCAATTTTATTAATTTAGGTAAATCAATTTAATACAGATCTTGTTGCTGATTTATAATTTTCAAATTATTACGTTCAATTTTCTAAATTCTTTATAATGTACCTATTCATTTAAAATTACTCTGTTATCACAATACTTCTTTTAAGCACTTGTAATAAATATGCTCGCTTAATAATTTTAAACCAAACAACAACAAAGAGAAAAAAAAATAAAAGCCCGCTTTTTTTAAATAAACGTTTAAAAAAAATTATATGGGTATATAAAAATATACACATCCAATATACATACATATGTACATATTTACGAACATTCATTCCAAAAAAAATCATTTAAAAGCATGCATATATTTATACCCGTACGATAGGATCGGGTATAATAAAATTACTCCTCCGTTTGTAACACCTCGAACTAAGCGAGCTAGATATACCTTCAAAGGTATGGATCGGATCAGAAAAAAATTCTAAGACTTTTGAGCCATGTCCGTCCGTCCGTCCGTCAGCACGCTAACTCAAAAACTAAGAAAGCTAGAATCTTGAAATTTACACAAAATATTTTTGGAGTAATTTGTAGGGTCCCTATTTTTTTTGGTTGAGTTTGGACCAAACCTTAGGGTAGCTCTCGAACACCTAACTTTTAGATCCCCATTTCATTTTTTTTTGAAATAGAGCTATGCAATTTTAACTGCTGATAGATCTTACAAAAATATTAATTTTATTTTTAATAACTTTTTTTGTACCCCCACCCATTACGGAGCTACAGCTCCCTAAAGGTTCAAAAAAGCTCTATATTTAAATTGCTATAGCACAAGTTGCATAAAGTATATCTTCATTTTGAAAACGCCCAACGATTACTACTTTTATTAGTTTTAAAAATATATATACAATAAATATATTTTTGTGGCATACGGTGTCTTAATTTACCGTTATGCGAAACTAAAATTTTGCAAAATCCTTTAACCCTTCTATCTTCTAAACGGTTTAATTTGGAAACTTGAAATTTTGACAAAAGTTAGATCTTTGAAAATAAGTATGAGTCATTTCAGAAATTTTTTTTGTATCACTTCCCGTTTAGGAGCTGTAAGGGGTCAAAAACTGAAAATTTCCTATTTTTAAACACCTGTAACTTGAACACCTGTTAAAATTTTTTTGAAGTAATACGCAAAAAGTAAAGCTTCAATATTATACTCTTATTTCTGTTAACAACTTTATTTAATAATATATGGTTACTTTATAATTGACGAAAGTGTTACTTGATTTTTTCAAATTTTCTAACAAATTTCTTCAACAAATTTTTTGCCTTTGTTTTACTCGATAATTTGAAATTTTTGAGGATATAATGCGTAGTACAAAAAAATGTAAATAAATAAACAACATAACGGTTGCTTGAAGAATTTTTATTTATATGATATTGATATATATACATACTTATATAATATCATGTTTATTTACAATATATCGTATATGTCACTAGTGAATGAATGATAAGAGTATAAATGTATATTATATAGCACCGTATTTACATACATATATGTATTTTATTGTACTTATAAGAAATTATTCTGTCAATGGAATATTTAAATATAATATAATATAATATTTAAAATTATATTTACTATTTTGTACTAAGTAAATTTAATATACATTTACCGCTTAGTATTAAATGGTACTATAGAATATTTGAAAAAGTTTTGGATTGATAATCGTTATGTGAAAGGTTAGAATTTGCTTTTGAAGAATGTATAAACATATAGTTTGAATATATGTACAACCCATAATTCTAGAAATTATAAAATTCACCCAAATTATTTTAAAATACTAAAATATTAAAAAAATAATATTGTGAGCAGAGTGACAGGCTGTGAACATACTAACGGTTCGTACGGGTATCTAAGAGTTGACAAAGGCAACTGTATTCTTCCTCGTTTTATTTAGATTTTTCAATTTATGTAGCTATATATTTATTTTGTTCTATATTTAATTATTGATTTGACACACAAACTTGCATCATAGAATAGAATCAACACTTTCTGTTTGAGTACAGAAAAAACAAAATATGAAAAAAACGAGGAAGAATACAGTTGCCTTTCTCAACTCTTAGATACCCGTACGACCCGTTAGTATGTTCATAGCCTGTCACTCTGCTTATAATATTATTTTTTAAATTTTTTAGTATTTTAAAATAATTTGGGTGAATTTTATAATTTCTAGAACTATAGGTTGTACATATGTATATTCAAACTATATGTTTATACATTCTTCAAAAGCAGATTCTAACCTTCCACATAACGATTATCAATCCAAAACTTTTTCAAATATTCTATAGTATCATTTAATACTAAGCGGTAAATGTATATTAAATTACAAAATAGTAAATATAATTTTAAATATCATATTATATTAATGCACACATAGTATATTATTTTATATTGTTATAAATATATCGCCATACATTGCAATATTTCTTTAAAAATATTTCCATTCATAGAAAAATTTCTTATAAGTACAATAAAATACATATATGTATGTAAATACGGCGCTATATAATATATGTACATCTATACTCTTATCATTCATTCATCAGTGACATATACGATATGTAAATAAACATGATATTATATAAGTATGTATGTATATCAATATCATATAAATAAAAATTCTTCAACCAACGGTTATGTTGTTTATTTATTTCCATTTTTGTACTACGCATTATATCCTCAACAATTTCAAATTATCGCAAAAATTCGTTAAAGAAATTTGTTAGAAAATCAAGTAATAGTTTCGTCAATTATAAAGTAACCCTATATTGTTACAAAAAGTTGCTAACAGAAATAAGAGTATAATGTTGAAGCTTTAATTTTTATGTATTACATCAAAAAAATTTTAACAGGTGTTCAAGTTGCAGGTGTTTAAAAATAGAAAATTTTCAGTTTTTGACCCCTTACAGCTCCTAAACGGGGGGTGATACAAAAAAAATTTCTGAAATGAGTCATACTTATTTTCAAAGATCTAACTTCTGTCAAAATTTCAAAGTTTCAAAGTTTCCAACTTAAACCGTTTAAAAGATAGAAGAGTTAAAGGATTTTGCAATAATTCAGTTTCGCATAACGGTAAATTAAGATAGCGTATAGCACAAATATATATTTATTATATACATGTTTGTAAAGCTCATAATAGCACCTATTGTTTGGAATTTTTAGATTGAAGATATACCTTATAGAGCTTGTATTATAACAATTTAAATATAGAGATTTTTCGAACTTTGGAGGGCTGTAGCTCCTTAACGGGTGGGGCTACAGAAAAATTACCGTTGACATAAAATGAATATTTTTATGATATCTATCAGAAGTTAAAATTTCATGGCTCTATTTCAAAAAAAATGTGGAAATCTAAAAGTTAGTTGTTCGGGAGCTACCCGAAGTTTTGGTCGGAACTCAACCAAAAAAAATAGGGAACCTATAAATTGGTCCCAGAATTTTTTGTGTAAATTCCAAGATTCTAGCTTTCTTAGTTTTTGGGTTAGCGTGCTAACGGAAAGACTGACATGGCTTAATCGACTCAGAATTTGATTCTGATCCGATCCATACCTTTGAAGGTATATCTAGCTCGCTTATTTCGAGGTGTTACAAACGGAGGAGTAATTTTATTATACCCCATACTTATCGTACGGGTATAAAAATTTAAAAAGATTTTAATCTCTTTATTCATTTCAACAACTTAGTTAAAAATTCATAAAAAGAGAAAATAAGTCGGCGCATAATAATAAATTAATTGAGCCACGAATCACAACCCAAAATGAATTACATTTCTACAGAAAGTCGACTCAAAATATTTCACAAAGCTAAACGGCGTGGCTATTTTATGCTAAATGTATACCTGTTTTCACCTGAAATATGGCATAATTAAAAAACAAATGAAAGATAAAGATGAAAGCAAAAATGATCTTTCTTTTGGCTGTTGTTTTATTAAAATTGGTCCAGTATTTTGGTCTGTAGAGTGATACTTATGTTTGTATTGGAAAAAATAAGCCGATTAAATATTTTGATTTATTAACATTGCATTGCAATACTTACTATTAACCTTTTACAATTTCTTTAATTTTTCTTTTAAAAACGCTAATATTAGTAATATTTTTAATTTCTTGAGGTAATTCGTTATAAACCTTAAGACAGTTGTATAGACAATTACTTTTTTGGTTTTCTGTTCTGAAAAGACTTAAATAATAGTTTGATTTATTTCTCGTATTATAGTTATGTATATCAATCATTGTATTCAAAGTTAAGTTATGAGTAGTATGGTAGTATGGATATGTCGGTACTGGTGTAGCTTTTAGTCCTCCTAAAAGCATGCAAAAAAATTATTTGCATACGCTCGTCCAAAAAGTATGCAAAATGAGTAAAAAGGATTGTGTCTTTGATATTTTAAATTTAAAAATCTATAGTGCTGAATATTTTAAATTAGGATAAAAATATGAAAAGTTTTTAAAGTTTGGTTTAAAAATTTCAAAGTTTGATTTAAATACAAAATTATTATTAAAGTTTAAAAATATTTACCAAAAATCAAATTTACATTCTATTATAACAATTTGAGTTCTCCTAACCTTATGCAAAAAAATTTGTAGGGTGAAGGTATGGAAAGTTTTCAAAGTTTGTTTAAAAGTTTTTAAAGTTTATTATTATTAAAGTTTATTGATTATTCTAAATTTAACTTAGTGGTTAGTAATTTGCAATTTTAAAAGCTTAAGCTGTAGTGCTGAATATTTTAAATTAGAATAAAAATATGAAAAGTTTTTAAAGTTTTGTTTAAACATTTCAAAGTTGGGTTTAAATACAAAATTATTATTAAAGTTTAAACATATTTACCAAACGTCAAATTTATATTCTATTATAACAATTTGAGTTCTCCTAACCTTATGCAAAAAATTAGTAGGGTGAAGATATGAAAAGTTTTTAAAGTTTGGTTTAAACACAAAATTATTATTATTAAAGTTCCACCTGGTTCCACCATATTTACCAAAAGTCAAATTTACATTTTATTATAACAATTTGAGTCTTTCTAACCTTATACAAAAAAGTTTATTTGTCTACGCTCGTGGTTAGTATATCAATTATGTTTTAATTTAAAATTTAAAAAGCTTAAGTTATAGTGCTGAATATTGGTAAAGATATGAAAAGTTTTTAAAGTTTGCTTTAAATACAAAATTAAAAAAAGTTTTAAAACTTGATGTGAATACATTTAATTTTTAAGTGGAACAGTTGTAATTAAATAAAATATTATAACAAAACATTCCCATGTTTATTACAAATGTCAAATATCGTATATCAAATATCGTTTAAATCTATCGTCTATCATTTTTTTGGTATTACTAAATAAGAATATTTATAATAATAATAATAATAAATAATAATAATAAATAATAATAAAGTATTACAAAACGATATACGATAAACTTAAATCTAACGAAAAAGCTTTTTTAAGTATGACATAAAATAACATGAAAAACATCGGAAATTTCAAAAGTTAATTTTATTTCAAATTTATTTAAAAAATTTAGACAGTTTTGTTTTTAAAAAAATTATAAAATGCTATCTGCTGAGTTTTTTTTTTATTTTTCAAATAATTTTACGTTTCTTTACTTTTTCTTTAAATACTTACATTTTTCTAATAAAAAAATTTTTAAATCGTTACCTATCGTAAGTAAATTCCTAATTGATAAAAAAACACAAAGAAAACGATACGTTTTGACATCTGTAATAGTAAATTTTAAAAAACTCATACAAACTTAAAAACTTTTTTGATAAACGCCAAAAAGGGTGTCAAGCATATCCCAAGAGGATGCCTTTTTTACGTTCCTGAAATTCGAGTTGAATAAGACAGAAAAGAGAAGAAGTTCAAGCAGCTGCCAAAAAAACTTATGGATTTTTAATTTAATTCGAATTATTCAGGTGTAGGGTATTAATAAGTCGGTTGCATCGACTTACAGTTACATTTACTTGTTTTCTTATTATTTTTTCCACAAGGTAAACATTAGGAAGTTTAACAGATGTAAGTTCAGGTTCATAAAAACTGCCTTTTATTGGTTTTTGTGTGTAATCAAGTAAATTGTATGTTATTGGATCAGTTCTTTTTATTTTCGCTATTGTATAAATTTCTGTTGACCAATTAGGTTGATAACCTTTTGCAAATATACCTTTAAATTTACTTATACGAACAAAATCTCCAACTTTGTATTTTGCTTTTCGGAATACTTTTAATTTATTGTAGACAGTTTTTAAAAGCAATTTCTCATTTTTCTTTGTAACCTTTTTAGGTGAAAGTTTAATTGTATGATGATATGTTGAGTTATATTTTTCTATTAGCGATGGCAGAATAGTTAACCATTTATATGTGCCTTTTAAACTAAATTGTTTCCACATCGTGTTTTTTGGTACGATTAAAACGTTCTACAATTGATGCTTTTAGTTCTGAATATGTATGATAATGGTTAATTTTATTTTTCCTCATTAATTTTTTGTTGAAAAATTCCGTACCTTGATCAGATTGTAAATTTTTTGGTTTTTTACCAGCACGCTTAAAAATATTTTTCATTGCGGTTAAAACATTATCAGCGCTTTTGTTTTTAGCCGGTTCAGCATACGCAAACTTGGAAAATGTATCAATAACTGTTAATAAATATTTATATCCCTTATTGAATTTTGCATATGGAATCATTTCAACCAAATCAATTTGCCAAGTCTCATTTAAACCCTTTTGAATAAATTTTCTTCGTGTAAATTTTCTTCTAGCACCTCTATGAATTTTTGACACAACTTGTAACCTTGACATTATTCTCATACCATTTAATTAAATTCTCTAAAGTGATCCTATAATTTTCTATTGTATGACATTCACATTTGTCTGGTCCAGAAGTAGAATTATCATATGCCCATGGACAAAGGGCAAAATGAGTAGCATAAATTGAAGTGTACTTATTTACTCCAGAACAATTTTTAATGTGTTTAAATAGATGTAATATTAGTTTCTTATGATCATTTAATCCATTTACAATGATGATAGCAGGATCATCTCGATGTGAAAAAACAACATTTGTGTGTAATTTAATTGAAAATATTAACAGATTGATTTACCATAACCATAACAATAAAATGGTGTAACCCAGAAATTTCTGCTATTCCGAACAATATAGATTTTCCTGATATAGACTTTTACACCAGTATTCCGAAAGAGTTTAGTGGGAATGAAAATAGACCTACTTTAAGTGTTTTAGATGACTTAATGTTAGATTCTGCAAATAAACAAGTATGCGAACTATTTACTAAAGGTTCGCAGCATCGTAATTTATCTATTGTATTGTTAACGCAAAACGTTTTTCATCAGGGGAAATTTTCAAGAGATATTTCATTAAATTGTAAATATTTAATGCTTTTCAAAAACCTTCGAGACAAATCGCAGATTTTTCCTCTTGCTAGACAACTATATCTAGAAAATATAAAGAATTTCTTGAAAGTATATAATGAGTCAACATCAAAACCACATGGTTATATTGTGTTGAATTTAACACAAGACATTAACGACTTATTTCGTATTAGAACTAATATTTTTTCTAAAGAATATTGTATATGCTTCTGTGATACGGGTGATTTGAACAACAGCTGTCAAAAATATGAAACGATTGAAGAAAACCAACATATATTAGATGTACTAGGAAAGTGCAACAAGAAGAAATTTCGTGAAAATATTCTTAAATATTGTGATGATGATATTATAAAAACTATTGCTGAAATTGCAATAAATATATTAAATGGAAATAATAAAATGACACCAACACAAAAAGCAAAATTAAAAAAACATAAAAAACAATTAAGATTCCTAGCCTGTGCAAAGAAGAGTATAAAAGCCAAACGAAAAATTTTTGTTGAACATGGTGGATTTTTACCCACTTTAATAGGAACTATATTATCTGGTGTAATAGGAAAATTGCTCAGTAAGACATAATGCAGCGAATGATTGTTATGTCACCAGAAATATTTTCAAAATTTAGCAAATTATTTCAAGATGATAAAAACTTGGATATATAAGATGAAAAAATGAAAAAAGTTTTATATGATAAAAAATTAAAACCATTGCAAAAATGGTACTTATATCGTCAAAACCTCCTCAAATATGGAATTAACAAGAGACACGCAAAAAGATTACCAGACAAAGCTAATAATCTTACATTTGATACAGGTACTCAAACAAAATTCTTTTCTAAACGAAATGCATATACAGAAACTGAATTTCCTAAATACAAATCAACATCAACACAGACCAATTTTGTACCTTTAGTTACTGATGATGTGTTTGAATATGACCCTAAAAAAGAACATTCAGATATGGATATCGATTTAACACATTACGATTTGGATGATGAAAATTCATTTAAAAAATTAGCTCGAACTGAAATGTTGAAAGATGAAAAATTAGTGGAAAGACCATCTCTAAGCTCTGATTATCGAATGTTTGAAACACCGAGTGGTGATGTAATTACCGAGATCTTCTTCTTTTCAGGAGATGGTAATTGCTGTACCATCTGCTGAAAAGAAGAAGACACTAAGATCGGCCGGCAGTATAATATCCTCAACTATACTCTCACAGTTTCCTGAAACAAAAAAAACGAAAACTAAAACCATTACTAAGAAGTCCAAAACTAAGAACTTCATCAACACCGGAATGGACAACATATAAATAGTGCAACATTTTATGTTTTAGAAGAATTTAACAAAGATGGATAGTCAATATGACTTCTATGTAACATTGTTTAGCAATGATAATCTAAAACTATTTCCAGACAACACTTTAGCTTCATTCGAAAATAAATTACCTATTCACTTTGATTTAAGAAATGGAAATTGGTAAGTTGGTCTTTCAGAAATATATCTGAACGATTTTCTACAAACAGAAGAATTTAAAGAAACATTGAAAAACCTCTTGAAAAAATCAAAGTAACCAAATCTATAGGTTACACATATTATTCATATAACGATTCGGAATTACATTTGGATGATTGAAAATTTAATTTTTTACCAACGCTTATTAAAAATATAACTCCTAATCCGGGATTTACTCGCAACCAAGTTTTCAAAGAATTTTTTAATGAAGTTTTGACATATATCTATCTCTACACCTAAAAATTATGATGATGTAACATTTAAAAAAGTGTCAGAATCTAACCGACGCGATTTAATACGAATATCGCAGACATTTGATGAAGATAGTTTCTATATAAAAGTTAATCACAGTTATTAACATAACACAAAACATTATTAACTGAATTATTTTGACAAAAAAAAAATATAAAAAATTTCAAAATAAAATTACCTGAACTATTCAAATTAGCTGTTGCTAATAATAAAGATGAATTGAATGGAATGGTGATGATTTATTCAGATATAGTTGAATCATCTGTTTTTGGAAGTAGCAAAGTGCGTGCATTGAGAGCTATCAACCTAGAAAATTGTAGAATACCTACAATTTCAAAATGTCCATTACATACCTATAAAAAAAAATTGTTTTGAAACGCTAGCGATTAAAATTTGCAATCAATAGGGTGATGGAATAAATTTTGTTTCCAGGTACTATCCAACAAAAATTGTACCTATTACATTTTAAAAAGCATTAATTGCTCCCCAATTGAAACAATATAAATATGATATCCTGTCAAACATGGAAAGAGCTTACGTGAGATATTATTCCTCTCAAGTAGGTGGAGGAATCAACGATATTCGACCTTTATTACAGTTTCATTCAGCTATACAAATAGGTCGTGGTTTTGGAAATATATTCAGAAGTTTAATTCGTTATTTAAAGCCCGTTTTTACATCAGGTTGGGACTTAATTAAAAAAGAGGCTGTAAACACAAGTAAAAATATTTTTAATGATATAGGCATCTGGTGCAAACACAAAAGAAGCTGTAATTGATCAAAGCAAAGGCAGCATAAAAAATTTACGAAAATCAGTAGTTAACCAACTGCATTCGATGTATGGTGGAAGACGAGGAGCTATAAAAAGACGAAGAACTATAAAAAGACGAGCAATTTCTAAAAAGACACATTTGAAGTCGAAAAAGCGACGAAAAAAGCATATTAAAACCTCTGATATATTCAATTAAAAAATGGAATGTATGAAATCTGAACTTGACCTTTTTGCGTACAAACAAGTATCTTGCGTTCAGAAGAGATAGCATACAATCCTTTAGCTTCTTTATAGGCATCACCGTCAACTATAGAATTTGTTTCACTTGGAAAAGGAGATACATATCGGGATTTATCCTCAACCTACATCAAATTTAAAGTTCAAATATGAAAAAAAGATGGATAAAATAGCAACCGGAAATGAAGCAAGGGCAGCTCCGCAGGTGTTGTAAATAATTTATTACACTCTTTAATTAAACAATGTAATGTAACTCTAAATAGAAAAAACATCACTCCTTAAGACTTCTTATACCATTATAAAGCATACTTAACTACTTTATTAAATTATGGTACAGATTACAGTCAAACACATCTGGAAGCATCTGGTTGGGAATTGGATAAACCAAATGTAAATGATTTTAACAATTCTGGTTCTAAATCAAGACAAAAATCATACAATAATTCTGCAATAGTAGAAATAATGGGAAAATTGCATGTAGATTTCTTCAATACTTCTAAATTACTTTTAAATAATGTTAACATTCGAATTGCTTTAGCATTAGAGAAACAAGATTTTTTTATTTTCTTTAACGATGCCGATGAATCCTAGCATATTGATAGCACATAATACAGTATTGGAAAAGGCTAACGCGAAATATTTTTATACAAGAAGTGAAATCAAAACATTTACAATTTCAGCTAACACTTCCAACATATCATTGGATAATATATTTATAGAGCAAATGCCAAAAGGTAATTAATAGGGCAAATTTCTAAAGAGAGTGCGGCAATACACGTAACAAAGAAAACCGGAGAAATCACTACTTCTGACTTAGAAGCAGCTAATATTCTAAATGATCATTTCGCTACCGTCGGAAGCAAGTTAGATAAAAACTTCAACAACCTTACAAATAATGTAAAAAATACACAGATCACATAAATCAGAACTCAATTTATTTTATTCCAACAGATAGTAATGAAATAACACAAATTATAAACTCGTTTAAACCTAACTCATCTCCTGGACCAGATGGCATCTCAATAAAACATATCAAATCAATTAGACACATAATATCAAACAAGCTTTCTGATATAATAAATGAAATTTTATCGACTGGTGTTTTTCCAAATAAGGCCAAAGATTGTATTATCACTCCAATTTTTAAATCAGGAAAAAGGACAGATGTTAACAATTATAGACCAATATCTTTGACAAATTGTCTATCTAAGATTATTGAAAAGGTTATTAAACGTCGTTTAATTGCATTCTTCACAAATTCAAATCTAATTGATGACCATCAATTTGGTTTTTTAAACGGAAGCAGCACAGAATCCGCTGCGCTTGAAGTTGTTAATTTCATAAATATGGCGTTAGATAAAAATAACTACGCAGCCGCTATTCTTTTAGATCTAAAAAAAGCTTTTGACACCGTAAATCATGATATATTAATAAATAGCCTTTTCAATATGGGTATAAGAGGAGTTGCAGCCAATCTATTTAAATCGTATTTAAATTTTCGAAAAATCAAAACCAGAATAAAAGACCATATTAGTGAAGAAGCAAGTCTACAAATTGGAGTTCCACAAGGCACAGTTCTAGGACCTATTCTTTATCTAGCTTATGTGAATAGCTTCAACAAAATTGGGCTAAGTGGACATTATTCAATGTTTGCAGATGATACAATAATTCTGTACAAAGATAAAAACAAGAACCAACTGGAAGAAAATATTAATAATGATTTATACAAAGTTAGTGAGTGGCTAAATCATAAGAGATTAACAATTAACATCTCTAAAACTGAATTTATCATATTTAAACAAAAAAATAAAGAAAACATTAATATATCAATCAATATTAATAATCAACAAATATAAAGAGTAAAATCGTCGAAATATCTAGGTTTACTTATTGATGAAGATCTTTCTTGGAAAATTCATATAGATAATTTAAAAAAAGCCGTTTTATCATTAACTGGTGCAATTGGAAGGTGTCCTAAACTAAGTGAAGATATAGCTAAATTGGTCTTTTACGCCCACATTCAGTCTAAAAAAAGGTATTCAATTCCAGTTTGGAGTCAAAGTTGCAAATACGTTATTAGTTCAGTTAGCGCTATTACCAACAGAGCTATTAAAATCTTATACAGACTTCCATATGATTCTCCAACTACATCATTGTATTCTGATCGAAATTTACCTACCGTTGAACAAACAATATTTTTGGAAAACTGCAAGTTGATTTATAAACTATCAAATAACTTAACCAAAAGCAATTTGAAAATACAAACAAATGCTTCAATTCATAGCTACTTCACACGAAGTGCGGAACATTATCGATTAGAAGCACCCAGAACTGAAAGAGGTAAAAGAGATATTATGTTTAATGGCATAAAAAGCTTCAATAGTCTTCCTGCCTATATAAAATATGCTCCCAACATAAGGTTATTCAACAAACGTTTGAAAGCTGTACTACCCCAATTAAATAATTGAAAAATATATAAAAAAGCAAAAAAAAAAAAAAAATGAAATGTATCTAAAATTTTAACCTGTGTATTAAATTTTATTAATATTTATTATAATTTTAAATATTAAATTAGTTTTAAGTTAGATTATAGAAGAGATTTATACCAGTTTTACTGTATATCTCAATTCTTTAATAAATAAAAAAAAATAAAAAAAATAAAAAAAAAAAAATACCAAAAGGTCAATTATATGTGAATGAAGTGCCTACACCAAACTCTGCAATTGAAACAAATTTTACATTGAATAATCTTTGCAATTCTCGTGCATATTTAACATTATTTAGCGAAACAGGTATACATCATTCTGATAGAGGACATCAAATTTCAAACGAACTATTTTCAAAAGGTTATACAATACTGGCTTTTGATTTATCAGCAGACGGTTCGGGAACAGATACATGTCAAAGTTTATTAAACCAGGGAGTAGTAAAGATTGAAGCAAGACTGAATTCTCCATTAACTTCAACATTAACATGTATTGTGTTTGCAGAATTTGATGCTAATATAGAAATTGATAAAAATCGTAACGTCGTTCATTTACGGACGATTTAGATTTATCGTTCTGTACGGACGATAACAATACAATATTTGTAAAAAATCTTGTTGTGGTTGGAATAAAAGAAAAATGTAAAACTATTTCAAAATCATTAAAGTATAAATTCCCAACCAGAGATTTAAAAACAACAGAAATCAAGAATTTTTCTTTTGGGCATATGGGCAACAAAAAAAACAACTAATAATTTAATAAATTTATTGGAAAAATTCGATATAATGTTATAATGTTGACAAATGGAAAACTTAAAGTTGAAACAGCATACATAAATGGAAATACTTAACTAATTGATATTTCTCATTTACAAAACAATAATGAATACACTTCAGATAGAGAAAGCGTTGAAATGTAATAGTACAACCAGAAAACTATTTAAAGGTGTTTTTGCTGTTGATCAAATACCGAAAAATATTTCAAAACCTGGTATTTTAGTAATAAATACCGACACTTCTGCTAAAAAAGGAACACAATGGCTAGCAATTTTTGTATCAGTTCAAGGCTGTGTAGAATATTTTGATTAATTTGGAAATCCACCATTCCACAGTGAGATTGTGAAATTTCTATAAAATCAATCAAAATGTTTTATTTTCAACAATACACGTTAACAAAGTGACTTTACATCAGTCTGTGGCCAATAATGTTGTGTGTATTTATGGATGCGATGTAACTGCAAGAGCATGAAACATTTTATTAATTTATTCAATACATCATCCCCACTTAAAAACGATAAAAAAATACAAAGAATGTTTCGAAAAATTTTTAAAAAAAGAAAATGAAACTAAGAAAACTATTTCGAACAAATATAAATATGAATTTTTTAAATATATATTGCATCAGTTTAAAAAAAAATAAAATGGAGTCAACATCAAATATCGAAACATTTGAAAAACAAAGCAAAGACAACAGCAGCAACAGCAACGAATCACTACAAAATCTCTTATTAAATTACATTTATTATTTGGATAAAAAACAAACAACAAAAATACAAATTGGATTTAATGTTGAAAATTTCACTACTACAATAATTTTCCAACGTAATCGTAACGTTAATAGTGAAATGAATTATTTGGAGTGGTATGCATTTTATCAAGATTTTACAAGCAACCAACTCCATAAATTAAATTCAAATAAATTTCCACTAAAATTTAATTATGCTGGAGGAACAATTAAAAAACTTACATTGGAACTAGATGAGTATACCCGATTTTGTCTTATGTTAGACTTTATTCAAGCAGTGATGTCATATAACAATGGAGCCGAATTGAATGTACGAGAATATGTATTAAAATATTTTGAGAGATGTATTGCAAAGAATAAGCTTAAACCGGAACAAGAAGATTTCTATATTCCTATGAATTTGCATATAGCTCAATGCAATTATTTCCGGCTCTTTTATGAAATATCATTATTTATGTCTGAAAAAATATATTGGTCAAATATTTTTTAAAACCAATTTTTATTATTATCTTTTATTAAAAACATATACAAATTCATACAATTTTTTACAGCACATCTTTGCAAATTTTCGGTATTTTGATGGTGGGGACAAATGGTGATGAAATTCCTTAGTTTTTGTAGAGGTGGAATTTTATTATCTAAATTGATAACTTCTACTATTGAATTTAAAAAAAACCTATCTAAAAATTGATTTTTTTAAGACCTTTTACATAAATGATATCGAATGATGTTAAATGTTTCTCTAAGATATTTTTTAATTGTAGATATTCTATAAAACCATCATTCCAGTCCAACATATTAATTTTCTTTTTGTTGTTTAGCATCAAAATTTAATTCTTCAAATGCATATGGTGCTTTAAACATAAATAGCATTGGTACAAGAGAACCATCAGATATCATAGAAAATTCTTTTAAAAATACTCTCTATTATTTCCTATAAAAAATTGTAAATCAACTATAGCCCTCCTGCTGCTGCTGCTGTTGTCACTGCTGCTGATACTGCTGTTGTTGTTGCTATTGCTGTTCATTTTATTCTTTACTACTCGTATATATTAAAATAAACCAAAAGTGTAATAGCAAACAATAGTAGCAGTAGCATCAGCATTTTATTTATACTTTTGATTTCAGCAACCATCTGGTGGGGGGGGATACCTGAAGATTATACAGAATGGGAAAATTTTTTCTCAAATCCCCCATCAGATCTATGGGAGAAAACTTGCTGTCTCTCTCTCTCTCTCTCGCAGATTATTATTATTATTTTTTTCTTTCTTAATGTTTTATTTGAACAAATGTTTTTTTGTTGTAAATCAACGCTAAAGTCTGGCAACAGTTGACCCGGAGACATGGCGATTACGCCCGTCGCAGCCCTGGGCCTTTAGCCCCTCCGGGCGCTCGGGCACTCGGGCGCTAGATCCCAAGAGCCGGGAACGTTGTTAGAGCCAGTCTTCCGGAAGTCCGTTATCGGAACCGGTTCTTCGGAAGTCCGTTGCCAGAATCGGTCCTCCAGAAGTCTGTTTCTAGAACCGGCCCTCTGGAAGTCTGTTGCCGGAGCCGGTCTTCCGGAAGTCTGATGTCGGAGCCGGTCTTCCGGAAGTCCGTTTGCGGAGCTGGTCCTGCTTTTCTTGAGAATTTATATCTACAGCAGGAATAAGGTCAAACAATGCCATATTCCATCTGTCCTTGTCACGTCCCGTAAATTTAAAATAAAAATAAGTACTATTTAATTCAGCCAATTGTGACTGAGTTGTTACCTTTTTGGAGAATCGCTCTGGCATGAAAAATATAGTGATTTCCTTGCTCAAGGGGTCTTTCACTTCACAAAGTACGACTGTTTGTCCTCTTTTCCTATCTAAAAATCTGCAAGATAGCACCTCATACATTTTGTCTTTCATCAAAAAATCAATGTTTCGTTATGGTTCATTTTCACCTTTCCCCAACGAAATTAAGCTTTCAGTAAAAGCCTGCGAAATTATATATATATATATATGTAAATAGATGTAGAAAATAATATAGAATTAATTTAAGAATAAGAAAAAAAAAAAAAATATCTTACCATTTTCATATTTGTTTTGTTTTTTTTTTTTTTTGTGGTTTTTTTCAATATGAACTGATTTTGTTTTTGAAATAAGTTAATTAACATCAGTTTATATGCATTTGTAAAATATTATAGAAGAAGAAGAAAATCATGCCTCCCTACCTACTATATGATTTTAACATGATATAATATCATTAAATTTTTTTTTTTTTTTGTATCCAATATCAATTTATTTGTAATTATAATGAACACACATCTAACCACAAATATTACACATCAAATATTTATGAATTTATTATGCAATACCTATTGCAACTTTTTCAATGTATAAATTAGTTGTTATTATAATAAAATATAAAATGTAATGTAAATGTCATTGAAATCCATTATAAAAAAAAAACATTCACTATTTATACATTGTTGCACATTCATTTGACTCATTAAACATATGTGTGTTATTAACATGCTTAAAACTCTTAACACACACACACATGTCCCAGACAGCACATTTTTTATTTAGTAAATTTTTTTTTTCTAATATGATGCAACATTGGTTAGTACATATTTATTATTATTATTTTATAATTTAACAGAGTATTTCTATACTAAATAAAGAATAAATTATAAATTTTTCAAGTTGTTGTTTCATTAATTTATATTGATTATTGATTTTGTGGTTAGAAAACGTAATTACCTAAAAAAAAAAAAAAGTTATTAAGAATAATCCTGCAACTTTGTTGCATTCATTAGACGAATTATTTACACAAATTAATTTTGTAAATACATATGGAAGTTAGACATACATTTTTTTTTTTTTTTTTTAATTTTACAGGTTTTAAATGTTTATATTTTTTTTTTTTTATTCAAAATTATATAGGAATTTTTTTTTTGACAATTGATTGACAAAATTGTCAAAAAAAATTCTTTTTTGACAATTGATTGAAAATTGACAATTTAAAAAGACATAAATGTGAAACACAATTAAAACATAATTCTGAAATATGTAAAAAATCATTTAATAGAAATGATAGTTTATTAAGACATAAAAAGAGACATCAAAAAAATTTGGAAAATGTAAAATTTTGCATTAAGTGCAAATCAAACGTTACAATCACTTTGTGGAACTACCACATCTGAACAAATAAACATAAAAGTAATGCGATAGAAGTAATTAGATCTAATGTTAGACATATTGATGAATGTTTTCAAACTAGAATAGAAACGTTTATTAGAGATAATGATGATGAAAGCATACTAAACCCATCAAACTTTCTGGAAAAAGCTCAGACCGATATAATTGAATTATTGATGCAATCATTAAAAAAGCACAACGCTATAAAAGTAAATCTTGAGCTTTTTGATGAATATATAAAGCCAACAGAAGAACAGTTTGAAAATATATCAATCAAATCTTTTCATACTCGAATATTTAGTATTACACAAGCAGATGATCTTAATGATTTTTTCCAAAAGGCTAAAGAAATTATTCAACAACAAGCAGAAGACTTCCAAGAAAAAGACAGTGGTTGGGCGTTAATCAGGATTTTACATATTGAAATAAATATCAATAAATTTGAGCCAATACGTGTGTTACTAGTTATATTAAACTACCGAAAAGCATAGAAGACAAAAAAACGTGCATTAATATTCAAAATAAAGACAACTTCAGTTTCAAGTGGTGTTTAGTATCAGCTTTACAAACTTGTATTCAAAATGCTGAAGGAACATCTTCATATAATCTTATGAATATTTCTCTACCCATAGTCGAGCTAGAGTTTGGTGATGTACGACAGCTTAATTTTAGCACTATGCAATTTCCAGCTAAATTTAACGAGTTAAATTTATTTGAAGAACTAAATAGTGAAATAAATATTAATTTGTTTGGACTGGAAGTTATTAATAAAAAATATGAGGTTGTAGGACCATTCTATTTAACAAAATTAGAAAAAAAATACCATGTAAATTTATTGCTATTGGAAAAGGATGATAAATTTCATTTTGTTTATATTAAAAATTTATCAAGATTAATAAGTAGTTCTGTAACAAAACATATACATGAAATTTATATTTGTAATATGTGTTTGCAACATTTTCATATATTACAACAGCGTGATTTACATAAAATTGAGTGCAATAAAGTCGTTACAAAGCTTCCATCTATTGAGAAAAATACACTCGAGTTTAAAAATTATCAACAACAATTAGAAATTCCTTTTGTTATTTATGCTGATGCTGAGAGTATTTTACAACCTATTGCAACATGCAGTTCTAATCCAATGATGTCTTCAACAACAAATATTCATCAACATGTTCCAGTAGCTTTCTCCTACTACATTAAATGTTTTTTTGATGATAATCAAAGCTGTTACAAAGAGTTTGTTGGAGCTAACTGTGCTAAGGAATTTGTCATATCGTTAAGAAAAACATGTAGTGAATTATATAAAAATATATTTATGATGCCAAAGCCAATGAATCTATTAACACTTGATGAGCAGCTTCAACAATTAATTCAGGAAAATTGTCACATATGCTTACATTTAGCTTTTAATGATAGAATTAGAGACCATTGTCACTTTATTGGTAATTATAGAGGACCCGCTCATTCTAAATGTAATTTATTATATAGGCGGTCAAATTTTTTTCCTATATTTTTCACAATTTTTCCGGTTATGATTACCATCTTTTATTTAAAGAACTAAACGAAGTGAATGGACATATTGGTGTCATTCCTTTGAACAAAGAAAGTTATATTTCATTATATTAATAATAATCTCATTATTATATTTCATTATATAAGTTATATTTTCATTCATTTCATCAAATTACAATAGATAAAAATCATTCATTTTATTTACGTTTTCTCGATAGCTTTAGCTTTATGGCTTCTAGACTTGATTCTTTATGTAAAAATTTAAATGAAAACGATTTGTTTCATATAAAAAAAGAATTCAATAATAATGAAAAAACTTATGACTCGAAAGGGAGTTTTTCGCTATGAGTATTTCAATTCCATTGAACGACTTGACGAAAGAAGTTTACCTTCACAAGAAGCTTTTACCAATCATATGACAAACATATCATGTTCCGATGAAGACTACCTTCATGCAATTAATGCATGGAATAAGTTTGATTGTCAAAGCTTATGGGACTATTTAAAACTTTACCTTAAAACAGATGTGCTTATATTGACTGATGTTTTTGAAAACTTTCGAAAAATATGTTACAAGATCTATTCTTTAGATCCTGCAAATTTTTATACTACCCCAGGTTTGTCATGGGCAGCTATGTTAAAATACACTGATATCAAATTACAATTATTAACTGACATTGATATGTATAATTTCTTTAAAAAAAGGATACGTGGTGAAATTAGTCAGTGTTCACTTAGACATTCAGTAGCGTTACTGAAAATATTAATGTGCTTTCAGTTGCCGATGATTCGGAAACTGGTTACGTTTTAGAAATGGATTTAGATTACCCACAACATTTACATTATTTGCACAATGATTTTCCTTTTTGTGCTGAAAACAAAGTTCCGCCAACAGGTAAAATTCCCAAACTCTTAGTTGACTTAACAAACAAACACAAATACATAATCCATTATCGAAATTTAAAACATCTTCGAAAAGGTTTAATTCTTAAGAAAATTTATAGGGTGCTAAAATTCACACAAAGCAATTGGTTAAAAAAATATATTGATTTAAATAACTCACATAGGTCAGTTGCTAAAAATGCTTTCGAAAAAGATTATTTTAAATTAATGAATAATGCCGTTTTCGGTAAAACCATGGAAAATGTAAATAAAAGAAAAAATATTAAAATAGCTACCTCTTGGGAAAATCAAGGAAGACATTTAGGTGCACGAGCATTAATATCAAAACCAAATTATCATAGCCACTCTAGATAAACTGAAAACTTGATAGCCGTTCAGCTTAATCATACAAATGTATATTATGACAAACCTATATATTTAGGATTTACAGTACTAGAACAATCTAAAATACTTATGTATGATTTTAATTATGATTACATTAAACCTAAATATGGCAGTAAAGTTTATTTAAATTACACAGCCACTGACAGTTTTATTTACACTATACAGACAGATGATTTTTACGCTGACATATACAGTGATATACCGCAACGTTTTGATACATCCGATTATCCATCTGACAATTTATTTAATTTCCCTCTATTGAATAAAAAAGTTCTTGGTCTTTTTAAAGATGAATTTAATGGAAAAATTGTTTCTGAATTTATAGAATTAAAATCTAAAATGTATTTTCTTCAAACACATGAAAATAAAACTGTTAAAAAAGCAAAAGGAACAAAAAAATATATTGTCAATAGTTTAACCTGGTTTAACGTTAAATAACTATAAAAATTGTTTGTTAATAAATGAAGTTTGTTTAAGAGAAATGAAAATACTTAGATCACGTTTACATACAATTTATACACAGAATTTAAATAAAGTAGCTTTAAGTTCGTTAGATAATAAAAGATATGTAATCGCAGATAAAATAAACACATATGCTTGGGGGCATTATGCCATTGAGCAATAATTTAAAAAAAAAATATATATATTATTTAAACCAACAGGAACAAACTTGTTTTTTATTATTAGAAAAAAAAAACAATCTAAGTGTGTTCATTCACTTTTAGCTTAGCGAAGTTTTTAAGCTGTTGAAAACTTTAAATAAAACCAGAGACAAATAAAAAACGTTTCTTAAATATAAAAATATATAAATTGACAGTAAAAGTTTAGATAAAATTCGAATTTATCTGATTATTTATATTTTAATTTAACTATAAAACTTCTCAAAGTTCATAATATTTCATTATATTTCAACCGTTTAACTGAAAACTTTTATTATTTATTTTATGAATAATATATTTATTATAACAAAACATTTCATTTAAAATTATTTTGTATACATTTCTTTATGTACCTATTCAAATCAAACTTTTTTTTCAAGTAAATATTAAAGTTTAAACTTTAATAATAATGAATTTTGAAAACTTTTCATATCTTTACCTTACTAATTTTTTTGCATAGGGTTAGGAGGACTTAAATTGTTGTAATAGAATATAAATTTGATTTTTGGTAAATATGTTTAACCTTTGTTAATATAATTTTGTATTTAAACCAAACTTTGAAATTTTTAAACCCAAACTTTAAAAATTTTTCACATTTTCAACCTAATTTAGAATATTCAGCACTATAGCTTAAACCTTTTAAATTACAAATTAAAACATAACTGATGTAGTAACCACAAAGTTAACTTTAGAATAATCAATAAACCTTAATAATAATAAACTTTAAAAACTTTTAAACCAAACTTTGAAAACTTTTCATATCTTCACCCTACTCATTTTTTTGCATAAGGTTAGGAGAACTCAAATTGTTATAATAGAATGTAAATTTGATTTTTGGTAAATATGTTTAAACATTAATAATAATTTTGTATTTAAATCAAACTTTGAAATTTTTAAACCAAACTTTAAAAACTTTTCATATTTCTATCCTAATTTAAAATATTCAGCACTATAGCTTTTTAAATTTAAAATATCAAAGACACAATCCTTTTTACTCATTTTGCATACTTTTTGGACGAGCGTATGCAAATAATTTTTATGCATACTTTTAGGAGGACTAAAAACTTTAAAAAAGCTCCTCCTGCACCAGAACCGGCATATCCATACTACTGTTATGTTTTATTAAATTATTTATAATTTTGAATGCAACCATATATAATTCATATTTACAAATATTAGCTAGACTAATATACCGTTTCCTGTATAATAAATGTGTTGGAAATCTTCTTGTGTATTTATTTATAATTTTGATTTTTTATGAAGAATATCGAGTTTATATAAATTGATTTGGGATGTTGTACTCCAAATTGGATTTAAATAATTAATATGTGACAGAATATAGGAACAATAAATAGAATGAAGCATATTTGCATTTTAAAAATAACGAAGTTTGCGTAAAATAATTATATATGGAGTTATTTTTTTTATAACGTGATCAGCATGATAATCTAATTTAAGTTTATTATCTAAGACTAGACGTAAATAATTGAATGACTTTACTATTTCTATGTACTACTTTTGTATGAATAATTTGTATTAGTAAAATTTCTATTTCCAAATAACATTATTTTAGTTTTTTTTACATTTAGAAGTAAAAGCGATGCTTTTCAAGCCATTTTTCAATTATTTTAAGGACACTTTCAATAAAGGTTTTTAGATCCTGCTCGTTTATTGTAGCATATTTTATCACCGCATCATCAGCGTGTAGCCATACCATCCCCTTTAGTTTTAATTCTGTCAAATCGTTTATATAAATTTTGAATAAATCTAGCCCTAAAATACAACGCTGTAGGACTCCTTTACTAATTCCTTTTGGACTACTTAACACATTTTTTATTCTCGAACACTTTGTTTTCTATTTTTCAGGTATGATTTGAAAAGAGGCAGCTGATTTGCATTGAAGTTTAGTTTTGACAATTTGTATATCATGACATCTTAATTCATGATCAACACAATCAAACGCTTTTTGTAGATCCAAAGACACATTAACAAATTTTCTACTATCAATATTTTTAGAAATGAAATGCGATAAGCCGAGACAGACTGATGTTGTGCTCGATTGTTTTTCAAATCTGTATTGTTCAACACTTAAAATTTTATTTTTATCCATGAAAAAATTTAAACGAGTTTTTATAATTATTCCGAAAATTTTTGAAAATGCGCTTAGTACCGAAATTGGTCTGTAATTTGATGCATATGTTTTATCACCATTTTTAAAGATAGGTGTAACTATTGAAGTTTTAAGCGATTCAGGAAGGGAGTAAGTTTGAAGAGTTAATAAATTTAACTAATAATGGTTCTAATTGTGAACAAAATTTTTTTATAAATTTTGCTGAAATTGAATCATAGCCAGTTGCAGCCGTTGCTTTTAATTTTTCTATTGCTGAATGAACTTCTTCCATATTCGTAGATGCAATTGTTTGAGTGTATTTTTTAATTAAGTTTGTAATTTCGTATAGCTATCAAAATTATTTATTGAGTCAAGTCTACCCCTGATTTCATCATTAGCTATTTTATCTATTTATATAATAGAACTGTTAAATTTACTTAATTCAATAAAAGGCGATAACTATGTTCTTGCTTTCGCAGATGACCTTGTAGTTTACTCAGCAAATGATAATGTAGAAAGTATACAAAGTTCTCAACAAAAAATAGTTGCAGACTACTGTAAAATATGATTATTAAAAATAAATTAAAACAAATGCGAAACAATTCTTTTTCGTAATACAGTAAATAAGGTTAACACAAACATGAGAAAAATTTGGAAGAATTACTTTATCAAACAACACAATAGTGTAATGCTAAAAAACAAAAAAATGGTTAAATATTTAGGAGTTCACTTACACCAAGCCCTAAATTATACCGAACACATAAATAATGCATTAGATAAAGCAAGCAAAGCATTCATGGCCTGCAAAAATTTATTTTATAATCAAACAAAAACTCATAAAGTCAAGATCATATGTTATAAAACACTCATAAGACCAATTATCACATATGCATCTCCAATCTGCTACAATATTAGTGCCAGCTCAATGGAAAAACTTCGCAAATTCGAAAGAAAGTGCATAAGAACATGCATTAATAAATACCGTAAACCCGAAACTAATTATAAACATTTTTATTCAAATAAATACATATATAAAGAGTCAAACATGACACGAATTGAAAATTTTATTATAAAATTGATCAGAAATTATTTTGACAGAGCATTGAAAACTCCTGACAATAATTTAATATCCCACATATATTATCACAACGAGGAGTACATAAAGAAAACATTAATAACGGGTTACATTGCACCCGAACATTTTATTTATTTGGATAAAGAAGGGTATTTGCAAGATCACAACCATGCCCCCCTATTATTTCATTATAATAGACGGGCTACATGCAAAAAAATAGAGTATAATCCTAATAACATAAACCCCCAAGACCTGAGATTTGACACTCACATTCCTTACAAGCATACTTTAGATAAAAAAAATGTTTGGTGGTTAGGTAGAATGTAGTATAATAATATACATATAAGGGTAGGAACTAGATTAGGGTAGGTTAGTTTTTTTTTTTTTTTTTTTTTTAGGGTTAATTAGATTAAGTGTTAAGTTAAAATAAGGATAAGATACTATAATGGTTTTTTCAATATTTTTTTACCAAATATTGTAAATTAAGAATAATATATGTTAATAATCATCATAATAAAAAATATAAGAATAATATAAAATGAAAATGTGAAAACAAAAATTAGCAAACAAAAATATTAAATATTTTTACATGTTAATATTATATAAATGCCAAAATATCTATTTTATAAACTTTTTAGGCTAACAATGTAAGATCTTTAAATAATAAATAAAAGTTAGTAAAAAAAAAAAAAAGAAGCTATTTTATCATAATTTAATACTGTTTTTATTACATTTACTGGATCTTTTACGGGCTGTCTGTTCATACTTATGAAAAATAACTGATGATCAGAAAGTGTTGTATTAAGAATATGAAAGAAATATTGGGTATTAGTTAAATCTGTAATAAAATGATCTATTACCGTTTTAGAACTATTTCCAAATCTGGTTGCGTACTTTTCACTTTTTTTTATTACAGATAATATACCCATTACTGAGAAGTGTGCTTGTATAATTTTTGATATCTAAACTCTTAAAATCTATTAAATTAAGGTTAAAATTAACTAAAATTAGTGACTTTTTATGTATGGTGTATGGTGTAGTCATCTTATTCACAAATTAGATTCTCTGTTATTCGTTTCATGAGCTTTAGACACTGCGATAATATTTAAGTCAAGTTTTAATAATTTTACAATTAAAATGTTCGAATTACTAAATTCTTCTTCAAATATCAGAGTACTACTTAAGTCCTCACTTACGTATGTGGCAACTCATCCGTATGAGTTAGCGCGATTGGAAAAGTAAGCTGTATAAGCAGGCAAACTGAAAAATTGGTTTTCGGATTTATTTATCCAAATTTCTGATAAGACAACAATATGGATATCGCAGATATCGCATTGGTATGAATCAACTAATAGTTCTAAATCTGTTAGTTTATTTCTAAAATTTTGCATATTTAAGTAGAGAATATTAATATTATTTTTGTATAAAGTTTTTATTGCATGGTTATCAATATCTGTAAAATATTTGATACTTAAATAATCATCAATTTTTAGGCTATCATTATCATCACTATCCATTTACATAAACGGGAAAGATTTATGTACAATAAATAAAATAAGCAACATTAATAATATCATAGATTTAATATTACTAGTATATCTATGGACCATATTACACAAAGTTGTACGAGAGAGATAAGTAGATAATATTAAATGGTCTACACAACTGTCATAAAATTTATATTTAATTAGTTTTTGTTTTTTGTTTGTGATGAAAGATGTTTTGTTTTGGCCAAAGTAAATAATTAATTTTATATTGTAAAAAAGTGTTAATTGAAATTGTAAATATAGTAAATAAATTAATTGTAAATATAGAAAATTGTAAAAAAATTGTAAATATTTAATTAGTTTTTTGTTTGTGATGAATGATGTTTTGTTTTGGCCAAAGTAAAAAATTAATTTTATATTGTAAAAAAGTGTTAATTGAAATTATAAATATTGTAAATAAAATAATTGTAAATATAGAAAATTGTAAAAAACTTGTAAGTATAGTAAATAAAATAATAAATTAAAAATTATAAGATTTAAAAGTGAAATTTAATCTAGCTTTAATATTTAAGTTTAATGTATAATTAAGTGTTAATTCATGCAATTTGAAATGTTTTATATTTAGTAATAAATTAATAGCTACAGAATATAAAAAGAAAGAATTATATGTAATGTATAAAGATTTAAAAAAATGTTAATTTATGAAGTTTTAATTTATTCTTTACTAAGAGTGTTTTTAATAAAATTAATATCATTATACTTTAAAATTTTGTATACTTTACTAGTTTAATTTGCACGTAAGAAAATTTCACTATTTTTGACCCAGAGATATTGCAGGTTACAAGATAATTTAATTTGTTTTGCTTCGTGATACAATTTAGCCTGAAGAGTTGATAGATGGTGTCGAAAAAAAATCTCATAATTTCTTTGCTTTTTTAGGTTAACATCCACAGTGTAAAGATGTTTATAAATTCTTTTTTTTTCCAGCAGTTCACTTTTAGCTTTTTCAGATTTTAATTCCAGAATATAAAGTGAGCTCTTTTTATCTACGTTTCCTCTTCTAGATTGTATTGCCGATATATTACAAATGTCATCTTTATTTATGTTAGCATTAATTTTTTTTGAAATTTCCAGTATGGTATTGGTAGGATTTTCAATCATTTCTGGTAATCCAGCAAGAACAATATTATTTTTTAATTGAATGATCTAGTAAGGATTCAAGTTTATTGATCCTAAAATCCAAGTTATTGTTTGTTTCCTCTGTGACTGCTATTCGTTTTTTTAATAATTTATTATTTTCTTAATAGCAAGATTTTGTTTGCACATGTCGTCAATTATTAAAGCAACTGATTTTCTTATTTCTACAACAACAGAGCCCAATAATGTAAAGTATGACGCCATTTTTTCTATGTTGCAGTTAGTTGGATCAAAAGATGATAATTCTTTCAATTCAACTAATTGTGTTTCATATCTATTGCTAATAGTAGTTTTGTTTTGAACTTCTTCTTCATCTATTATTTCTATGTCATTTACTTCTTCGTCTTCTATTACGAACGATTCGTTGCTATTAGATGATCATTTTGAACATCTCCAGTAAACTTTCCTTTTTGAGTGCTTCAAAAAGTTCAACTGAAACCCCGCCTCATTTCACATGAAAAAAAGAACGACATTTACCACTACATAATATTCCTTTTGATTTTCCTGTGATCTTCTTTGTACAAACCGAGCATTGATTTACATTGGCTTTACAATTTGATTCATCCATTTTTTTACCAACACAAATTTTGATATTTGGGATTATTTATGTAAGTATGTATGTATATGAATGTAAATATAAAATTTAAATTTCACAAAAAGACCCAGTGATTTTAGTAATTAGTATTATTTATTAATTATTAATATTATAAATTATTAATAATTGCTTTATTTATTGATTATTTGAGTGGAAAAAGTGAGAAATAAAGTTAATTTATTTTAAAATTAATTTTTAAAATTTCAATTAAAGCGCGATAAAAAAAAATCAACCTTTCTTGTCAACTGTCAACTGTCAACTGTATTTCAATTTACGGATCTTGCGATACTATTTTTGGATAGCAAATCCTACCGACTGCGCCAATTACGTTTTTCGCGTTCTTTAGAACGAAAATAAAACGACTTAATCATTTTGTTGTGTTCTTAAGACTGCCTTTATTTTATTAATCAACTAAAATTAACAACTTAAACTAAAATTAACTTAATGCTAAGAAGATCAGCAAAAACAATATCGGTAGATTTTTAGTCAATATCAATTAAGCAAAGTTAACATTAATTCATTCAACTTTTATGAATAAATTAATTAAACAAGAGAAAATACAATTTAGCATTTCTGTTAATTTAATTTAATTTTTTGTTAATAAAATTTAAATTATAAGTACTTACTCGCGCGGTCACGAAAGTTTTAAAAAAAAATAATTTATTTTTATATCAAAAGTTGTTCTTTATTGTTTTATCCAAACTTAATTAAATTGATTATAAGTTTACATGGTTTTATATACTTTAAAAGGTAAAATCTAAGCAATTAATTATACAAAATTATTAAAATATTATTGACAAACAGGAAATAATATTATGAGAAAGTTAAATTTTAAAGTTCACATATTGCAATTTGATACTAGTTAAAATAAACTATAAACTAGCTTGGCGTTATAGCCATGGTGACTGCGAGGGCCTTAACAACTTTTTTAGAGCCTTTGATTGGTCATTCTACTTCCGCAACAGAAATGTTAACTTCACTGCAAATGCGATTAGTGAAACTATTTTACTTGGAATGAGGTTATTCATCCCTCATTTCATGAAATCTGTTAAAAGGAGTTCCAAATCTTGGTGTAATCGTATTTACAAAGAAGCCATTTCTAGAACAGAGGAGGCTTTTAAACTGTACCAAAACAATAGGTCGGAGGCGCAAAGGCCAACTATATAGTGGTGAGAAACAGGTACAAGAGAGTTATCAATAAGCAAAAATTCTTGTTCAACCAAAGGTTGAAACGTAAAATCATCCACATGCCAAAGAATACCAAATCTTTTTGGTCATTTGCCAAAAGTCTAAAGGAAGACGTTAGAGGGTCTTCCTTTCCACCACTTATTGATAATAATAATAGAACCGTATTAGATTCTAAAGAGAAAACAAACTTATTTGGCAAGCAGTTCGCTTTTAATTCGACACTGTCACAGTCAGCTCAGATGCCACCTTCTGTTCCAGGAGCTGGCTGCTCCTTCGGTAAAATTTACTTTAGGACGCGGGCGGTGATGAAAATCTTAAAAAATCTTGATACAAGCAAATCAGCCCGTCCAGATGGTATAATCACCATGGTACTTAAAAATACCTACTCCACTATTTCAAAACCTCTACCCAATGGAAGGTTGCACATGTTTTCCCAATTCCCAAAAAAGGTAATAAAAGCAATCCCTCCAACTACCATCCTATTGCTATAACTTCGGTCCTCTCCAAGGTAATGGAGAAAATAGTGAACCAAAAGCTTCTGAAATACCTGGACTACAAAGGTTTGCTTCATGATCGTCAATACGGGTTCAGAGCCCGTCGTTCAACCGGTGATATCATGACTTACCTTTGTGAGAAGCTAAGCATCAACCTTCATCATTCTGGTGAGTCTGATGTTGTAGCTCTTGATATTTCTAAGGCTTTCGATCGAGTTTGGCACGGTGCTCTATTGGCAAAATGCAAAGAATTAGGTCTAGGTAGGGTCTTTCTAAAATGGATTGGAGATTTCCTTTCGAATCGCACGATTCGTGTACTGGTCGATGGATATTCATCTGACAAATTCAAAATAAATGCTGGTGTCCCCCAGGAATCAGTTTTATCCCCAACTCTCTTCTTAATATTTATCAATGACCTACTCTCATTAACCTCCAATCCGATCCATAGTTTCGCAGACGACAGCACCCTTGTAGCTTCCTATGAGTTTCATAGCCGCTGTAACATTAATCACCAGATTAATACAACAGCAAAAAATTTCACTATTAGTGAGCTTAATAACGATTTAGCCAAAATTCAAAAATGGGATGAAGTCAATAGAGTTGAGTTCAACACCAAAAAAACACAATTCTGTTTGATCTAGCAGAAAATTGCCACTACTGTTCCTACCCTACTATTTCAGGGAGAGGTCTTGCAGCCTTCAACGGACTTAAGCATGCTGGGCATCGGGTTAAACCAAAAACTGACTTGGTCAAATCACATTTTTGGTATAGCTAAGAATGCAGCTAAATATTTGGGTTTTTTGTATCGCTGAAAAACTTACTTTTCCGCATCTGATCTTCTCAATATCTATAAAACGTACATTTGGCCGAAAATGGAGTATAATGCACACATTTGGGCTGCAGGCCCTCAAACAGCGCTGGGTTACCTAGATAATGTGCAAAACAGACCTATTCGTTTGATCAACGACCCCAGTGTAACTTCAATGGTCACTCCACTCAGCCATCGTCGCATAGTTGGGTCACTCACCTTGTTTTATAGGTATCTCGTAGGGATTAATACTTGTTCTAAAGAACTAAAACAACTAATGCCTCCACTCAAAGTTTTCCAACGAGAAACAAGGAGGGCAACAGATGCTCATCCCTACCATGTTGAGTTATCAAGATAGCGAAATACAGCCTATGGAAATTCGTTTTTTATGCGCACGTCACGTTTGTGGAACGATATACCATCGCATGTGTTCCCTAAAGTTGGTAATTCTTATGTTTACTTAAGTTTAAGAAGAACATTAACATCTTTCTTCAAAATGTCCCTCCAAATTTTCCTACCTAGCCCCCATAATCCAAATTTCCGAATTCCAATTTTCCCAATTATCCTTACCACATCCCTATCCCCAAAACCAAACTGTACATTCGTATTAAAGGTTCCATCCTAAAGTTTGGTTTTAAAAGGGGGGTGGTTTTGGTTGGTTAAAGTCCAACACTACCCTGAGGAAGCACGTGCAGTTCCTCTTGATGACTTTCGAGTTTTCCACCAACCCTCGTAAAAAAAAAAAAAAATAATAATAATTTATAAATTTAAGTAACAATTGATTTTAATAAAGGTTAATGTAATGCAATATGCTGTTTTAATTGGATTTAATTTAATTATTAAATGTTGCTTATACAAATGCTGTTGCGTAATGTAAGATTGGGTGGTGTGATTGGATGACCACAAAACTCCTCCCCCTTTTGTGTGAAGTGTCGGCATTGAAGAGTTGACGATTTGGAATGTTATTTTGTGTGGTAATATTTGTGACTGGAATACTAAATTGTTTTTCTGAAATTTTCTTGTAAAAGAGGTATATTAGAATATTTATAGTAAAAAATAAAGTTACTAATATTATAATAAAATTGACGATTTGTTTTTCTGATGTTGAAACTTCTAATAATTTTACTGTTTTTTGGTTTTCTATATGAAATGATTCTAGTTTTTGTAGGCTTAGGTCTTGGATGCTTCTCTTGTAGTTGATTTGCAGTGATATTGAAGGTAGTAAATGAATTTCATCCCAATGTTTTGTGTTATGGCTTAGATAGTTAAATCAGTTTAATTGGATAGTCCAGTTGTTGTAATGTATTAATGTTATATTATATATTAAAAAAGGTTTTGTATGAATAGTTTTTGTACTGTTAATAATTAATAGGAAGTGGGATTACGTGAACCATTGAAGATGATTGCGGGGATAATATTGAAATTTTAATGTTGAAAATAAATGTTAGTGTTGTTATAATAGGCTTGTAAACTCAGGAATTGATAAATATTATCATCTCAATTAAATTGAATTGAATTATTTTTCTCGGATATCGCCTATTTCTTCTATATTAAGAATTTATTTTGATTAATGTTTAACCGAGCTAGTACTATTGCTTTCGCTAAACTTGTCAAGTGGTTATTTAAAAGATCGATATTATAGTTAATTTGATTAATATATTGAAATTGGATGATTAATTTTTCATTATAACCTGATTTTACTACACTATTTCTAAGTTCATCTTGTTAATTTTTTAAATACAACGAAATGGTTTCTTGTTGGTAATTTATATGTTTGGTAATATTGTCAAATCTTGCATTAAATAATTAATTCATATTTGTTGTATCTATTTCTTTGTTTAAATTTTCTTGATTTTTATTAAAAGTTTCAATTGCTTTATTAATATTATGTGCATCTTTTGCGTCCATCTTACCTGTTATAGTTTTTATCATGGTACCGAGACCATTTATAAGACCTCTTTCAACTCTTAACTTTGGATATAAAGTATTTAATTTTTGGTTTAAATAATTTTTGTTATGTTTATCGAGCCTTGTAGTAGAGAGTCTCCATCTAACGAATTTATAGTGTCTTCGATTTTGTCAATAGTTTGTATGTACGTATCAAGTCTGACTATATGTAACAGATTGTTGTAACCTTTTATTGTTCTAGCTGTGCCTAATTTTAAGGTAAGTATTTTATTCTCCGTCAGGTCCTGTATTTTTAGTCTCTGTCCGTTCACTGTTATTATTTGAAATTGAAGTTTTCTCTAAATTTTTGCTTTGTGGAATTTTTTATTACTAATATTTTTGATTGTTATTTTCCTATTTTCTTTTACCCTATGTTTTGAAAACCTAGGCGTCATTTTATTTCCTTTGCATTCTTTTCTAAATATTTGGTCATTTTCTTGATAGTCCTCTGGTTCTTGTCTATTTTTGTTTAATTTTTCGATTATGGTTTTTTTGCTTTATTTTCTATTATTTTTTCAATTTCTGGGAAAAGTTTATTTTGAAATTCGTTTAATTTTTCTAGATAGTCATGTTCGTTATTTGGTGTGATCTTTTTTAGGAAATTATATAGTCTTCCGTAAAATAATTCGTATGGTGTTAGTTTTGTTGTGGAATGTACTGCATTGTTATAAGTTATTAGACATTCGTTCAGGATGTCGTCATGATCTTTATCTCTTGATTTTTTATGTACTATTCTATATATTTCAGTTAAAGTAGAGTGCATTCTTTCTACGATGCCATTACTACTAGTTTGCTGAAATGATGTAATGTGGTGGTCAATATTATATTGTCCGCAAAAATCTTGAAATATTGTTGATGTGAATTCGGTGCCTTGGTCTGACACAATTGTTTCTGGAATGCCGTGAAGGCTGAAAAAATGTCTTAGAGATTTGATCATATTTAAACTATTTCTGTTAGATTTCTATTGCTCTAACGAGATTAAAAGTTTGATGCCTCCTCTCAAAGCATTCTAAAGAGGAACAAGGAGAGCCTCTGCTTCCCATCCCTATGTAGTTCAAATTCCCAAATGGCATAATTCGGGTTATGGAAATTCGTTTGTAGTACGAACATCGCGAATGTGGAACCATCTTCCATCTCATGTGTTCTCCAGAATTGGTGATGATTATATTTACAATGTGCAAAGATTCAAAGTGAATATTAACAACTTTGTTCACAATATGCCTGCCAATTTGAAATCTATTTTCATTCCTTAACTCAACTTCGTATGACCAGGCAGTACAGTAGTACTAAAGGTCGTATAACCTATTGTTTGGTCAAAAAAGGGAGGTGGTGTTTAGTGGGTTAAAGTCCCACACACTCATAGAGGAATTTTGCTCGTTTTCATTCCTCTATAGTGTCTTTCGATGATTCCCACCTATCCTCGGAAAAAAAAAAAAAAAGATACCGTGTAGGCTGCCGCGAGAAAATTTGTCGACTATTGTTAATATTTGTTTATTATTTATTGAATATATGTCTATATGTAGAATTTGCATAGATTTTTTAGCGATTTTTATAAATTGCAAGTATCGCAATTATTTATTATCTTATTAATTTTTTCTTTCATTAATGGAAAATAAACTTCTCTTTTGAGATGAAGTATTATTTCAGTGATACCTGAATGATGATCGTTTTTTAGGTGATAGTCCCTAATTGTTTTAGCCTGTTCATCTTCATTAGTTACATCTTTTAATATGTCAGTGTGAGTTTTAATGATCTGCATCTAGAAAAATGTTTTGAAAAAGAACTATGAATAAGTTTGAAGGTAGAATCGTCTGTATATATAGCGATTAATTTATTATGAGATACAAATTTCTTTAAAATGTTGATTATGGTTTCTTCTGTAACATTTGGTAATCTTATAGTTAGTTTTTGTTTATTTCGGAAGGGTACTTGAAGTTGAATTGGAAGTTTTCTGTCCGAAATTAGCAATTTTCTGTCCGAAATTAGCTGATGGTTAAATTCAATTAGTGGTCGGATTGCAATGGGAATTCCGTCGTTCATATCTTCTGAAGCTGAGTGAACAGTTGATCCGAATGTTCTATGTACAGTTGAATTTGCATCTAGATCGTCCGTATTCTTTAGAATATCTTTGCAAGTTTCGAATGTTTTTATATAGCGTTCGTCGAGTGTAATATTTTCTTACCCTTTTTTAAACATTCGGTTAACGATTTAGTAAGTTTCGCGAAATCCTTAATAAACGTCCTGTAATATCCTAGGAGACCGAGAAAGGATTTTATTTCTTTTGGGGTTTTCATTTATATTCGTTCATTTATATTAGGCAAGGGGTATTTATCGCTCACGGTCTTTTCATTCAATTTGCGATGGTCAATGACTAAACGCCATTTTTGTTTACCGCTCGCGGCGCGTTTTTTAGGGACAATCCAAACAGGTGAGCTCCAAGGGGGGTAACTGTTTCGAATTATATCTTCATTTAACATATTCTTTATTTGTGTTTGGATTTCGTCCTTATGAACGTAAGGATAACGATAAGATTTAGTATAAATAGGCGAATCATCTGTTAATTTAATATTATGTTTAAGCTGATTGGTGAAGGTGAGGGATTGCCCTTTTTTAAAAAAAATATCTTCGTACTCTTTGCAAACTGCTAATTAGTTTCGTTTTTCTTCCTTATTTAAATGGGAGGTTTTTATTAAGTCTATTATGTTGTGACGAGTAATATTCGAATTGTAATTATGGCTAATTTGGAAGTTATTTATCCCGGAAAATTATTCTTTTAAAAATGGCTGTACTTTAATAGGTTGGTCGACATAGAGAGTTTCTTCTTTATTTGAAATGTTGGTAACTTCTATCAAGCTATACCAATCAATTGCTAAATAAATGCCTTCTGAAACTATTATTTTTGGATAAATCTCAATATTATTAATATGAATGCTGCCATTTTTACAATCTACTGGTAATTTTACAATAAACTTTGATTTAGGTGGTATTTGAATTTGTTCGGAAGTTAAGTTAGGTTTAAAATTAAGGTTTATTTCTGAATTTGCGGTTAATAATTTTTTGTTTGCAATGCCTACTTTAGCTTTTAGAAGAGTATGAATGTCTAATCCGATGAGACCATCGAAATAGCCGTGAAATTTAAAGAGTAAAAGCTCTATTTTACCTACTTGCTGGAATTCTTTAAATATTGGTAAAATTATTTTTTTGTTTATTTTATGTTTATTCATAGCTGTAAATATTGTTACGGGTTCAATCTCAGTTATATTATTTGGATCTGCTAGGTCAGGGTTAATAAAAGAGGAGTAAGCTCCTGTGTCAATTAGGAATTTCAACGGTTTATTATTATATAGGATTTCTGTATATGGTAATATATTTCCATGTATATTCACATCTATGTATCCGGTAGGACTGAATCTTCAGGCAAGCAAAATATTGAGTCATCTACATCTATATCAGAATTTTCATGGTTGTCTTCTTCTATACTATGGTTGTAATAGTTGTCCAAGTTTGTATAAAAATGATCGTTGGAATAAATATTGTCGTCTTATGGATTTTGGTCCTCTATGTTAAAAAGTTCTTAGTTCTTTGTCTATAGTTATTGTATTATTTTTATTGAATACTGGTCTTTGTGTTGAATTTTGATTCCTGATCAAGGATCTCGATCTGGCTGATGCGATGTCCATTGGAGTTGCTCTTGGCTAGTATGATGTTGTTGGTCTGTTGTATTGCGCTATTTGGTTATTAACTGGTGGTCTGATAAGTTGATTTCTTTGATTGTTAAAGAAGTTGTTGCTGGTACAATAATTAAAAGGATTATTAGGTTTGGATTGTTTGAAAGTGCTGGTTATTTGAGGAGATTGCATAAAAGTACTAGTTATTTTAGGCGTTGATATTATTGCTTGTTCTCCACTCGGTCTATATCGTGCTACGAAATTACTGGAGTTATTAGTTCTATAATTGTTGCTTTGAGTGGGTTTTGGTTTAGATATTTGCTGGTTAAAGACTCTCGTATATAATATGTTTAGTTCCTGGAAGCAATAAGAAAATGCGACTGCTAGAGATTGTGGTTGCATAGCACGGATTGTTGATCCTAATAGTTCTTTTCGTCCCGATAAGAAAACGTTAAAACACATTTCATTGTAAAGGTCTTTCTTTGCAGCACTAACATTTTGATCTTTCTTATGTATGCTAATATGATTAAACATGATAGCTTGGATTTCTACAATGTCAGAATAAAAACTTTTAACTGTTTTGTTGTTCTGTTTTAGGATATGTAGGTCCTTTATGAGAGAGGTTTCGTTCTTTTTGTCAGAGTAATGTAGAATAAGATTTTGTTTAATTTTTTCCCATTCTAATGGAGTTCCGTACATATTACGAACTTCATTAGCCTGTCCTTCAATTTTATTTCTAATTGCTCTTAAAATAATTTTGTCATACAAGGTTCCGTCTATGTCAGTCATTAATGTTAAAATTCCTTCGATATTGTCGATGAAATCGTGCAATAATCTTGGATTCCCATCAAATCTGGGTAAATCTTTTATTGCATCTGTTATTCTAATAGTCTTAGAATATACCCGATTGATAGCTTCACTATTTCCTTGCGTTATGATTATTTTTTTTGAATGTACGAGTTAAAAATATGTACAGAATCTAAGCTTGTATTCAAACAATCACCAAGATTTTAAATTTGGTTATTATCAAGATCACTCTCGAAGTCTAAGGTAGGAGAAGTAGCAGAAGTAGTAGCTTGCAGTAAATTATTTGATAAATTTCTAAGAGAATATGGAACAACTCTAGGTTTGAGATCTTTTGACCTTTTAAACATTTACGGAATTTCTTTTTATTTGAAGAGGAATTTATAATTTAAAAATTTGAATTTATTTATAATTTTAAAACAATTTATTTATAATGTAAAAAGTAAATATTTAATTTTTATTAATATTTGTATATATTTAAAACATTTATTTATAATTTTAAAACAATTTATTTATTTAAAAGAAATAGAAAAATAATAAAATTTATATATAGTTTGAAACAATTCAAATATTTTATTTAAATATTTTTTTTTTTTTTTTGTTAAAAATTTATTTATTTAAATATACTTATTTATTTAATTAATTTATATATTAATAAAATAATCTATTTATTTAAAACAAATATATTTATTTATTTATTTAATTTGATTTTAAAAATAATAAATTTTATATATTTTTAAAGAATTTATTTATGATTTCAATGATATTATGATTTCAATTTATTTATTTTATTTATTATTTGTAAGTAAAAACAAAATATTTTTTTTTTCCCTTTATTTTCTTCTTTTCTTTTGTTGTTCACTGTGCCTAAGGCAGCCTCACCTTAGGTGTCGAAGAATAGGCTTGAATCACAGTGATAATACTATTTTATGTACTTTAGTACTTTATTAAAAATATTTCTTTTTATAAAATTTAAAAAAAAATTTTTTTTCTATAATAATTTTTAATTTAAAATTATAATATGTATATTTTTTTTTATTGTAAGGATTCAATTAAGAAAGGAAGTAGGATAGTAATAAAACTTTTGACTTACGTGACCACGAGAAGAAAAATATTCAATATACGTATCTAGATTGTAGGTTCTTCTTATATAGTATCCAATTCAAAGAACTGAAGTTCACCAGTTGATTTTTCCAAAAGTGTTTTGAGTTTCCAAAAAAAATTTTTTTCACAAATAATGTTTATATGTATATTTTTTTTATTTTCTTTTTGGACTTTTGAAATATTTAAATTTTCACAATGTTCCCTTGTGGTTTTAAAATTTTAAAAGTTCCATAAATTTGTATAACAATATTCCCTTGTTATAAAAAATTTTTCTATAATTTTTATTTTTATTATTATGCTTTTAAAAATTTTTAACACAGCTTCGATATTAAATTATATTCGATATTAATTAATTTATATTTAATTTAAAATTTTATTTATTAAATTAAAAATTTTTCTTTTATTTAGTAATTACACTTCACAATTTACAATTAGCCGTTGCAAATTTTTTGAAAGATCACTGTTTTTGGATCCTACCGACTGCGCCATTTAAGTATTTCGGTCACGAAAGTTTTAAAAAAAAAAACAATTTATTTTTATATCAAAAGTTGTTCTTTATTCCTTTATCCAAACTTAATTAAATTGATTATAATTTTACATGGTTTTTATATAGTTTAAAAGGTGCAATCAAAGCAATTAATTATACAAAATTATTAAAATATTATTGACAAACAGGAAATAATATTATGAGAAAGTTAAATTGTAAAGTTCACATATTGTAAATTGATACAAAATTATAATTCATAAATTTAAGTAACAATTGATTAATAAAGGTTAATGTATTGTAATATTCTGTTTTAATTGAATTTAATTTAATTGATAAAGTTGCTTATACAGGTGCTGTTGCGTAATGTTAGATTAGGTGGTGTGATTGGATGATCACAAAACTAGCGCTAGTTGAACCTATGTCTAATTGTTTAATCACTGATTTAAAGTTCATTCAATTTTGTTTAATTTTTTTTAAACAGAAGATAACATCATAATATCGTCTGATGTTATTTTTCTTAATAAAAATTTACCGTTTTAAGTTTGTTTATATAATAATATATATTATATTTTTTTTTTATAAGATTAGTACGAAATTTGATTATTTAAATGTAAAGAGACTCATGACTCATTTATTTATTTTGAGGGATTTATGTCTCACTGAAATATATTACTACGAGTATTAAGTCCCTTAGGAACTTGTGACTTAATTTGTGGTTTATAAGTTCCCTGGGTGTCACAAGTCCCACGTCACGTCTTTAATAGTTGAAATGTCTACGTCCGTATCCAATAAGAATGTTACTGGTCTGTTGGTAAGATTCATTTTTAAGGGTATGTAGTTAATTTTTTCGTTAATTATGCAGTAGATTTTTAGTTTAATAGTGAGTTGAGTCCCTCGGCACGGTGTAAAACTTCGAAATTGTCCTCGTTTCCGTGTTTGGTTGTTATATGCTTTACATAGTTGTTCCTGTTAGTGTTGAAATTACCTCTATTATTATTATTATTGTTTATATTTTTGTTTATGCACAACTTTTTATTGTCTATTGTTTCTATCTGTTTAATTTCCATTTTTAAATATGTTAATGACATATTGATCATTCAACCAGGTTATTGTAGCTCTGGATTGTGCTGCTTCTTCACTAATCTGTACACTGTTTAACTCTGAGATGAGTCTTTCAGTTCTTTCAACGTATTTGTGTAAAGGTTTTTGTGTTTGTACACTAGCTATAGGTTCCTTTTGAGTCACTGCTTGTGATCGAGTATAGAAATATGCATCATTGAATGCTTTCGTGAAGTCTATTATGTTTGATGGTTCGTTAATGCCTATTAGTTTGTTCTGTGGTTTGTCTGGCAGCCTTGTGTTGTATATGAATTTTATCAATTTTGCTTTGTCATCTGTCTTGTCATTTCATACAATTATTTAGTTAGACTTAAAAAATTCGATATTTTTGTTCTTGTCGTCGTCAAATATGGGTAAAGGTGTAAAGTAAACAATTATATATGATAATGGGTAAAAAATATAAAAAAGGGGGTTATTTAATATAAATAGTACTTTATTAGGTTAACTTATGAACTTATAATTTGTAAATAGATGTACATAATTATATTGAATTAATTATTTTTTTATTTAAGTATATTTTTATTGCACCAAATATCTACTTCATAAGCATATAGAACTACTATTTTTCTAGATGACATTAGTTTCAATTAGTCTGTAATAAGTTTTTTTAAGCACTGAATTTTAAATTTTAAATTTTACTTATAAATACTTTATAATTATCTATAATATACTCTGTACGGGCGACTGGGCTCCTTTAATGAATATATAAATAAATAAAAAAAATAAACAAATTTCTCTTTTAAATGTTCCTATACTATTTATATTTTTCAAATCGTTTGGCACTTCATTATCCATTTTCAAATTGATATACAAACAATTATTTTTCTGATGATTCGTTCTAAAAAGACTAAGGTAAAAATTCGATTAATTTCTTGTATTATGAGAATGAATATCAATCATTCCATTTAAAATAAAATTATATTATAAAGCTGATTATTATTATTAATATAAAATTATTTTTAAAAGCTGTCATATATAATTCATATTTGCGGATGGACGAAAAGCTAATACACTTATATTTGTATAGTAAATTAGTTGGGTACCTGATTGGATAATAGTGAATAATTTTAATGACTTTTTTTTTTAATTATATCTAATTTATTAAGCGTGCCTTGTTGAAAATTGCTCCAAATCGCGTTTTTATATAAGTAATATTTGATAACATGTATGACAAGTAAATAATATATAGCGTATGGTAGTTAAAATATTTACGCATACACCTCAAAATGAAAACTAAATGTATAATCTTCTTTATTACATTATCTATGTGATTGCACCAATTTAATTTATTGTCTATTATTAAACGTAAATAATTAAAATGTTGAACGGTTTCAATAATTTCATTGTTGGAATAAAAGTTAATATTTGAAAATTGTTTGTTTTCAAATAACATTATTTTAGTTTTATAAAATATTTATTTAATATAAATATTTCAGACGATATTTCCTTAACCATTCTTCAACTAATTTGAAAGCAGAGGGGTAAAATTCAACAGTCGTATACGTGCACAGTTTATTAGTCACATTAATTAAGAAATCATTCATACATTCCGTCGACCTCTATCATTATTAAAAGTATGATTTTTATGCTCTATTAACTTAATGTAAGAGTTACAATTTGAAATATTTTAATAAAACATAACTCTCTTGTACACAGCTCTCATAATTATTTACTGTTGCCATAGTGTTTTACTATTTCTTGTGAACATAATTTCTTTTTAGCCTGACAGATTAAACGTTGAACTTCCTTTTTCGATTCATTATATAATTGCTCCACACGAGGGTTATTGCTAAATTTTTTTTTGAATTTATTTATAATTTTAATTTTTTTCAATTATTGCATCAGTTCTTCAATCACGCTTTTTTTTATATTTTTTACAACTTTTGTTTGCGTATTATTTGTAATTAAATGGTTAAGGTTTTTTACGATATTGTTAAAGTTCATTAGATAATTTATATTATTCCTCAACTCGTTACTTAAACAATATTTTATAATAGCGTGGCCTGCATAAACCTGTATACGACCCTTTAAATTCAAATAAGATAAAGCTATTAATATAGATTAATATAGACAAATCTGGGCTGGGCTGACCTGAAATTCTTTTTTCTAAGTGTAAATAAGAGATTTTCGTTATTTACACAGTCAAAGGCCTTCTAAAAATTAAGAAAAACACAGGCGACACAATTCCCTTCGTCAGAGTTCTTAGAGATAAAATTTGTTAAACTTAGGCAAACAGCAGTTGTAATTGAATTTTTCTCGAACCCGTATTGTTCTTTATGTAAAAAATCATTACTTAACATGAAAGTATTTTGGCAATGCTTTATAATGATTTTCGAGAAGGAACTAAGGATAAGATAAGTAACTTTATTGCTTTTAAAAATTGGCATTGTTGTTGTTTTAAATAAACCGCAGTTGTTTTAATGACTTCGTTTGGAAAGAAATATTTATAAACTTGACTAGAACCGGTATTAATTTATCAGAAGATTTTTTAACGAATTTTGTAGACATATTATCATAGCTAGTCGCTGCTGTTGGTTTCAAACTCTCAATAACTATTTTAATTCCTGCTGGGTCTGTTGGCGTTAGGTAAAAATTGGAAACGAAAGTTTCCAATTTAATTTTTAATTTTTTTCAATTATTGCATCAGTTCTACAATTATGCTTTTTTTTATATTTTTTACAACTTTTGTTTGCGTATTATTTGTAATTAAATGGTTAAGGTTTTTTACGATATTGTTAAAGTTCATTGATAATTTAGATTATTCCAGAATTCATCCTTTTCTATAGTAGTGTAATTTAAAATAGTTTTGAAACTCGGAATTTTATCTTTCACAAGTTTTTCGCTCACACTTAAGAAAAGTTGTAATAAAGCAGATAAAGTAATTAAATTATTGGAACATAATTCCAATATTAATAAAAACCATAAATAATTTGTTTAGAAAATATTTTAATGAGAGTAAATTTCGGACTTGCAAGAAAAAACATAGTTTTGGTTACGGCGCCGGTATGTAAACGTGTTTTAAAATAAAAATGTAAATTTAAAGGAACTGCACAAGGTTCCCCTGAGTAGTGTTGGACTTTAACCACCCTCTTTAAAACCAAACTTTAGGATGGGTCCTTTAATACATAATAATATAATGTACAGCTTGGTTTTGGGAAAAAGGATGAGGGAAGGATTACTTGGAAAATTAGATTTAGGATAATTGGAATTATGGAGGTTGAAGGTAAATTTGGATAGTTATTTTGAAGAAGGATGCTAATGTTCTTCTTGAATTTCGTTATATCATACACAAATAAATTACCAACTTTTGGGTAAGGTAATAAATGCGACGTGCGCATGACAAACGAATTTCCGAATGCTGTGTTGCGCCATCTTGACAGTTCGATAGAGTACGGGTGGACATCGGTTCCACTACTAGTTTCACGATGGAAAACTTTGAGTGGAAGCATCAATTGCTTTATTTCTTTGGAACAGGTGTTCATCCCGACAAGGTATCGGCGGGGGTACGACAAGGTAAGGTAGATAGGTACGGCGATGGCAAAGTGGAGTGAACGTTGAGGTAACACTGGAGTTGCCAACAAGGCGAATAGCCCTAGTATGAATAGTATACTTCATTTTCGGTCTAATGTACATTTTATAGATGTTGAGAAGATCGGAAGGAGAAAACTAAGATTTTCAGCGGTACAAGAAACCCAGACATTCAGCAGCACCTTTAGCTATACCAAAAATATGATTTGACCAAGTCAATTTTTGATTTAACTCGATGCCCAGAATGTTTAAATCTGTTGAGTGCGGCAAAGCTTTACCCTAACATGTCAGGTTTGATGTAGTAGTAGCTATTCTACGCGAGATTAAACAGCAAATCAACTCTGTTAATTTCATCCCATTTTTGGATTTTCGCTAAATCATTATTTAGCTCACTGACAGTGAAACTTTTTTTGGAATTGGGAAAACATGAGCAATCTTCCATTGGATAGGATGAGTACCCGAAGTAAAGGAGAGATATAAAAGGTTGCGTAGAGGTTTTGAAATACTTGAATAGGTGTTTTTAAAACTCATGATAGTGATACCATCTGGACCGGCTCATTTTTTTGTATCAATGTTTTTCAAGATTTTTATCACTGCTCTCATAGAGCAAATTTTACCGAAGGAGTAGTCAACTTCAGGAACAAATGGTGGCTTTAAAGTTGACTGAGGCAGTGTCGAGTTAATAGAGAACTGCTTGCCAAACTAGTTCGCTTTCTCTTTGGAATCTGATACAATTCTGTTGTTAATATCAAGACCCGCTAACGTCCTCTTTTAAACTTTTTGCAAATGTCTAAAAGGATTTGCTATTCGTAGTCATGTGGATGATTTTACTCTTCAACTTTTGGTTGAACAAGAATTTTTGCTTATTGATAATTCTCTTGCATCTGTTTCTAACCACTATATAGTTGGCCCTGTCAGCCTCCTACCTGTTGTTTTCGTACCGTTTAAAAGCCGCGTCTTTTCTAGGAATCGCGACCTTGCAAATGCGCTTAAACCAAGATTTGGGCCTCCTTTTGACAGTGTTCATGGAATGAGGAATGAATAACCAATATTCCAAATAAAATAGTTTCACTAATCGCATTTACAGCAAAGTTAACATTTATATTACGGAAGCAGAATGACTAATCAAGGGTTCTAAAAAAGTTGTTAAGGCCCTCCCAGTTTGCATGGCTGTAATGCCAAACTAATTTTTTGGGAGGAGACCTCTGGTTGGGAATTGGGCTTACCCAGGAATTTGGGAATTGGGCTTACTTGTATTAACCAAACAATGGTCGGAATTACACAGAGGGCAACGAATTGAAACCACATATTTCTCAGGGTGTGTAATGAGAAACAATCCAAGATTTGACCTTCTTGATCAGCACGGTCGGGGATTCTAGTGGAATTTTGAACAAGTTGAGAAAGATGAAACAGTCAGGAAAATAGTTCAACCTGTTTCCCAATTGAGTTTTGACTCGCGAAACTGTTTCTAGAGAAATGAAGCCTGTCCCTGTTGTGAATGTTGAAATCTCCCGCCAGAACAATTTCAGTTTCTGGAGATTAGTCCAAAATTTATTTGATCTGGTTCGATAGATTTTCGATTTCCATATCAGATTCTTGTTCATTTCAGTTGGGCGATCTGTATAGGAAACAGATCTTAATGATTTGCTTTTCAAGAAGAATTTTGACCTAAATATAGTGGAAAGTTGGGCTAGAACATTTATATTTTTGAAGTGTGTTGAAAGCGATGTCATTTTTTATATAGATTGCGATACCTATTTTGGGTACGAAGTGTTAAATAAGTGAGTAGCCAGTAACGCTAAAGTTATCACTGTGGCTGCTGACTTGTGTTTCACATAGGGCTACGATTGCTGCTTTAATTGAACTAAGATGACAATCGACGGCATGAAAATTCGTTAGCAGCACGCGAATGTTATAGAAATTAGCATTAAAAGTGGTAATTTTGTTAGAAAAATTAATATAAAACGAAGAATAAATTGAATTAAATATAAACAAAATTTAAATCAAAATTAAAATAAAATTGAAGTAGAGTTAAAATTGTAATTAAAATTAAAATTAGACTTAAAGCCAACTTTAAAGTTAACCAAGATCAAAATCTAAATTAAAATTAAGTAAAAATATCTAAAAAAATTAAAATTAAAGTCAAATTTAAAATTTAATTAAAATGAAAAGTAAAATTGTACGATTTAAATAATCCGAGCTTGATAAAGCTATAAAGTAAAAAAAAAATTTTAATATTAATATCAATATTAATAGCAATAATAATAATGTAAAGAATTATTTAGAATAATTTTTGAAGCTACTTGCAGATTTAAATTAAGAATAATTTTTTGTAATTTTAAAAATAAAATTTAATATAAGTAAATTACATCAAATAATTTAAAATGTACCGAAAAAATTGAATATTGAAATGTTTAAAAATTGGAAATATTGTAAATGTATTTGTGAATGAAAAATAAAGAAAAATATAATGGTTAAAATAGACATATAATAAAAATGTTTTTATTAAATTAATTAAAAATATTAAAAATTTTTTTCATAAAATTGATTTCATTGAAATTTGTGACTCTGTTTACCTTGAAATCCTTGTTTTAGCATAAAAATTTTCTTCCGTGATTGGCCCACAGGAACTCCATATTTTTGATGGTTTTAATTGTTTTAGCTTCTTGGTGCAAATTAGCTCGCAATGGTGGCAAGTGATAGCGAAAAAATATTTCATGGTTTGCAGTTTCTCGCTAGCTCGCTTATTTTCATGGTTTGCTTGATTAGATTTAATTCGGCAGTAAATAAGTTTTTTTTCAATTTGCATTTTTGCATTAGCTTTTTTTTAGCAGAAACTGAATTAATCTCTTTTGCATACATATAAATTTTTTCTGCTATTTTAATTATCACACTTGTGCCATCTTCAATATTAAATGGTAACCCAGCTAATATAATATTATTAAAATACTTTTGTTGTGATACTTCATCAAGTAGGGATTATAAGTGAATAACTTTTCTTTCCAAATTTCCCATTCCATTTTCAGCTAATTCAATTTTGTTTTTCATATTTTGATTCTCGTTATAAATAATTCTGTTTCGTTTTTAAATTTAAATAATTCTGTGACTTAAGGATCTCCTTACAACTGATCCCAATGTTTTAAAATACAGTGCCATTTTATCCACTTGAATCGAAGGTTTATAATTAATTTAATACGTTTTCATTGTTTGCGTCATCGTCTTCAAATTCTATTATAGAATTTTCACCATCACTGAACACTGCTATCTATTCATTTAATCGCTTCCAGATTTCACCAATTCATACGGTAGCATCAGTGATGGCGGCACGTTTAGTATAAAGATTTTTATTGCAAATTTTACATTTTAGTGCCTTCGATTTAAGTGATAACACTTTTTTGTTTGTAGTGTGTTGATTAACCATTTTTAATATAAATTTTTTTTTTTTGATTTAAAAATAATACAAACTAATGTTATGTTTATTTTTATAATTTTTATTTTAAACGAGAAAGAATACAGTTGCCTTTGTCAAGTCTTAGATACCCGTATGAACCGTTAGTATGTTCACAGCCTGCCACTCTGCTTACAATATTATATTTTTAATATTTTGTTATTTTAAAATAATTTGGGTGAATTTTATAATTTCTAGAACTATGGGTTGTACAAATATTCAAACTATATGTTTATACATTCTTCAAAAGCAGATTCTAACCTTCCACATAACGATTATCAATCCAAAACTTTTTCAAATATTCTATAGTACCATTTAATACTAAGCGGTAAATGTATATTAAATTACAAAATAGTAAATATAATTTTAAATATTATATTAATACACACATAGTATATTTATATTGTTATAAGTATATCGCCATACATTGCAATATTTCTTTAAAAATATTTCCATTCATAGAATAATTTCTTATAAGTACAATAAAATACATACAATATATGTATGTAAATACGGCGCTATATAATATAAACTATTTACATCTATACTCTTATCATTCATTCATCAGTGACATATACGATATGTAAATAATCATGATATTATATAAGTACATATGTATGTATATCAATATCATATAAATAAAAATTCTTCAAGCAACCGTTATGCTGTTTATTTATTTACATTTTTTTGTACTACGCATTATATCCCCAACAATTTCAAATTATCGAGTAAAACAAAATGCAAAAAATTTCTTTAAAGAAATTTGTTAGAAAATTTGAAAATATCAAGTAACACCTTCATCAATTATAAAGTAACCCTATATTATTAAAAAAAGTTGTTAACAGAAATAAGAGTATAATGTTGAAGATTTAATTTTTATGTATTACTTCAAAAAAATTTTAACAGGTGTTCAAGTTACAGGTGTTTAAAAATAGGAAATTTTCAGTTTTTGACCACTTACAGCTCCTAAACGGGGGGGTGATACAAAAAATATTTCTGAAATGACTCATACTTATTTTCAAAGATCTAACTTCTGTCAAAATTTCAAGTTTCCAACTTGAACCGTTTAGAAGATACAAGGGTTAAAAGATTTTGCAATAATTCAGTTTCGCATAACGGTAAATTAAGACACCGTATAGCACAAATATATATTTATTTGTGCTAATTAAAGCTCATAATAGCATCTATCGTTGGGAATTTTCAGATTGAAGATATACCTTATAGAGCTTGTGTTATGTTATAGCAATTTAAATATAAAGATTTTTCGAACTTTGAGGGCAGTAGCTCCTTAACGGGTGGGGCTACAGAAAAATTAATAATATCATAAAATTAATATTTTTATGATATCTATCAGCAGTTAAAATTACATGGCTCTATTTCAAAAAAATTGTGAGGATCTAAAAGTTAGGTGTTCGAGAGCTGCCCGAAGTTTTGGTCGGAACTGAACCAAAAAAAATAGGGAACCTACAAATTGCTCCCAAAATATTTTGTGTAAATTTCAAGATTCTAGCTTTCTTAGTTTTTGAGTTAGCATGCTGAGGGAGGGACGGACGGATATGGATTGGATTGGACGGACGGACATCAACTCAGAATTTGGATTTGATCCGATCCATACCTTTGAAGGTATATCTAGCTCGCTTATTTCGAGGTGTTACAAACGGAGGAGTAATTTTATTATACCCGATACTTATCGTACGAGTATAAAAACAAAAAGAAGAATAAATATGTAGCTAATATACAAAATAAAATAATGTAAAAAAATATTTTTTAAAATATGCTTTTTATGCTTTAATTCGGTTTCGATTCGCCCCCTAAAAAGTAGAAAATAAAATTTATTGCAAAACTTTAGCTTTTTGGACTGTTATAATATAAAAGTGAATTGCTAGTGCAAGCATTTTGGACTGTTATAATATAAAAGTAAATTGCTGGAATAAGGTTAAATAAAAATCTGCGAAATTTGAGGTTCGTGTTTCGTTTTTATTTACCTACGTAGTTTTAATTTTTTGTGTTGACAAAATTTTGTTTGTAAATCATAATTCGTAATGCGCAAAAGCATAATTTTGAAATAATCTTTACTTTTTATATTCTTTACTATGTATATATATACAAAAAAAATATTATGTATGTATGTAGTTTGAATTTGGCAATTGGAATTTAAATAAAATTTATACACAAAATACATAATAAATGTTCCTAAATAAAACACATAAACATTAACTTTTAACGCCATGCATATCCAATATGCAATAAAGAATGTTGACAACAAATATTCTGATTTAAATCCTAAACAAATGTTTTAAAACAAAATAATTTAGCAACATAAAAATATTGTACCTATATATTTTGTGTTTTGCTAAATCCTAATATAAAATACATGTGCACATCAAGATTGATTGAACTAAATTATTTATAGGAGAAAAGATCAAATAATATGTGTATATTATACATAAAATTTTATTAAAAAATGTTGATGAATACAGTTAACAAAAAAAAAAAATGTTTGTACACGAATTGGATTCGAACCAAATTACCCTTGCTTTCAAAACCTCTACACTCTCCTCTGCACTATACAACACTTAAGTATTTTCTGAACATATTACGAACATAAAATCTTAATTTTTAACCATGCATATTCAATATGCATTAAAGAATGTTGACAGCAAATATTTTGATTTAAATAAATACTAAACTAATGTTGTAAACAAAATAATTTAGCAACATATATAAAAATATTGTATGTATTGTGTTTTGCTAATACAAAAAAAACACCATGTGCAATGGACATCAATATTATTCTATGTATTATAGGAGAAAACATCAAAAATATATTGCGTGTGTATTGTATGCATGAATTTAGAGATAAAAATTTAAGTTTTAAATTCATATATACAAAATATATACATATTTTATTCAAAAAATGTTGACGAATAGAAAGTAAAAAAAAAAAAAAGTTGTATGTGAACTGGATTCGAACAACATGACCCCCACTTTTGAAACCTGTACACTTTCCTCTGCACCATACAACACTTACAATTAATGTTGCTAACAGATTACGAAGATAATAAAAAGCGTGACAGAATGACAAAAAAATAAATAAATAAATAAACCAACACCGACGAGTTAATATAAAAGCATATAATAGAATATATTTTCCGCTTTTAGAAAAAAGACGCTTTGACATTTTGCTTTTTTAATCTTTTTCTTTGCTTAATTGACATCTGCAAACAGGAAATAAAATAACCTTGAACTTGAACAAAATCATAATGTACTCAAGTAAATCATAATGTAATCAAGAATATAATTGCTAAACTAATAATAAAAAAAACAATTTTTTTTTTAGTGCTTTATTTACTGATATAAGTATGAGTATAAAGTATAAACCTATACTGCTCATGATGTAATATATTATTGGTTCTAATGTAATCGGTTAATCTATTCTTAATTATAGTTTCAAAAATTTCCAACACAGAATTTAGAACTGAAATTCTTCGACAATTGGTTTAATCAGTCGTTTCACCGTTCTTAAATTCGGATTTACTAGTGCCATTTTAAATGAATCAGGAAAAATTCCTACTTGAAACGAGGAGTTTATTATTAATTTCACGATAATTGGAGATAATTTTTTACAGTATATTTTAATAAATTTTGTTATATCTTGTTAATTTTGGAGATTAACATCGCCATTTTTCAAAACTTTAATAATATTTTTACTTTGAATTGGGTCGTTATTACACATATTTTTTTTATTAATATTTCAGAGTTTCCTACTATTACTAGGATCTTTCAAAATTTTTCTCAAATAATATTCTCTTCTTGTTCTACGTATTAAAATTCCCACCTATTTTCTATATTTTGCATTATATTTTGCATTATTGCACTATATTACAAATTTAAAATTCTCGAATTATTATAAGAATAAGAAACATTACATAGAAACATAATAAACTATGGTCAGACAGTACCGTGTCAAACATATAAAATGAATATGTATTTCTAATCAAATTGGTGATGAAATGGTCTATTACAGAGGAACGCTTTTTACCAATTCTTGTAGCAAAATCAGTAGTAAGTTTATTACATATTACATAACTGTTGCTCTTATAATACGTAACACCGTGAGATTTAAATTATTATAATAATTATTATTATAATGAGAACTTATTTCATCTATTCTACTTATAAATTGGTTTATGTTTGTTTTATGAGATCTATATATAACTATTATATTAATTTCGTGCCTATTTAACTTGACTACCAAGAAACTGGAATAATAAAACTTTTCTTTAAAAATCAAATCACTACTTATCATATTATTGACATAAGAATCTACTGCACCATATAATTTTTTCCTATTTGAGAAGTGAGATATATAACAGAGTAGATTAAAAAATTTGTTTCCTGATTCACCTATCCATATCTCCGTCAAAACAGTATTATATTTATGTATGCCATAATTGTAGGATTTTATTAACAATTCTAGATTTAGCAGTTTGTTACGTAAACTCTGAATATTCAAATAATTTAAACCTCTTTCGTATCTAAATCATTCAATAAGTTATTTAGCCCTGAAAAATAATCGACTTCTAAACTGTCTTGCAAATTCAAGGTGTTATCATCTGATTGCATTTTTGAAATGTAATTACGAAATTATTTTTAAAATTTAAGAAAGAGATGTTCTTAGTTTCAATATTAATTAATTCACGTGGCATGTGGCAATGCAAAATAATAAAAATTATCTATAGTAAGTTATATTGTTCGACACGAGATTGTGTAAAATATTTTAGTTTTTCGATAAAAAATCTTTTGTTTTCCGGTTAAAAAGGAAAAATTTATGTAATAAATTATAATATTGAAAATTAATGTTAGTTAAATTTAAAATGATTTTATTGTTTTTTGTAATACTTAAATAGTTAGAAAATAGGTTGATAAAAAATAAAATAGTTTTTGATTGTTTGTATATAAGCATGATTGATTAGTTTTTAATTGTTATAAAAAACAGAATTAAATTAAAAAATGCAGAAATTTATAAAATTAAATGTAATCAGCAAAAAAATTAAAACGTATGTAATTAATTTATTAATGTTTAGAATTTTTTTTAAAATGATTAAATATGGTTTTATATATTTTTTGTTTTTATATATGTGCAAATGTACAAGTATATAATGAAAAAGTATTCTGTATGACAACGTATATAATAATAATAAAAAAAGAAATAAATATATAAATACAAACATGAAATTTTAAGAATAGCAATAATAGTACAATGTTCAAAAAAATAAAAATTTACCATATTGAGTGTTCTTTTAATAAAATCAATATCATTATATGGCATGGTTTTGTTCTTTCTAAGGAATTATTTTTAATCCAAAGGAAAAAAAAGTTTATGATTTTTTAATTTTTTTAGCCTCAAAATAAAGCTTACTCTGCAATGAAGATAATTGATGCCGAAAAAAATATTTTCTTGTTTCGTTCTTGTCCTAGGTTAATTTCTACAGTAAATAGTTGCTTAAAGTTTCTTTTTAAAGTAAATAATTTGCTTAAAGTTTCGTCATCAATTATATTTTACCTTGCCCAGAATTAAGTTCTACTGCATATACTGCAATCTACTGCAATCTACCAATACAACCATGGTTGATAATTAATTATTAATATTAATTATAATATTGCATTGGTTGATAATTTTGCCATTTATATATTTTTTTTCCTATTGTTGTTATATTTTTTATATCAGTACTAAAAATATTGGCATTTATTTTCTCAGCTATATAATAATAGTTTTTGCAGGATCTTCGAGATTTGTTGGTAAGCCAGCAATTACTATATTATTTTTTTAGTTCTTGCTGAGTTTCATTCAATTTGCTCTCTAGTTTAATAATTTTGTATTTCAGCATTATAGATTTATTTTTGTTCTAATCGTTTTTTTTTATGTTGATTTTCTTTAGTGATATTTTTATTTTATTTCATTAAATCATCTATACTATAATTTTTAATTTTTTTTTTATTAGTTGATTTAATTTCAGATAATTTTACAATATATATAAAATTATGTATAAGAAATTATTTAATTAAAACTACAATCTAATAAATTATACAATTACAATTAATTTTAGTTTTAAAATAATTATTTTGAATTCTCTAATTTTACTTATTTCCAGTTTTTAATTTCTAAAGTTTTTTATATATTTTTTAAGTTTTCTATTAAATATTTTCAAAGTTTGACTCTTTCTAATTTCTAATGGTAATGAATTAAAGATTTTAACAGCACTACATTTTAAACTTTTTTGTTTCATTGTGGTTCTAGATTTAGGTATTTCAATGTGTTTTTTTATTTCTAGTATGATATTTATGAACATTTTCTCTAGTTATTAAATTTAAATTTGATTTAAGATAACTATTTATAATTTTATAAATGTATTTGCCTTTTTCAAAATAGATTAATTGTTTAATGTCTAATTCATTTGTTTTTTAATATAAGTAGTTAGTACTGGTTCTGTAATTATATTTGGAAAGAATTTTTAGTGCTTTTCATTAAAATACCAATTTGATTAATATTGAAGTTTGAGCAATGACTCCAACTACATATATTATACCTTATTCTTGATAGTATATGACTATTATAGATAAGCTTGGCCGCATGCTGGGAAATACCGCCACATCTTTTTGTAGCTAATATAATAGGCATAATTTTTTTCTTCACGTTTTTGATATGATTGTTGCATTTCAAATTATCGTCAATTTTTAATCCCAGATATTTAACATTATCTACTCTTTCAATAGTTGTATCTCTTATTTTAAGAGTAATATTTTCGTTATTTCTTTTTTGTGTTTTAAATAACAAATAGTTGGTTTTTTTTGCGTTTATGCAGAGTTCATTGTAATCTAGCCAATTACATATCTCATTTAGGTCTCTATTTAGTATATTTTTCAGTTCTTTTACTGATCTAGCCTTTGCAATGATATTAGTGTCATCTGCATAAACGTTATAATTTGAAATAAAATTATTCTTCGGCATATTCATTATATATAGAAGGTACAACAACGGTCCTAGCAGTTTTTATAGTAAGTTCATCGCTGAGCACTTCGTTCACTTTAACACACTGAGTTCTATTTGTTAAGTAACTACTTATACCCAGTACATTTAGAAAATTAATTAGTCTACGATGATTTACTACATCAAAAGCTTTTGTAAGATCAATAAATACTGCACCGACGAAATATCCTTCATTAAGTGCATCATAAATATATTCTAACGTAGCTGTTATTGCGGATTCTGTACCGCTGTTCTCTAGGAAACCATATTGATTTGGATCAAAACCAATTGTTTTTGAAATAAAATTTCTTATCCTTATATTAATTACTTTTTCATATACTTTGGAAATTGAGTTCAGGATGGAAATTGGTCTATAATTACCACATTCATCTTTAGAACCACTTTTATGAATTGGCACTATGTATGCTATTTTTAATAAATCTGGGAAAACTGCTTCTTCAAAGCGTTTATTTATTAATGTTGCCAATGTTTGTTTGATAATATTAACCAATTCTTGTCCTGGGGCTGAATTTCTGTTTAACTTCATAATAATTTGATAAATCTCTGTTTCAGTAACTGGTCTAAGAAATAATGTTTTATTATTTCTTATGTGTTCTATAGTTACTATATTATTTTTATTTATTCCTTTAATTTTGGATTCTCCTTCTTCATTAAAAAATTCATTTATAGTGTTTGCCATTTCGTTTTCATCCTTTGTCTTTTCCCCACTTTTTTTGCAATGCTAGTAATATGTTCTGAAATTTCCTTATTATTATTCCTTATAGTATTATTTAAGACTTTCCACAATTTTCTACAGTTATTTCCAGAATTTTCAATGCTTTTATTGAAATGGTTTTTTTTAGCCTCTTTTATCTGTTTATCGATCTTTCTCTTAAATAGATTATATTTTATCTTTTTATCTCTGTTATTTGGATCTCTTTTATGGCTATCGTATAGTGATTTTCTAATTTTTAATTCTTTATATATCGACGGTGTTATCCAAGTGTTATTCCTAGTTCTAACCGACATTGAATTTGTACATAAAACTTTTGCTTCTTGTATTATTTTTGTTAACGTGTCTATTGCCAAAACGTTAGTATTTTGTATTTTATTATTTACAGTTTGAGACATCTGGTTGTAATCAGTTTTACTTATAGTGTGCTTCTTCATTGGTATTTTCATAATACTTATTGCTTTTAGTGATACTATGGCTAATTGGTGATCAGATAGACTGTTATTTTCTATTGAATAATTAATATGATATTTATCATTTGAATTCGTTAAAATGTGATCAATTAAGGTATTGGAATGAGCTGTGTTTCTTGTACTTTGTGTTTTGTTTTCTATACTATATCCAGTTGTTGCTATCACGTCTTTATACTTAATTACGATATTAGAATTATCAAATAAATTTAAATTAGTATCCGCAAAAAATATATAATTTGCTTCATTTTTTAATCTATTTTCTAAATATTCTATAAATATGTTACTATTTTCCGCTGGAGCCTTGTAAAATGTACCAATTCTTAATTTAGGTGTAGAATTCAGAATTTCAATTACACTAAAATTATATTTTTCATCTTTTAATACTTCAGTAAAATTTATACTATTTTTTATAAAGATGACAGTTCCACCACCTCTTTTCTCATCTCTGCAATTGAAAACTGCCCTATAATTTGGAATATTATACGTAATGATTTCATTGCTGTATATCCATACTTCTGTATGAATCACAATATCAATTTCCTTACATTCATTAATTAATGTTTCTAGTTCATAAATCTTTTTTCTTAAGCTGCATATATTTAGATACAATATTTTTAATTTGCCGGTTTCTAAAGTATTTGTGGAATGGACTGCCATTACGGTCTACCAATTAAATAATTTTGCGTGGAATTCCAAATTGTTTGTATATGTTCTCTGTATTTATAGTATGTATGTTGCCTATATGCTGCTAGGTCTGTTTGTACTTCCTTGTCGGAGATTCCCCTACTTTCATTGAATTTATAATATAATTCACGTAATTTCTGATAATTCGTTGGCAATCCTTCCATATCGATCAGTAATTTGATATTTGTTTTCGTTATACCTTCATAACAAATATCCTCCTGGTCGTGCAAAAAAGATAAAAATAATCTAACGTTATTATATATTCTGTGGTCTCGTAATCGTGATAATACATATATACTGTCACCATTTTCAACCGCCTCTTTTGTAAATTTAACAATTGGAGGTTCAATTGGATTTAAAAAGCTCTTATTGACAAATTGTGGACTTTTAGTATTATAAGAAGCATTTTCCACTTCTTCGTTTTGCTGATACAGTGTTTCTCCTTTGATCCAGTTATGGTATTTAGAAGCTACTTCCACTTTAATGGCACTCTTGCACTTCCACTTTACTGGCACGATTTTACACAATTTATGCACTTATTGATTTCTTCTATTTGGCATTCACTAGTTTTGTGTTCTCCGTGACACTTCAAACAAGTTTCAGTGTTTGTGCAGCCCACTGATTTATGGTTGAAACCTTTACATTTGAAACACCTTGGTACGTTTATAGCATCAAACACTTTGCATCTTTCCCATCCTATACATAGCTTCTCACTAGCGATTATTTTTGGAAACAATTCCTTATCAACTTCAACTATTACGTTAAACATTTCCTTGCCATATTTATTTACATTAAAAATTTTAACCACTTTTATTTCGCTCCTTTCCAAAAACGCGTTTTGCTTTTTGAGCTTCTCTGCTATATCTTCCTTACTCAATTTATTGTTCATATGTACTATTTCTATTTTGGTTTGATGATCACTGGTATTTTTATGTCATAGTCTTCTTTCATTGTTTTTTCTAATACTTTTTTAATATTTTCCCGATCTTCCGTTGTCGCCGTTTCAATTAATATCATTCCATTACTTTTATTTTCAATTTTCAAATTTTTTGGATCTACCAAAAAATTGATGTGATAAAATTGAAAAAGTGATCTAGTGTATTTAGATCACTTTTCGTTTTTTCACTTTTTTGCTTTTTCTAAGGTTTTATTATTAAAGGTAATTCTTTTTTCATTGTTAAATTAGCACAAGTTTTATTATTTTTTACAATATCGGAAAATGACACCGTTTGAGCCACATTAAAATTTCTATTTTTTTCATTTTTATCATTTAATTTTGTGCAAAGCTCATCATTTTTTTTCATTACATTAATAAATGATTCATTAACTTTTTCACTTTCAGTTCTAAAGACTTCGGTAATTTTTTCCATTTTCTGAATTTCTTTTTGTTGACTTGTTTTGATTTCTTCTAACCGTAATCTGTAATTTGTTTCCATCGCTTTAAGTAAATCGATCACTTCTTTTTCATTGTTTTTTATTGCCCTTTCAAAATCCTCTTTATATTCCTTCAAATAATCATTATTTTTTGCGACCGCTCGTTCCATATTTTGTACAATTGAGTCCACATTTTGAATGTAGTGTACACAGTCGTCACATATGAATTTTATATTCTTATTCGCAAGAAGTATATTTATTGTAGACTGATCTACTCCGGAACATTTTAGCGCTTCATGGAAAAACTTTTTGCATACTCCTGCACACTCAATACCCGCTTCACCTTTTATTTTTAATTTGCATGTTTGGCACGAAGCCATTTTGCTTAAAAAAAATAAAAAAAATTTTTTTTTCCTTTCTTTTTTTTCTCTTTTATTTTTTTATTATTTATATCGCTGACACCTAATTTTTCGTTATCGAGTATTAATTAATATAATTATAAACGATAAAAAAATAAACGAATAATAATCTATCCTACAACGGCTCCTAAATGTTTAAGATATGTTGATACTTCTGTTGATCCTACTAAGGTTAAAATTCTTCAAAAGCTATACTTCAAGTCACATGCTGTAAGTGCTAACTAAACTGAATGTTAGAAAGTTCACTGGTCCTGATGGAACGCCAGCTATGGTTCTCAAACATATAGCCTCTTTCATTTCGAGACCTCTTTCCAACCTTATCGCACTCTCATTTTCGACTGGTAAATATCCCAGTCAATATCCAAGTTGCACACGTTTCTCCAATTCCTAAAAAAGGTGACAAAATAGATTCTTCAAATTACCGACCAATCGCCATCACTTTGGTCCTCTTCAAAATTATGAAAATTAAGGCTTTTGAGATACCTGAATTGCTCGCGTACGGCCAATACGGCTTTTGAAGTCATCGATCTATAGGTGACCTTTTAACTTGTCTCTGCGAGAAGGACAACACTAGCATACATTGATCCGGTGAATCTGAGGTTGTAGCTCTCAGTATTTCAAAGGCCTTTGATCGAGTATGGCATTCTGCTCTTCTGAGAAAATGTCAGGCCATTGCGTTGGGCAGCTCCTTCTGTGCATGGATTGCGGATTTTCTTTCGAATCGTCGTATTCGTATCTTTGTCTACAGTTTTATATCTGACACTCATAAAGTAAATATTGGCGTTCCATAAGGGTCTGCTCATGAAAATTAAGAAGATAGGCTCATGAAAATTAAGAAGAGAGTGGGAGATAAGCACTCTCTTCTTAATTTTCATTAACGACTTACTCAGTTCTACACTCAATAAACTCCATAGTTTTGCCGACGACAGCACCCTGGCGGCATCTTATGATTTTTTAAAAAATCGAATGCTACTTCAACCGCAATCAGTTTAAAAAGAGAAATTATGGCTAGTTTAGTTAACTACGACCTAGCGAAAATAGCTGATTAGGGTGTTAAAAACAGAGTTGAGTTCAACACTTCCAAGACTCAAAGCTGTCAGATTTCTTGAAAAAGAGATCAATCCATACCAATTCTACAGTTCCAAGGGAAGATATACAGCGGTCTGCAAATTTAAACATTTTACGCATGCAACTTCATCAAAAAAAGGTTTTGGGATGAGCATATTTTTGATATAGCCAAAAAATTTGGCCAAAATGTTTAGATTTTCTTTTTCGCTGTAAAGCTTATTTTTCCCATAGTGATCTGGCCAATATCTATAGAGCATACATTTGACCTAAGATGGAGTATAATTCTGACATAGGGACTGGCGCTGCTCAAACATCATTAGGCTACCTGGACAAAATCCAAAATCGCGCCTTACGCCTGATTGGCGACCCTACTGTTCAAGGAACCTTTACTCCTCTTAACTTACGTCGAAATATTGGAAGTTTATCTTTCTTTTATAGATATCTTGTAGGTAACGACACTTGTTCTATTTAATTGAAATCAATAATGCCTCCCCTTAAACAATTCCAAAGCAACGCTAGAGGAGCCTCAAGTGCTCATTTCTACACCGCGGAAATTCCTAGGTGATTTAAAACAGGTTATGGAAACTCTTTTATTGTAAGAACAGCTGAAATGTGGAACATGCTGCCATCCAACGTGTACCCTTTTGATACAAATCTGATTCATGGCGCAGTGGTTAAGTCCTCAACCTTTCAATCGAAGGGTCTTGGGATCAAACCCCGGTCAGGTCATAAATAAAAAATATGTAGTACTTTTATATCGTAATAATGTATATTGTATAATTAATAGTAGTAATAATAACAATAATAATATTAATAATAATAATAGTAATAGTAATAATAAGAATAATTATAATAATAATAATAATAATAGTAATAATAATAATAACTGCTACAGTGGAGCGACCTTTGGTTATATCATGCAAGTAAGGTGTTATATACTGCTGCACGTTGTAATCCACTGATGGCGCTGACTCTGTAGTAAAATAATAATAATATTAATAAGAATACTATTACCAATAATAGTAACCGCTACAGTGCCAGTGGGGGTTGCCTTCAATAATAACCTCATGTAGTATATATACTACTACTACATGTTGTAACTGTTGTGACGGCTTTAGTCACTCTTAGCAAAGTAATAATAATAATAGGCGGATTCATTGTTTCTTTACAGTCCCACTCCCAATTCTTCCGTATCCATTTCCAATCTTTACAATTCTTTACAGTCCCACTCCAAATGTTTCCGTATCCATTTCCTATCCTTTCCTATCCCCAAAAAGGCACACTTAGACCGTATTTGGTCCATTGTGATACCACATAGAAGCTTTTATATCAAACTCGTTAAAACCAATTTGAGCTTTTTGCAAAGCGAAGAATACTCTTCACATTTTTACCTGACAGATTGCTAAGGCTGTCGAAGAGATATTGCCCCAAATGGATATTCCTTCTTGCCGACAAGGCCGGGCATGTGCATAGGAGATGGAGAGTAGTTTCCTCCTTTTCTTCATCCTTGCAGGCTCTACAATAGTCGTTTGCGGATAAGTCAAGTCTTCTGGTATGCTTCCCTATTAGACAGTGACCGGTGATTATTCCCATTGTCATTCCAATGTCTGCTCTTTTGAGGGAAAGCAGATCAGTGGATCGTCTTAAATCGGTTTTGGGCCAAATCAATCTTGTGATATTGCACGAGGTTAAGTTTGACCATTTGAAATTTAACATATCCGTTATTTCCTTTCAAAATAACGTTTTGCTTGTGGATAGAGGTACCCCTAGCCCGGCCCTATCCGGCAGAACTTGTAAGGTTATACCAATTCTTGCGAGTTCATCCGCTTTTTCATTTCCCGGAATACCTCGATGACCTGGTACCCAGCAAAGCTGAATGCTAAACTGCCTGGCCATCTCGTTAAGAAGTTTTCGGCAGTTTATTACAGTCTTCGAGGTTGTGCATGTTGATTCCAGAGATTTTAACGCAGCCTGACTGTCTGACAGAATACGTACTTGCTTCACAGTCAAAACGCTTCTATTCAGTAGAATGAGGGCTTCTTGAATTTCCATAATTTCCGCTTGGAAGACGCTACAATGGTCTGGTAATCGGAAATTATGACTGATATTCAGATTATCTGAGAAGACCCCGCAACCTACACTGCTGTTCATTTTTGAACCATCCGTGTAGAATTGCACTCCTTCGAAAGTCATCACTGTGTTCGAGTTCCAACTCTCACGGCTTGGTATGCTCGTCACATGAGATTTTTCGAAGAAGTAAGTGGGGGACGTGTAGTCCACCAAGGCGAGAGTGGACTTGAATTGGTTTATGATATCCGAGTGACCTTCTCGTGAATTGATCCACTGGGATGTAGCTTTTAATCTTACAGCTGTGGGATTACTATAATATTCTACAGGCATCAGATTAAGCATGATGTCCAATGCCGCAGAAGGGGTTGTTATTAAAGAGCCACTAATACATAGAGTGGCAGTTCTTTGGACCCTAGCTATTGCCTTCCAACATACTAGGGCTCCGTACATAAGAATGGGTCTTACTATGGATGTGTATAGCCACTAAGTCATTTATGGCTGAAGCCCCTATTTCCTACCAATGGCTTTTTTACACGAATAGAGTGCTTTTGAGCTTTTTTTACTCTTTCTGAGATGTTAGCCTTCCAGCTTAACTTCCTGTCTAGAGATAGACTCAGAAATTTCGCCGTTTCGCTAAAGGTAAGAGTGCAGCCATTTAACGAAGCGGTTTTATTTTAGGAATTTTATATTTCCTTGTAAAGAAGACCAGTTCTGTTTTCTGTGGATTTACTGACAGCCCACAGTTTTGTAGCCCATGTTGTGATTTTGTTTTGTGCAAGTTGCAAAACATCCCTGAGACTGTCTGGGAACTAGCAACTAACCACGACAGCAATATCGTCCGCATAAGCGATTGTTGTGCAGCAGTTTATTTACCACCATATTCTAAAGAAGGGGAGATAGCACCCCTCCTTGCGGAGTCCCTCTTTTCACAAACCTTTTTGCTGAAGCGTTGCCTAAGTTGGCACTGATGGCCCTGCTATTTAGCATATTAGCTATCAGTGCTCTTAGCTCCGGTTCAACTCCTAGGCTTATGAGGGCGTCCATAATTGGTACCTGATTGTCTTTTGATTAAACGCTCCCTCAATGTCTATAAAAGCTGCAGGAGTATACTCTTTGCAATTTAAAGATCTTTCAATCGAGCTTGTCAAAGTGTGAAGTGCAGTATCCACTGACTTTCCTTTACAGTAAGCATGTTGAGAGGCTGACAACAGATTTTATCTAAGTTGCAGCGGATATGGATGTCGATTAATCTTTCTAAGGTTTTTAGAAGGAAGGATGACAGGCTTATAGACCGAAAGTCCTTCGCATGAACGTGACTACTTTTGCCGGCCTTGGGTGTGAACACTACTCTGACCTGTTTCCATTTATCCGGGATAAGCCCTAAATTAAGACAACTACAGAAAATGCTTTTTAACCAAGCCAGGGTAGTAGATGCAGTTTGCTGGATCTTAGCGGGTATAATTCCATCCGGTCCGCTTGACTTGAATGGTTTGAAACTATATATAGCCCATTGCAGTTTATCCCCTGTAACCACCTCTGAAATAGTAGGGAGAGGATTCAGAAGACAAGCCACCTCTGAGCTGTTATTTGAGCACCCAGGAAAATGGGTTTTTAAAAGTAATTCCAACGACTCCTCGCTTGTGGTAGCCCAGCAGCCATCCTCTTTTTTAAGAAGATTGGGTACCATGGGGTTTGTCGATAGAATTTTCCTAAGTCTAGATGCCTCGGAGACGTTCTCTATACCTCCGTAGAATAGTCTCCAAGTGTCTTTTTTCGCCTTTTTAAGTGCTTTTTTGTACCGACTAAGAGCCGATTTATAAGAGCTCCAGTCCTGTACCTCATTCGTTTTTTTGGCATTATTAAAAGCCCTCATACTATCTTTCCTTAGAGCGTTGATTTCATGATTCCACCAAGGTGGTTCAGGTTTTCCCCTAGGTTTACTGATGGGACATGAATGCTCTAAGGACTTATTGCAGGTCTTAGTAAAAACGTTTACTAGGCTATTTAGATCCTGGATATTTTAGGAATTTCAGGTGTTAAGGAGGGAAGCGCTGACTTTAACTGCTTTTTGTATTTGTTCCAGTCAGTTCTCTTAGGATTTCTACACACTGACTTTTTTGGAGGACTTTCGTCCAGACTGAACTCAAGGTATCTGTGATCTGAAAAGGAATGCTCATCAGAAATTTTCCATGAGTTTATTTTAGAATAAATAAAGTCCGAGACTAAGGTTATGTCTAGGACTTCTTGCCTATTACTAGTAACAAAGGTAGGTTCCCTGCCAATGTTACAGATTAGAAGGTTAGTACTTAAAATGTAATCAAAAAGTGACTCACCTCTTTCGTTGGTATCCGAACTACCCCAGATGTCATGGTGAGCATTGGCGTCGCAGCTTATGATGACCCCAATGTTCATCCTTCTAGCATCCGCTATCAACCCTGCCAGATTGGATGGAGGGAGTGAATCCTGCGAGTCGTGAGGAAGATACGCCGCAACAACCCAGAGCCTTAAGTTTCAGCATTCAGTTTCAGAGCCGCGACCAGATCAGCATCACTGTAATTATACATAAAAGTTAAATTTAATGTATTTTTAGCAAGTATGCACGCTGTAGGTCTGCATACCTCTTTATTGTACAACAACGTGTACCCTGGTATCTTGAGTCCATGAACCTGTTTTTTTATCACCCATGGCTCTTGAGTCAAGATAATATCCTCGCCCGTTTTCCTGAGGCGGATTTGAAGTGCGGCGGAAGCCGCTTTGGAGTGATGGAGATTAATTTGGAGTGGCTTCATTACCTGAGCCATCCTTAATCTCCACCACCGTTGCGTTAGCTTCATCGTCGAAGTCCATTGAGAAGCTTTTGGCATCATCAAAGCTGTCGGAATCAGATCTAAGTAGATCTTCTTCATCGTCAGTTTTGATGACATCATTCACTCTCTTTGGAGCCGAGGAGGATGCTCCGTCAATGACATCGGATCGGTCAGAGTCTGCCTCTTGGGCTTGACTTGAGCCTTCACCGATGCTCCTTGAGGCCTCCACCTCATCCTTTTTGTACACTTTCAGTGTAACCGCTGTGAAGCCGTACTTTATGATCTTTTTTTTTAATTAATTGTTCCATATTTGAACCCACGAGTACGAAGAAAAGGAAGGTCCACCCTATGCAGAGATTCGTACACATAGGGTAAGGCTAATTAATTCGGAAGGTCGCCAGGTACTCCGAATACTCCGTTCGCGGCTGGGCTATTTTTAAAACTGGGCCCCCAGCCAGGCTGATCATCGGCACGGGTCGTATAACACCTTGAATCGGGCCCAGGTTTACCCCAATCCGATGGCTCCGGTAAAAACCGAGGTGTCAGTAATACGATACATAAAGACAGACTCAGTTTACCTTTCCCTTAGTACCTAACCACCTAGCTGGTGATTATTTCCGGTCGGCACCCACGAGGAGGGTTTGGATTGAGGATTTTTGCCGACCTTCATCTGGATTAGGAATGGAAATATATTTTTACGTAAAAATAAAACACTAGCGTTTTTTTCTATTACTAATTTTAATGATATTAACTTTATTAAAACCATATTTATTACTATTAAATTTATATAAAAACTATATTTTTTTTATTATTTTTTTATTTGAATTAACAATTTTTCTGATAATACTACTATTATAAATACTAATACTTTTAATATAAAATTTAATAATAACCAATTTATAAATAACTTAATTCAAACGCTAATTTTTGCTAACCTAACACAATTTATTTAATCTTAATATCACAATAATCAATATTATAATTATATTAATTACATATTCCATTTTAAAAAAAATTAATTTCTTTATTATTAAAACACAATTTTATATTTTTCTTTTTGTCATACATATTATGTATATCAAAATAATAAAGCACGTGGTTTTATTATAAATTCAAAAAATTACACTTTCAAATTAAATAATAATAATCTTTTTTATTTATTTACTTATGCACGGTAAACAATAAAAAAACAAAATAATTTATAATCTACATAATTTAATTTTTCATTTAAATTGCAATTTTCAATTTTATTATATTTATTTTCAATTTTATTATAAAAAAATACCGAAAAATCTCGAATTTAAATTTGGTGGAAAAAATCACAAATGTTACAGAGTCCCGAAAAAAAATCCTAAAAACCGAAAGTACCGAAATAAAGGAATTTCTGTTCAAATAAGTACATATCTAAAAAATATAAAAAAGGATTTTAGAGTATTGCTTACTGTTCCGTCTTCAACATCACATGATGGATCCACCTACAATTAAAGATAAAGAAACACTAAGAACACATCAACAAAATATTTAAATTTATACTTATCTGAAATTTGGGAGTTTAATCACCACCGAGTCACCATGGTGAACGTCTTGGGTCAGCTTTGATCGTCATGGTCATCTAACACCACCAATCATTAATCAATTATTATTTAAAATAATTATTATCAATTTACTATTTAGTTGTAGTTATGTATTTACTATTTACGTACCTTAAATGCATGTGACAGATATTATTATGTCACATATCAATTCACAATAATTACTTTTTATTCAATAATATTATAGAAATTAATTATTAAATTATATTTACATTAAATTTAATAGATGGCTCTGGTCCATGATCATAGAATATTATTATAGAGCATAATGTTAATTATTTCTGTACACTTAAAACTTATAATGTTAATTATTTCTGTAAACTTAAATTTGAATGTGGAACTTTAAATAATTGTATATAAGAATGTAAACAGTTAAAACAGATGCTATTAATTATAACTTATTTTTTCTTATGTACTTTGAAATGATTTGCATTTTAAAGAAAAGTCATTGACCTCGAACGGTTATAGTTTAAACAAGTTGTAAAGATAAATTTAATGTTAGATTGTTTTAGAATTATTTATTTTAATCGTTGATTAACGTTCGAGTCTAAAACATGTAAATTCGCAAATATTTTTAGAGAAGAAAAAATAAATCATAAAATACAGAAATCTAAACAAAATAAATTAAATAAAAAATTTTTTTAAAAAAACAGCTTTTTTGAACTAAAAAGTAGAAAATAAATTTTTTATAGCAAATTTTTCTGTAATTTTCTAAACTATATTGTTACAATTGAGATTTCTTTGAAAAAGTTTATTTCAATATGAGTATATGAGAATAAATATAAGTATATATAAGTTTTCAAGTCTGTGAAATTAATATAAAAACTAGAGGTAAAATTTAAAAATATAAGTTTATAGTTATGCGTTTGTTGCCTCCAGCTTTTATTTTAATTTCACAGACTTTAAAACTTATATTTATACTTATATTTATATATATATTTGACATATTGAAATAAACTTTTTCAAAGAAATCTCGTTTGTAACAATATAGTTTAGAAAATTACAGAAAAATTTGCTATTAAAAATTTATTTTTTACGTTTTAGTTCAAAAAAGCTGTTTTTTTAAAAATTTTTTTTATTTATTTTATTTTATTCTTTTTAGTAACGACAAATATAAGTATTATCTTGATATTTTTTTTTTCCTTGTTTATTTTTGAATTTTTACAGTTGCCCTTACAGTCTATAATTCTATTATTACCTGTTATAATATAGAATATAATGAATTTTTTTATTATTAATTTATTGTGGCAAAATTTTTAAAAAATTAAGAAAACGTTGCATAGCTAAATTCAAAATTTAAATAAAAAGATTGCAATTTTATAATGTTCTTTATTTCCACTTAAAAATGCGACCCTTTGAAAACTTTGATTTATACACTGCCTTGTTTTTTCTTTCTTTTCATAGCATAACATTTTAATATTTCTTTTTTTTATCTGTTATGTACGGAAATATTAAACGTATGTTTCTTTCTTTTAAAATCATAACATTTTAATAGTTCTTTTTTTCTATCTGTTATGTGGGTAAATATCAGATGTGCACATATACATAAGAAATAGCCTTTAAAAATATTTAAAAACAATCAAAGTAACATTTTTTGTTCTCTTTTTTTCTATTCGTTTTTATTTTTCTTCCAGTATTACATTTTACTTTTTTTTTCTGTTATTTAGGTACGCTAAGAACTTATTTTTTTTTTTTTAATATTAAATTTATGCATACAGTCTATTTAAAAAATAGAAATTATTAGCTATAGAACATTCTGAATTTTTTTTTTTTCGTTTATGTTTACCGTCCATTCATATAAATATAATTGTTGGTATTAAAAAATAATGAATCTATAACTACACACATATATACTGATATATTCATTCATATACATATTATAGTAGTATGGGTACTATATAATGATCTGAACTTCTGATTGTTATATTGTATTATATATTGTGGCAAGATTTTTAAAAAACTAAGAAAACATTGCATAGCAAAATTAAAAATTTAAATAAAATTGTTATTGCAATTTTATAATGTTCTTTATTTCCACTTAAAAATGCGCCCTTTAAAAACTTTGATTCATACACTGCCTTGTTTTTTCTTTCTTTTCATAACATAACATTTTAATAAATTTTTTTTATTATCTGTTATGTACGGAAATATTAAACGTATGTTTCTTTCTTTTAAAATCATAACATTTTAATAGTTCTTTTTTTCTATCTGTTATGTGGGTAAATATCAGATGTGCACATATACATAAGAAATAGCCTTTAAAAATATTTAAAAACAATCAAAGTAACATTTTTTGTTCTATTTATTTTCTATTCGTTTTTATTTTTCTTCCAGTATTACATTTTACTTTTTTTTTCTGTTATTTAGATACGCTAAGAACTTATTTTTTTTTTTTAATATTAAATTTATGCATACAGTCTATTTCAAAAATAGAAATTATTAGCTATAGAACATTCTGAATTTTTTTTTGTTCGTTTATGTTAACCGTCCATTCATATGCATACATAAAATTTTTTTTTGTTCGTTTACCGTCCATTCATATAAATATAACTGTTGCCTACATATTAAAAAATAATAAATCGATAAATCAACTAAATAATAATAGTTGGGAATTTGGGAATTTGGTGTGACTGTGTTAGCAGATTTTTAATATGCATACCATTTTTTGTACATCTTTGTACTAAAAAATTTGGTTTTAAAAGTATGTAATTGAGAATATATTAAATTGCTTACTTCTAAATGCTAATGTTTTTGAATTAAAAAAAAATTATTTTGCTTTTTCTAGACGATGTAGATATATATGTATGTATGTACATAACATATATTTTATGATTAATTCATAATTATTGTTATTGAAAAGAAAAATATTGTTGTTATTTACTATTTTTAAAAAAGACTGGATTTCTTATTTTTAATATATTCTTTTTGTTGTTTAATGTTTTTACATAATTGGAAATATATTCTTAGTTTTTATACTTCAGAAAAAGGCATTAGTGGTGCAGATCATCATTCTCTAATAGATCTTAATTTAAAGGCAGCTCCCAATTTAGATATCAATGTTTGGGCCATAATATGCGATTTTAATATGTTAAAAGTTTCGAAAGAAAAGCCCTATTTTAATTATAATTAAGAAAGGAAAAACACATGTCTATATAAATATTATAAATAAACACATTGCTTTTATAAATAAAAATGTATACTAAAAATCAATTGATTTGATGAAAAAAAACTTAAATTTAACACTTGCTTACTAAATTTTAAGTAAATGCATATTAAATTTCACAATGTGTTCTCAAGTGCGGCAAATTTATTTTTTTTAGACATTCATTTCTTTCAAATTGATCGCTTTCAAACCAAACATATTTTCGAAGCACATATTATAACATATTTTGAAGTATGTACCTATGTATAAGTACGCATACAATGCAATGGTCTACATAAAAAACAATAGTCTTTTATATTTAGAAATAAAACTCATTTATGTGTTACGTATACGTATTGGTATTGGTATTGGTGAGTTAAGTAAATTTAGATAAAATGTTTTATTTTGGTTCTGTAATAATTCTGCTAAAAATTCTGTTATATCTTTGTATGAAAATTTAATTTTGAAATTAAGCTAATTTCTCTAATGTTTTTCGATATTACTATTTTAAAATCATGTATTGTCATCGGGATCTGATCTAATGAAGAAAATTTCAAGTCTCTAGCTCAACGGGAAGTGTGTTTTAAACGGCTTGTAAGATTCCATCCTTTACCCAACCAAGTTAATAAAAAGCTGTTAAAAAAGTATAGAGTTTTTAATTACTTCTAAAAACATTTGGTCCGTCGAGCCGGATTTCTGAATATAGTGAATATTGTGAAGGTGATATGTCAAAGTGTGATATTTTAAACCGTCTATTCTAACACAGAATAACGTTTAAAATAAAATAAAAAAAAACTTTATAATTTTAAAACGGTATATTCTAACACAAAATAGTGTTTAAAATAAAATAGGGAAAACTGGTGATTTCAAAATGTCCGTCACAGAATATTTTAAAATAAAAAGTAAAAAAAAAAACAATTTGAGAATTCAATAAAAAACAAAAACCTATAATTTTAAGTGCTTCTGATTTAGAAAAAAATTAACTTTTATTTGAATATAAATCAAAATTTTGTTTAAAATTGGAAAATATTTTTAAATAAAAAAAAAAAAAGAGAGTGTGTGATTAATAAAAAAATTAGTTTTAATTAAAACTATTGTGAACTTACATCATAATAAATATAATAATAATTATTAATAAGTAATAATATACAAACTAGATTTTAAACATAATATAATTTAATATAATAATACAGAAAAAGCGCACGCGATATAACAAACGGTCTCACGAACAGCAAAGGGCAGGATCAGGTCAAGTTGGTAAGTGTGTTGTTGCATTCTCAGCAAATTCTCAGCATATTTAATACAAATATTTTTTGTATTAAACATTAAAAATTTTCATCTAAAATATATTAAGCTAAAAGATATTATATCAAATTACCAATAAAATTATTAAAAAAAAAGAATCAATCATAATTTAAATTCATTACATTATACAAATACATTATTAGGTTAAAATTTATTATATTTATTACGTTATTATATTCTATTATATTCACTATTATATTCAAATACATTATAAAAAATGGCCGAAGCAAAAATAATAGAGCGAATGATCGTCAAACAAAAGGTCCAAAAAATACTGATGGAAAAATTTATAACCAACTATAAGAAAGATGGCTCAGTGAGGAAAACGAGACCATACTACGAAATGAGAAAGAATACAGTTGCCTTTGTCAACTCTTAGATACCCGTACGAACCGTTAGTATGTTCACAGCCTGTACTCTGCTTACAATATTATTTTTTTAATATTTTAGTATTTTAAAATAATTTGGGTGAATTTTATAATTTCTAGAACTATGGGTTGTACATATATTCAAACTATATGTTTATACATTCTTCAAAAGCAGATTCTAACCTTCCACATAACGATTATCAATCCAAAACTTCTTCAAATATTCTATAGTACCATTTAATACTAAGCGGTAAATGTATATTAAATTTACTTAGTACAAAATAGTAAATATAATTTTAAATATTATATTATATTAATGCGCACATAGTATATTTATATTGTTATAAGTATGTCGTCATATATTGCAATATTTCTTTAAAAATATTTTCCTTCATAGAATAATTTCTTATAAGCACAATAAAATACATATATGTATGTAAATACGGCGCTATATAATATACATCTATACTCTTATCATTCATTCAACAGTGACATATACGATATGTAAATAAACATGATATTATATAAGTATGTATGTATATCAATATCATATAAATAAAAATTCTTCAAGCAACCGTTATGTTGTTTATTTATTTTCATTTTTTTGTACTACGCATTATATCTTCAACAATTTCAAATTATCGAGTAAAACAAAATGCAAAAAATTCGTTAAAGAAATTTGTTAGAAAATTTGAAAAAATCAAGTAACACTTTCGTCAATTATAAAGTAACCCTATATTATTAAAAAAAGTTGTTAACAGAAATAAGAGTATAATGTTGAAGCTTTAATTTTTGTGTATTACTTCAAAAAAAATTTTAACAGGTGTTCAAGTCATAGGTGTTTAAAAATAGGAAATTTTCAGTTTTTGACCCCTTACAGCTCCTAAACGGAGGATAATACAAAAAAAATTTCTGAAATGACTCATACTTATTTTCAAATATCTAACTTCTGTCAAAATTTAAAGTATTCAACTTAAACCGTTTAGAAGATACAAGGGTTAAAAAATTTTGCAAAATTTGAGTTTTGCTTAACGGTAAATTAAGACACCGTATGCCATGTATGTACAAATTAAGACACCGTATATATGTATTGTATATACACTTTTAAAGCTAATAAAAGTAGTAATTGTTTGGCGTTTTCAAAATGAAGATATACCTTATACAACTTGTGCTATAACAATTTAAATATAGAGCTTTTTTGAACCTTTGGGGAGCTTCTGCACCGAAACGGGTGGGGCTGCAAAAACAAGTTATTAAAAATAAAATTAATATTTTTGTGACATCTATCAGCAGTTAAAATTTCATAGCTCTATTTTAAAAAAATGTGGGGATCTAAAAGTTAGTGTTCGAGAGCTACCCGAAGTTTTGGTCGGAACTCAACCAAAAAAAATAGGGCACCTACAAATTGCTCCCAGAATATTTTGTGTAAATGTCAAGATTCTAGCTTTCTTAGTTTTCGAGTTAGCGTGCTGACGCACGGACGGACGGACATGGCTCAATCGACTTAGAATTTTTTTCTTATCCGATTAATACCTTTGAAGGTATATCTAGCTCGCTTATTTTTAGGTGTTACAAACGGAGGAGTAATTTTATTAAACCTGATACTTATCGTGCGGGTATAAAAAAAATAAAGGATTTCCAGTCTATGTGGGACGTTTTCGAAGAGGGTCACATATCCATTCCATTCTTCAGTGTGAGCGATGAACTAGGAATTAACCATGAATATATTGAATATGTGGAGACACAGAATTTTTTTGACAACAACTATCATGCCATGTTGAAGAAATACCAAGAGGAGGTGAAGAGTGATACGACCTCTGTCGAAACTCCAGTTACCATAGCAAACATATCGAAGCAGTATCGGAAATACATTGATAGCGGAATTCAACTTCCAAAAATTTCCTTTGAAAAATTTGACGGGGACTACACGAAATGGCCAACTTTCCATGATCTATTTACAAGAATGATACATAATAATGAATCTCTATCGGCTTTACAAACACTCCGGTATCTGAAAGTACACCTAATAGGTGAACCTGAACAATTACTTCGTCATTTTCATGTTACCGAAAGGAATTATACGGCTGCATGGGAATTGTTGATGGAGAGATATGATAATAAGAGGGTGCTCGTCAATAATCAATTAAAGACGCTTTTAAAACACCACACGACCATCAATGAGAGTGCACAGGGCATTTATGGGTTGTTGGATACAACATTTGTAAGCTTACAAGCTTTAAATAATTTAGATATAAACACAGAAACGTGGGATCGAATAGTCACGTTTATCGTCACCCAAAGATTGCCGCAAGCAACTTATCAGTTATGGGAACAAAAAATAAGCTAAACTAAAACTATTACCAGCCTTAAGACGTTAAAGGAATTTTTAGAAGCCAGATTTATGGCGTTGGAAGCTGTAAATTCAAGAGGACCAATAAAAGCAGAATTCAAAAATACAAATAGTAATACCAAAGTTAAACCAACAATCAAGAATTTCCATTTACAAACAAATTCGATGTGCTCGTTGTGCAATGGCCACCATGTTATAAGAAGATGTCAAAAATTTTTAGCATTATATCCATTAAAACGGTCAGAAACTGTACGAGAAAAACGACTATGTTTAAATTGTCTGGGAGCTGGACACATGGTGAAAGACTGTTCAAGTCAGCATACATGTATTCATTGCAACAAGCGTCATCATACTCTCATCCACTTCAAAATGAATAATGTTATAGTGGACAATCACTACAATGGTGGCACCACAGCAGTCTCCAGTCCTTTCACATCACGTCAAAATGACACATTTATATCGACAAACCACATATTAAATGTTGATAGTCCACTATTTATACCGTCAGTTCATCACAATCGTATAAATGACAATAATTCATTTGGGTGTAAAGGTCGAACTCATCAAATTCTACTTGCAACAGCATTATTAAGAATCCTAAGCCCAACCGGAAGAAGTTGTAGTGAGAGCCCTGATAGATCGAGGATCACAGGCTTCATTGATAACAGAAAAGGTGGTTCAATAGCATAGATTAGCAAAGGAAGCAATCAACGCTACAATCCAAAGTATTGGTCGGGAAAGAGTACACTCTGTCAAGTCACGTGTACCATTTAGAACAACGACACATAGTGACTTTTTAGGTCCATCTAGAAACATAGCGCTACAAAGGCTATACCAATTAGAAAATAGTTTTAAAAATAATGTACAATTGAAAACAGAATATATTAAATGCACCAATTAGTACAAAACATTGGGTCTCATGAGTCTAGTTGATCCAGAAGAGCTCTTTCATAACAGTGGGCCAAATATCTTGTCCTATAAAACCAGCTACCTGCCTCATCACGGGGTTATTAAAGAGACGAGTACCACAACAAAACTTCGAGTAGTATTCCATGCTTCTAGAGCGACAAAAAGTGGCAAGTCCTTAAATGACATGTTGTTAAAAGGACCAACGATTCAAGATGAGTTGTCGACGATATTGATCAGATGGCGAAAACATCGAGTTGCTTTCAGGTCCGACATAGAAAAGATGTATCGTCAAATGTGGTATCACCATGTATCACCATAATTCGTTGGGTGATTCCAAAAACAAATAATTCTAATTTCGCAATTTTTATTTTTGGATTTTTTTTTTCGACATTTTTTTTCAAGATTTTATATTTTGAAATTTTGGAATTACGAAATTTTGGTATTTTTGGAATATTTTTTTCAAGATTTTAAATCATTCGGAATTTTTTTTTCAATAAAGTGTCATAGATCAATCCATCTCCATTTTTTTCTACATGTTTCAATCGGCTCTTGACTGGTTATTACCCATAATTCCTGGTTTAGTATTCTTTTTAGCCAGAATATTCGGCACATTATTCTTAGGCATTTGTTGGTGAAAACCTGTAGCTTTTGTTACCAGTCACGTTTCACTGCGGTATAATAGCACAGATTTCACGCATGGGTTGAATACTCTTATTTTTTTGCCACGAACTATGTGTGGTAATTTCCACATTGCCCATAAACTAGCAAAGACACTCCTTGCCCTCGAAATTCTGTGCGCTATATCTTTTGTTGTTCCGCCGTCTGTTATTATCATGCTTTCCAGTTATTCATATTTAGCTACTTCTTCAATTTGCATATTCTCGATGAATACTGGTGATTGATTTGCTGCATTGACTTTCATAATTTTTGTTGTCCTTGTAGTAATACGGAGGCCTATGTTATCTACTTTTTCTGCAAGCTTCAGTGTTTGCACATCGGTGGCTGAATGCATGGAAAGAGCCACAACATCTGTCTATTCTAAAATTTGGATGTTTGCTTTAAAGTTGCCATGACATATCTTTGCATTAGGGCTAATTACTTTAAGCGTCTATCCAGAGTTGTGATGAGCAGTAGAGGGGAAAGTGGGCATCCTTCTTTACTCTTACTGATGTTGTAATTGGTGTGCTTAATGCTTTCTTATGTGATATCATCGTTTCTGCGTCGTTATATAGCGCTTTGATGGAATGGTAATGGTAATAGTCATTTTGAGATATTCTGGAGTATAGTATTAAGGCGATAGTTTTTCTGACGCTATTTAGTATAGTTATTCCCCTCCAATTCTGGTATTCTGTCAAATTGCCTTTCTTTGGTAATTTAATTATTTCTTCCTCCCATATACTTTGAATTATTGGCCTTAGTGAGTTAGCAGTGAGTTAGTAGTTATTTCCCCTGCTTTTAGCAATTCTGCCGGTATACCACCATATCCTTCAGCTTTATTGTTTTTCAGTTTTTTGATTGCATCTGTTATTTTATTTGCGCTGTATCTTGGGAGGGAATATAAAATTCTGCAAATTGCTCTTTCCATCTCATTAATTAATCTTGGGTGGTTGTGAGTTGTTTATCTTCTTTGCTTCTTATTGGAATCGTATTATGAAAATTCTTTCTTGTTAATATCTATATTTTAATAGTGTTCGGCTATTAATCTGTTATCCGGCCGTTTGAGTGTTTCTTGCGATACTATTATAGAATTTTCTCTTGTCTTTCTTTGCCATTTTTTTGATGTTCTTAGAAATTTCTGTATCAGTATTTCTCAGACTTTCATTGTTGGTTGCTAATAAGTGTAAGTGTTGCCTAATTTTCCTTCTGTTCTCGAAATTTGCTCCACCCATATTATTGGAAATTTTCCAATTTCTTTTAATGAAATACTTTAATTATAAATACGAATTATTAAAGATATAAAAAAAAAATTTCCAAAAAATTTTCAATTTATAATTTTTATTTCTCAAAAAAAAAATTATATTTCACAGCCTCGTTCCAGACCTTTTAGAAGGAATTTTTAGAAGCCAGATTTATGGCGTTGGAAGCTGTAAATTCAAGAGGACCAATAAAAGCAGAATTCAAAAATACCAAACAATACCAAATTAATTCAAAAATACCAAGTAATACCAAAGTTAAACCAACAATCAACAATTTCCATTTGCCAACAAATTCGATCTGCTGGTTGTGCAATGGCCACCATGTTATAAGAAGATGTCGAAAATTTTTAGCATTAAATCCATCAAAACGGTCAGAAATTGTACGAGAAAAACGACTATGTTTAAATTGTCTGGGAGCTGGACATATGCTGAAAGACTGTTCAAGTCAGCATACATGTGTTCATTGCAACAAGCGTCATCATACTCTCATCCACTTCAAAATGAATAATGTTATAGTGGACAATCACTCCATTGGTGGCACCACTGCAGTCTCCAGTCCTTTCACATCACGTCAAAATGACACATTTATATCGACAAACCACATATTAAATGTTGATAGTCCACTATTTATACCGTTAGTTCATCACAATCGTATAAATGACAATAATTCATTTGGGTGTAAAGGTCGAACTCATCAAATTCTACTTGCAACAGCATTATTAAGAATCCTAAGCCCAACCGGAAGAAGGTGTAGTGAGAGCCCTGATAGATCGAGGATCACAGGCTTCATTGATAACAGAAAAGGTGGTTCAATAGCATAGATTAGCAAAGGAAGCAATCAACGCTACAATCCAAAGTATTGGTCGAGAAAGAGTACACTCTGTCAAGTCACGTGTTAGATTTATGTTGAAATCTCTTCATCAAGATATTGACATCAATGTGGAATTTTGGTACTACCGAAACTTACAAATTTGTTACCTCAAACTAATATACAGAATAGACATTGGAAACGCATAGAAGGTTTAGAACTAGCTGATCCAACATTTTACGAACCCGGTCAGACCGATGTACTTTTCGGTGCTGACGTGTTCAATCAAATTTTGCTACAAGGTTTAATGAAGGGGGAACCAGGTATGCAGATCGCACCAGCAAACCATATTTGGTTGGATTTTGTCAGGCAAGAATCATGAATCCGCACCACAAAATGTGACCATAAGGAATTTTCATTTATTCTTAAATTTAGAAAAGCAGCTAAAATATTTTTGGGAGGTGGAAGAAGTGCAAAACACTGTTTTGCAAACAGAAGAAGAGAAAGAATGTGAAAGGATATATACCGAAACAACAACGCGGCGTGCAGATGGTACTTATGAAGTTGAGCTACCATTTAGAACAACGACACATAGTGACTTTTTAGGTTAATCTAGAAACATATAGCGCTACAAAGGCTATACCAATTAGAAAATACTTTTAAAAATAATGTAGAATTGAAAACAGAATATATTAAATGTATCAATTAGTACAAAACATTGGGTCTCATGAGTCTAGTTGATCCAGAAGAGCTCTTTCATAACAGTGGGCCAAATATCTTGTCCTATAAAACCAGCTACCTGCCTCATCACGGGGTTATTAAAGAGACGAGTACCACAACAAAACTTCGAGTAGTATTCCATGCTTCTAGAGCACAAAAAGTGGCAAGTCCTTAAATGACAGGTTGTTAAAAGGACCAACGATTCAAGATGAGTTGTTGACGATATTGATCAGATGGCGAAAACATCGAGTTGCTTTCAGGGCCGACATAGAAAAGATGTATCGTCAAATGTGGTATCACCATGTATCACCATAATTCGTTGGGTGATTCCAAAAACAAATAATTCTAATTTCGCAATTTTTATTTTTGGATTTTTTTTTTCGACATTTTTTTTCAAGATTTTATATTTTGAAATTTTGGAATTTCGAAATTTTGGTATTTTTGGAATATTTTTTTCAAGATTTTAAATCATTCGGAATTTTTTTTTCAATAAAGTGTCATAGATCAATCCATCTCCATTTTTTTCTACATGTTTCAATCGGCTCTTGACTGGTTATTACCCATAATTCCTGGTTTAGTACTCTTTTTAGCCAGAATATTCGGCACATTATTCTTAGGCATTTGTTGGTGAAAACCTGTAGCTTTTGTTACCAGTCACGTTTCACTGCGGTATAATAGCACAGATTTCACGCATGGGTTGAATACTCTTATTTTTTTGCCACGAACTATGTGTGGTAATTTCCACATTGCCCATAAACTAGCAAAGACACTCCTTGCCTTCGAAATTCTGTGCTCTATATCTTTTGTTGTTCCGCCGTCTGTTATTATCATGCTTTCCAGTTATTCATATTTAGCTACTTCTTCAATTTGCATATTCTCGATGAATACTGGTGATTGATTTGCTGCATTGACTTTCATAATTTTTGTTGTCCTTGTAGTAATACGGAGGCCTATGTTATCTACTTTTTCTGCAAGCTTCAGTGTTTGCACATCGGTGGCTGAATGCATGGGAAGAGCCATAACATCTGTCTATTCTAAAATTTGGATGTTTGCTTTAAAGTTGCCATGAGATATCTTTGCATTAGGGCTAATTACTTTAAGCGTCTATTCAGAGTTGTGATGAGCAGTAGAGGGGAAAGTGGGCATCCTTCTTTACTCTTACTGATGTTGTAATTGGTGTGCTTAATGCTTTCTTATGTGATATCATCGTTTCTGCGTCGTTATATAGCGCTTTGATGGAATGGTAATGGTAATAGTCATTTTGAGATATTCTGGAGTATAGTATTAAGGCGATAGTTTTTCTGACGCTATTTAGTATAGTTATTCCCCTCCAATTCTGGTATTCTGTCAAATTGCCTTTCTTTGGTGATTTAATTATTTCTTCCTCCCATATACTTTGAATTATTGGCCTTAGTGAGTTAGCAGTGAGTTAGTAGTTATTTCCCCTGCTTTTAGCAATTCTGCCGGTATACCACCATATCCTTCAGCTTTATTGTTTTTACATACCATGACCTTCAGCTTTATTGTTTTTCAGTTTTTTGATTGCATCTGTTATTTCTTTGGAAGATGGTGCTCTCTGATTTATGGATGTTCTTGTCTTCTAATTGCGCTGTATCTTGGGAGGGAATATAAAATTCTGCAAATTGCTCTTTCCATCTCATTAATTAATCTTGGGTGGTTGTGAGTTGTTTATCTTCTTTGCTTCTTATTGGAATCGTATTATGAAAATTCTTTCTTGTTAATATCTATATTTTAATAGTGTTCGGCTATTAATCTGTTATCCGGCCGTTTGAGTGTTTCTTGCGATACTATTATAGAATTTTCTCTTGTCTTTCTTTGCCATTTTTTTGATGTTCTTAGAAATTTCTGTATCAGTATTTCTCAGACTTTCATTGTTGGTTGCTAATAAGTGTAAGTGTTGCCTAATTTTCCTTCTGTTCTCGAAATTTGCTCCACCCATATTATTGGAAATTTTCCAATTTCTTTTAATGAAATACTTTAATTATAAATACGAATTATTAAAGATATAAAAAAAAAATTTCCAAAAAATTTTCAATTTATAATTTTTATTTCCCAAAAAAAAAATTATATTTCACAGCCTCGTTCCAGAGCCCGTAATCTGTTGAGTGTTATTCAAGAACTGACTTTACAGTATTATTTAATTTAAGAATTTTGTAGATAAGAACAGTTTATAAAGAGAGCAGTTTATACATGTATATATTTTATAGTTATTAATGTTATATACTTCTATAGGAATACAAATAGATAAAATATGTACGTAGCAATATGTAAAATATATAATATGATATGTACGTATACTTATACTTTGTAAATGTAAATCTCAACAATTTTCAGCTACAGCGTTTGATTCTTTTTCTAATTTTAATTTAACTTGCATTGGTATTTTTACTTATTTGGATTTATATATATTTTAAATTTATTTAAAAAAATATTTATATGTACTCGTATAACCATGTTTGTGATAATGAAAGTTTACTTTTACTTTATTTGATATCTAATTCTTTACATAATTTGGGATTGCCCATATCACGCATTTCACAAAGTTTTTTTTGCATTTCTTTTAGAGTTTTTACAACGATTTCTATATTAGAAGCAATTAAAATATCATCTACCTATACAAGTTAACAATGTTTACAATTGTATCGATTAACTTGCTACTATAATTATAATGATTAACTTGCTACAATGTTTCTCAACAATAACTACAAAGTATCAATGTTTATGTGTATGTTGCCCATCGAAAAGTAATTATCAACAATTGTATAAATTTAAATGAATAACATTATTTGCCCTAATAAACATAATTATTTAATTTTATAATTTATGGCATAATTTTGTTAATACGATTCAATGTGAATATTGTTTTATGAATAAAATTTTTTTTTAATAAATTTGACCGTAAAAATACTGTAAATTGTAAATTTATTTATTTTTATAAAATAAGCATTTTTTTATAATAAATTATTTTTCTTTATAGTAATTTCTTTTTCTGTAATAATTATAGGATTTTTGTAAGATAAGCTAATTTTTGTAACGAATTATTTTTGTAATTATTTTCTTTGTAACAGTTTCTTTGTTTTTAAGATTTCAAAATAGGGAAATGTAAAATTCTTATTGTAAACTAATTAACTAAAAACACATATTAGTTTATTTAAACCAAGTAATTATTTTGAAATCTTGAAAATAAGGAAATCAAACTACTTTTTTATAAAATTGTAAAAGTATAAATATTGGTAAATTGGAAAGAAATATTGTATTCACATTTTAATTTTATACTAATTAAGTTTAAATAAAAATTTTATAATTTAAAAGAAAGCTATTTGGTTTCATTTTGTTTATTAAAATATAATAAAGATTTTTATATAAGAAAAAGGTTTTTTAAGATTTTTATATTATAACTTACAGCAACAATTATGTTTTTACATTTTGTAGTGATTTAACCCATCTGCGACTGATACATATGTGATCTATGTGGTTTTTAACACGACCATCCGGGAAAATCCACGTGTATTTGTGTATTGTCTTGTGTGGGAAGATTGTGCCGTTGATTACCAGTTGCTCGCAGGGTCCAGTTGCTCGCAGATACCTTTTAATCTTCCACCATTGTCATTCCTTATGCCAATTTTATGTGGTCCTATTGTTGGCCAAACTTTTGTGTCGCCAACTTTCACATTGAAGTCTCCAATTAGTAGAATGATATCAGATTTTAGTGTAGGGTATAAAGTTGATGTTAGTTGCTCGTAGAATTCATCTTTAACTTATGCGGTTACAGTTTCTGTAAGAGCATAACACTGAATTACTGCTTCCTTCTTTATTTTGCTATCGAATCTCGTGGCAATTATTTTATTTGAGACCGGCTTCCATGTTATAATGCTATTTCTGAGTGCTTTTTCTATAAATAGAACTACTCCGTGTTCTCCTGTTTGATTTCCCGAATAGAGGTATTGTGTTTGTGTTTGCTGTAATCATCTCTCCATATTCCAGCCATCTTATTTCGCTTAATACAATAATTTTTACTTTATATTTCTTCATTTTTTTCAATTTACGCTAATTTTGTTGGTTCTCTCATTGTTCTTACGTTCCATTGTCCTATTCTTGTTCTTATTCGTCTGCCAAAGGTTGTTACCATTAATCCTCTATTTATCAGAGGCTCTGTTTAAGTTTCTGGAATCATGTTATTCTTTGGGCGAGGTAATTTGTCCACCGCAGCTATCTACACTGATTTTCATCTATCGGTCTGTAGAAGGACGACGTCACCTTTTTCGTAAAGTGTTGTGTTGCGATATAATCCTATCCCTTAACCTGAAGATGTTTGTTGGGTTATAGATGTTATGTCACAATGTCAGTGATGTTGTTTTGACAAGTGCACATAAGGAGGTGTAGATATTAGTATTTTTATTATTTGATATATAGCTGTAGGTTATTTCAGGAACTGGATTATAGGTAATTTATTTATATTATTTGTTATTAATTATTATTTTTTATTTTAGATATTAGATATTACGATGTAAAGTAATATATAGTGCGATATATGAATATTTTTGTATTATAATTATTTTACCCAGCCGGTCATCACGGGTTTGATCCATTACAAATGAGACGCTGTGCGACAACTAATACACCAATGGCTGAATAACACCGTCTTAATAATTACAAATAAATCATTTTGTGATATAAAAAGTTTGGTCTATTATAACAGTAGCTATAGCTAAGACATAAAAAATATGTATGTAATATTAACTCTCTACTCTTTCTATTAGTACTCGCATTTTTTACAATATAATTTATTCAAAACAATCTGTTTCTTCTAATGCAAACAAATTATATGAGTATTCCTGATGATTTAAATCTAAACTATTTTACACAGACGCTCAACAACAATAATTTAGGTAAAGCGTTCAATAATAATATTAATGTATTATTCTTACATATACAAAGTTTACGAAATAAGTTGGACCAGTTAGAAATACTTATAAATTCATATACTTATGAAATTCATTGTGTTATTTTAAATGAAACTTGATTTGTTGATCATGACAATCATAATATTTAATCTGTAAATGATAGACATTTAAAACCATTTTACTCAATGATTTACCAACCAACTTTCATTTTTTTCTTTTTAAATGATAAATATTCAGTATAGCCATCTTACAAAATTAATATTTTTCCAAAATTTTCTAATTTTCATTAATAATTTTCCATTTTTATAAAAAACCCATGTAAAGTATATACATATGTATCATATAATATGTATAATCTATACCTATAATATACATATTCAAAAACGACGCTCTTTTATTCCGTTGAATTTTAAATTTTGTTTTGTTGTTTTTGCTTTTTGTTTTTTTTCTAAAAACATAAAAAAAATTTTAAAATATATTTTGCATGGTAGGAAATAGAAATTTCACAATAAAATTGAATATAAACGTCAAAACTTCAGTGGGGAGTTTGGTGCAGTGGTAGAGTGGCCGCTTCTTAAACTTGAGAAGTGTTTAGTTCACAAGTTCGATTCTATTCTATTTTTTTTTTTTTTTTTTTTATTTCTAATATTTTATATGAAATAAATTCTTACATATCATAATATTTAATCTGTAAATGATAGACATTTAAAACCATTTTACTCAATGATTTACCAACCAACTTTCATTTTTTTCTTTTTAAATGATAAATATTCAGTATAGCCATCTTACAAAATTAATATTTTTCCAAAATTTTCTAATTTTCATTAATAATTTTCCATTTTTATAAAAAACCCATGTAAAGTATATACATATGTATCATATAATATGTATAATCTATACCTATAATATACATATTCAAAAACGACGCTCTTTTATTCCGTTGAATTTTAAATTTTGTTTTGTAGTTTTTGCTTTTTGTTTTTTTTCTAAAAACATAAAAAAAATTTTAAAATATATTTTGCATGGTAGGAAATAGAAATTTCACAATAAAATTGAATATAAACGTCAAAACTTCAGTGGGGAGTTTGGTGGAGTGGTAGAGTGGCTGCTTCTTAAACTTGAGAAGTGTTTAGTTCACAAGTTCGATTCTATTCTATTTTTTTTTTTTTTTTTTATTTCTAATATTTTATATGAAATAAATTCTTACATATCATAATATTTAATCTGTAAATGATAGACATTTAAAACCATTTTACTCAATGATTTACCAACCAACTTTCATTTTTTTCTTTTTAAATGATAAATATTCAGTATAGCCATCTTACAAAATTAATATTTTTCCAAAATTTTCTAATTTTCATTAATAATTTTCCATTTTTATAAAAAACCCATGTAAAATATATACATATGTATCATATAATATGTATAATCTATACCTATAATATACATATTCAAAAACGACGCTCTTTTATTCCGTTGAATTTTAAATTTTGTTTTGTTGTTTTTGCTTTTTGTTTTTTTTCTAAAAACATAAAAAAAATTTTAAAATATATTTTGCATGGTAGGAAATAGAAATTTCACAATAAAATTGAATATAAACGTCAAAACTTCAGTGGGGAGTTTGGTGCAGTGGTAGAGTGGCCGCTTCTTAAACTTGAGAAGTGTTTAGTTCACAAGTTCGATTCTATTCTATTTTTTTTTTTTTTTTTTTTATTTCTAATATTTTATATGAAATAAATTCTTACATATCATAATATTTAATCTGTAAATGATAGACATTTAAAACCATTTTACTCAATGATTTACCAACCAACTTTCATTTTTTTCTTTTTAAATGATAAATATTCAGTATAGCCATCTTACAAAATTAATATTTTTCCAAAATTTTCTAATTTTCATTAATAATTTTCCATTTTTATAAAAAACCCATGTAAAGTATATACATATGTATCATATAATATGTATAATCTATACCTATAATATACATATTCAAAAACGACGCTCTTTTATTCCGTTGAATTTTAAATTTTGTTTTGTAGTTTTTGCTTTTTGTTTTTTTTCTAAAAACATAAAACAAATTTTAAAATATATTTTGCATGGTAGGAAATAGAAATTTCACAATAAAATTGAATATAAACGTCAAAACTTCAGTGGGGAGTTTGGTGCAGTGGTAGAGTGGCCGCTTCTTAAACTTGAGAAGTGTTTAGTTCACAAGTTCGATTCTATTCTATTTTTTTTTTTTTTTTTTTTATTTCTAATATTTTATATGAAATAAATTCTTACATATCATAATATTTAATCTGTAAATGATAGACATTTAAAACCATTTTACTCAATGATTTACCAACCAACTTTCATTTTTTCTTTTTAAATGATAAATATTCAGTATAGCCATCTTACAAAATTAATATTTTTCCAAAATTTTCTAATTTTCATTAATAATTTTCCATTTTTATAAAAAACCCATGTAAAGTATATACATATGTATCATATAATATGTATAATCTATACCTATAATATACATATTCAAAAACGACGCTCTTTTATTCCGTTGAATTTTAAATTTTGTTTTGTTGTTTTTGCTTTTTGTTTTTTTTTCTAAAAACATAAAAAAAATTTTAAAATATATTTTGCATGGTAGGAAATAGAAATTTCACAATAAAATTGAATATAAACGTCAAAACTTCAGTGGGGAGTTTGGTGCAGTGGTAGAGTGGCCGCTTCTTAAACTTGAGAAGTGTTTAGTTCACAAGTTCGATTCTATTCTATTTTTTTTTTTTTTTTTTTTATTTCTAATATTTTATATGAAATAAATTCTTACATATCATAATATTTAATCTGTAAATGATAGACATTTAAAACCATTTTACTCAATGATTTACCAACCAACTTTCATTTTTTTCTTTTTAAATGATAAATATTCAGTATAGCCATCTTACAAAATTAATATTTTTCCAAAATTTTCTAATTTTCATTAATAATTTTCCATTTTTATAAAAAACCCATGTAAAGTATATACATATGTATCATATAATATGTATAATCTATACCTATAATATACATATTCAAAAACGACGCTCTTTTATTCCGTTGAATTTTAAATTTTGTTTTGTAGTTTTTGCTTTTTGTTTTTTTTCTAAAAACATAAAAAAAATTTTAAAATATATTTTGCATGGTAGGAAATAGAAATTTCACAATAAAATTGAATATAAACGTCAAAACTTCAGTGGGGAGTTTGGTGCAGTGGTAGAGTGGCCGCTTCTTAAACTTGAGAAGTGTTTAGTTCACAAGTTCGATTCTATTCTATTTTTTTTTTATTTTTTTTTATTTCTAATATTTTATATGAAATAAATTCTTACATATCATAATATTTAATCTGTAAATGATAGACATTTAAAACCATTTTACTCAATGATTTACCAACCAACTTTCATTTTTTTCTTTTTAAATGATAAATATTCAGTATAGCCATCTTACAAAATTAATATTTTTCCAAAATTTTCTAATTTTCATTAATAATTTTCCATTTTTATAAAAAACCCATGTAAAGTATATACATATGTATCATATAATATGTATAATCTATACCTATAATATACATATTCAAAAACGACGCTCTTTTATTCCGTTGAATTTTAAATTTTGTTTTGTTGTTTTTGCTTTTTGTTTTTTTTTCTAAAAACATAAAAAAAATTTTAAAATATATTTTGCATGGTAGGAAATAGAAATTTCACAATAAAATTGAATATAAACGTCAAAACTTCAGTGGGGAGTTTGGTGCAGTGGTAGAGTGGCCGCTTCTTAAACTTGAGAAGTGTTTAGTTCACAAGTTCGATTCTATTCTATTTTTTTTTTTTTTTTTTTTATTTCTAATATTTTATATGAAATAAATTCTTACATATCATAATATTTAATCTGTAAATGATAGACATTTAAAACCATTTTACTCAATGATTTACCAACCAACTTTCATTTTTTTCTTTTTAAATGATAAATATTCAGTATAGCCATCTTACAAAATTAATATTTTTCCAAAATTTTCTAATTTTCATTAATAATTTTCCATTTTTATAAAAAACCCATGTAAAGTATATACATATGTATCATAAAATATGTATAATCTATACCTATATTAAACATTTTTAAAAAAGACGGTCTTTGATTCCGTTAAATTTTTGTTTTATTTTTCTTTTCGATTAAAAATTTTAAAATATTGGTTGTATGGTAGGAGTAGGAATTTCACAATATAACTGATTATAAAGATTAAAATTTTAGTTTAGTGTTTAGTACAGTGGTAGAGTGTGGGGTTATTAATAGTTGCTTTTTGATTTTGCAAGTTCGATTCAGTTCTGTTTTTTTTTTTGTTATTTTTTTTTATATTTTAATCGAAATAAATTCTTACATATCATAATATCATAATAATATTTAATCTGTATAAAATAGATATTTAAAACCCTTTTACTCAATGATTTATCATCTTAGGCTTCTTATAATATATACATATATAATAGGTATATATTGAGTTTCCAATACTCAATAAATCAAGGGCAACTTCTAAAAGATAATAATAATCGTGTTTTTACAAAAAATATTATTTACAAAGAAATTTTAAATTCATAAAGGCTTTAATTATTGAAAATTGTATTTTTACATTTTAAATAAAATCATAAAGAAACTATTGTAATTGCTAATTAAAACACCTCGAATTTCGAGGGGCGGGCGAATACTAGTAATTTTTTAATTTACAAAATAAAGCATATTTTTCAAATAGAGAAAATTCTTATGGTGGAGCAATAATTTATGTAATAGACAGTATAAGCTCAAATTTAGTTAGAAAAGAGGTTTTTCACAAATCAAGCTATTAAGAGAAGCAACTATTAAGAAAAAATGGATAAAGTAACAATTTATAGATCACACAAAACTAAATTTCGAGAGAAAATTCGAATTCTATATTAGATCATTTCATTAGCTTAGACAAAAAACCAATATTAGATAATATGCCAAATTGAACAACTATTCTAGATTACGAAAAAATAGATAAATATAATATTTGGGAAACACTGAAGTATTGTATCGTTTTTGACGATATTATTCTTACTAAATAATTTAATAACAAAAAATACAAAAGTTATATACAATAATAACAAAAAAATATAAAGAAAAGAATGGATAACAGATGAAATTTTATAATATAGATAATTCAGAAAAAATATCAAATATTAATTTTACTTTTAATAATGAAAACGTTGAAATTTTTAAGTATTTTAATTACATAGGTTTAATAATAATTACATAGGTTTAATAATAGGTAATAAAGTTAAATTAGAATGAGCACATAAAATATACTATAAATACTACTATTAGAAACAATAATATAAGGTATTATTATTTGTAGATATTAGTTAGTAGATATACTTGCAATATACTAAATTAACCGTTGATCAGTTTAGACTTATATATAATTAACGGAAATATAAAAATAATTAAATCAATAATTTATTCGTTCTAAAAATATAGTTGTAACGGACAACTATAAAAATGGCAGATTGCCATAAATGTAAAGCAAGTATAAAAGGAGAGAGGAATTAGATTCAGTAGTGTATGTGGCTTTATGTAAATTTTTCATATATCATCAAAATGTAGCGAATTGGACCAGTATTCAATTGATATATTAATTACTAGCCCAATGTTATAATTATTATGTGATATTGTACGCTATACATTAGTAATGTGGATTTGGTACTGCAAAATATGGAGATGACGGTTTAAAAAAAATTCGGAATATTTAAAGGAATACAAAAATGGGTTTGAAGGTGCTTTTCAAAAAAATAAAAAAGAAAATATGGAATTACTAAAGGCAATTGAAAGCAGATATATGGAGAAATTTGAACAAATAAAATTACCCAACAAAAAGAAATTGAAAAATAAAAAAAATTACACAAACATTCGAACAGAATCAGAAAATATGAATGAGTCTATATAAAACTCATCACTAAAGAGAACTAAAATGAACTCATCACAAAATAGAACTAAAAAAATTCATCACAAAATGAAGTAAAAAATGAATTTAAACATATCAAATTAAATGTAAATATTGTAGGTATCATTCTCTGAAAAGGTATCATTCTCTGATATTTTTAAAAAAAATGTCTATAAGTCTATAAGCAAAATAAATCTACCTAAAATGAAAAAAGAATTACCTTTGATTATTGTACGAATAAATAAACCAAAAAGTGAATTAACAAGACAGAACTTTTTTAAACGAAGACACATTAATAAAATTCCTGCTATTAATCCAAGATTGTATCTTTCTGTAAAACTCACATTTAAGTGGCCTGATCTTAAAGAAAATAATTTAAACGTCTTAAATAAGAATATTTATCATTTGAAATAAGTAAAAGCTGCTATCATATTTCCTTTTTTTAAACATAATATTAATGGCGTGTTTCTGTACTACTAGAAGATTATGCAATTTATTAAAATATGCACCACCCCAGGAAACTATACCATATTGTAACTTTGATTGAACTAGTGCATAAAACGCGATAGTTGCAACTTTAGCAGTACTGTATTGTCTTATGAGGTAAAGTTGTCTAATTACATTAAGTAAATAATTTTTTAGATATGTTGTGTGATCAAACCAGGACATTTTACAGTCTAAAACAAAACCAATATATTTAAATTTTTGCACTCTTTCAATTAAAAAACAATTATCAAAACACAAAGACTTATCTAAAACTGTATTATCAGAAATTTTCAAAACTAAATTCGAGGTATTGTAAATATTAAAAATCATATATTTCGTTTTCAACTTATCACTAGCTTGTTTTTGCTAAACCAATGACTGATAATATTCAAATCATGATTTAACTTAAAAATTAGATCCTGCTTATTTTTGCAATTATACGCAAAAGCAGTGTCATCCGCAAATGCAATTGGTATTCCTAAAAGCGGGTGCGAAAAAAGACAGTTAATATATATTAGAAATAAGAGCGGATCCAAGACTGATCCTTGTGGTACTCCACAGTTTAATATCAACTCATCACTTATTGCACCTCCCACTTTTACTTTTTTTTTGCGATTTTGTATGTAAGAATGAAACAATTTTAAAACAAAACCTCTAAAACCAACTTTATAAAGTTTATTCAGCAAAATTGTATGGTCGACTGTATCAAACGCTTTCGATATATCTATGAATAAAGCTGCTGTGACTTTGCTCAAATTTAAGCCTGCTACGAATTCTTCGCATAATTTAAGCATTGCTTCTTCAGTAGACTTACCTTTTAAAAACCCATATTGACATGGGCTAAAAAAATTTGTTTTATATAAAACAACTAAAAATCTATTTTTGATCACTTTCTCAAAAATTTTTGCAAAGGAAGGCAAGAGTGAAATATGCCTGTAATTATTTTAATCATGTACATTTCCTTTTTTGAAGAGAGGTATAACCTCCGCAATGTTTAGAATATCAGGAAATTTACTTTTAAAGACACTTAAATTAAAAATATGTGCCAGTATATCAACTATTTGAAAAGAAATATTTTTAATTAAATTAGAAGAGCATCCATCAACATACGTAGCATTACAGTTATTACTTATACTTATTTAATCATTACAGTTTGTGGTTATATGGTCAATCACAGTATTTTTATTTATTGAATCTCTTGTACTTTGGGTTTTGTTTATAATGTTATAACCTGAGGTGGATAACATGTCCATATACTTTATAGTAGTTTTAGTTTTTTCAAACAAATTTATGTTTACATCTGCTAATATTATTAAGTTTGTTAATTTATTGATTTGTTCTTCCATGTATTCCATAAATAAATTGTCATTCTCGTTTGAGGATTTATAGAACGTAACTAACTTTATGTTTTGTTTAGTGCAAAGCAATTCAATGACTGTTAGATTATAAATTTTCTCCTTTTTTCTTCCATTATTACATTGTATAATATGCTGTTATTTATAAATATAGCAGTCCTCCCCCCCCCCCCCCCTTTTGATTTCGACAATTATATACAGCTGTGTAAGTAGGTAAATTGTAGTATTCAATTTAATTTTCATATAACCAGACTTCATTTAGAATTACAACATCAATCTTTTCTTTTTCTTTGATCATTGCCTCTAGTTCAGATAATTTATTTCTGATACTGCATATGTCGATATATATAATTTTTAGGTCGTTACTAATGCTTAGATTATATAGTTTAATTATCATTAAGGTTTACTATAAGGTTTCATATAATCATACCAAACCTGTCTTATTCTTTGTAAATCTTGTCTATGTTTATTGTCCATATATTTCCTAAAATCTTTTAGATCATTAGCAACTTCTTTTTGTGTAATTTCTATAGTCTCATGATATTTTTCGCATATTTTCCGAAGTTCTGTTAAATTTGTTGGCAGTCCTTCCTGATTTATGAGAACTTTAATATTTGTTTGGGTTATACCGTCAACACATACACCATTTTGATCATATAGGTAAACTAGATACAGCCTTACATTGTTATATACTTTATGATCTCTTTAGACGTGAGAGGATATAAATACTGTTACCTTCTGCTACAGCTTTTTGTGTTAATTTTACGATAGGTAGAAACATTAGATTGATGTATCTTGTTTTTTTTATTTGTTCAGTATTTTGATCCGCTTTAATCTCAACAGATGGATTTATTTTTTTTTCCTTTATAGTAGTATTTTGATCCGCTGATTACTCAATAGATGATTTTATTATTTCTCCTTTTATCCAGTTAGAATAGTTTTAGTTGTTATAGTGGATATCACTAGTGTATTTGCTATTTTTATTATCGCTGTTAATAATATGTTTTCTACTGCAAGTTCTTTCAGTCTTAATGTTTTTACTTGACCATAATTTTGGAAGAATATTAAATATACTACTATTCTTCTTTTTAATGGTCAATTTAATTTTATTATCTTTGTTGAAGGTGTTTGTACTACTAATATCATTATTATTGCTAATTTTCTTTTTATTATTGTTATTAATATAATCATTTTCAGTATCTAAGTTTTTGAAATTTATATAACTTTTACTATTGAAATTATTGGTATTATTCTCTTTAATATTGATTTTTACAGAATTAACATTATTATTAGTATTACAAGTTTCAATCGAATCATTTTTATAAATATCATAAGAAAAAATTCTGTTTTTAGTTTTATTTTCACTTTGAATAATATTTATAGTATCATAATTCTTAGCATATGCATCTTTCTTTAATTGCTAATAATAAGTTTTGTTTTTTTAAATTTAATTTATTTAAATACACCGGACGCTCCCTACTTAGAGTATCATGATTTACATCAAGTTCGAGTTTATGTTTTTCATTCGACTTGATACAGTTAATGCACTTATTATTTTTTTCTTTATTACATTCATTATTTTTATGTTTTTGATGACAATTAAGACAAGTTTCCTCATTTTTACATTCTGCAGATTTGTGATTAAAACCTTTGCATTTATAACAGCGGAGTATTCGAATGCCGTCGAAAACTTTACACCTTCCAATATATGCTTTTTCACTAGATATTGTTTTAGGAAAAGATTCTATATCTATTTCTATTATAGCGTTGTACATTTTATTTTCAAATTCCTTTACATCATATATTCTTAAAACCTTCAATTCATTCAACTCTAAGAAGTGATTTTGATTTTTCAGTTTACTTACTAATTCTTCCTCTCTGTATTTTTTATTAATATGCACTATCTCAATTCTTGGTTTAATATCCACTGGAATTTTTTTATCATAACTATCAGTTAAATTATTTTCCAAAGCACATTTGATTTTTCTCTTTCTTACTTATTTTTCACTTCAACTAAAATCACTCCATTGTTCCTATTTTCAATGTTTTTTATTTCCAAATTTTTTGGATCAACCTTCTTATTTAAGTCAAGTCTTGTTTTATCACACTTTTGTTTATTTTTTGTTTTATTACTAAAGGCAATTCATTTTCTATTGATGGTAATGTAATATTGCTTGCATATGCATTATTTTTCACAATATCAGAGAATGACATACTTTGACTTAATTTTATTTTATTTTCATTCGAGTTTCTTTGTTTTAATTCATTACAATGTTCATTGCTTTTTAATAATGTATTATTCATAGCTATATTAAGTTTTTCACTTTCCGTTTTGAATAATTACTTATTTTAGAAAATTTTTCTAGTTCTCTTGTTGCACACTTTTTATACTTTCTAAACGCTTACTGTATCTATCTTCAATAGCTTTCAGTAATTGTATTGTTTCTAATTCAATTTTTTTTAGTGCAGTCTCAAATTCTTTTTTATATTCACTCAAATAGTCATTGTTTCTTTTTACTGTACATTCAATATTTTGTAGAACCATGTCGATATTTTGTTTGTACAAAATACACTCATCACAAATAAATTTAATGTTTTTGTTAGTGTCTAATAAATTATTTGCCGCCTGTTCAAGTACCGAGCAATTTGGCGCACAATGAAAAATCTTCCCGCATCCGCCGTCACATCTAATACCCCTTTCACATCTAAATTTCGAACGGCATTTGCGACAATCCGCCATATCTATACGTTATACCTATGCGTTGTAGGTATACGTATAGATATAAAAATATTATTCTTACTAAATACTAAATAATTTAATAACAAAAAATACAAAAGTTATATACAATAATAACAAAAAAATAAAAAGAAAAGAATGGATAACAGATGAAATTTTATAATATAGATAATTCAGAAAAAATATCAAATATTAATTTTACTTTTAATAATGAAAACGTTGAAATTTTTAAGTATTTTAATTACATAGGTTTAATAATAATTACATAGGTTTAATAATAGGTAATAAAGTTAAATTAGAATGAGCACATAAAATATACTATAAATACTACTATTAGAAACAATAATATAAGGTATTATTATTTGTAGATATTAGTTAGTAGATATACTTGCAATATACTAAATTAACCGTTGATCAGTTTAGACTTATATATAATTAACGGAAATATAAAAATAATTAAATCAATAATTTATTCGTTCTAAAAATATAGTTGTAACGGACAACTATAAAAATGGCAGATTGCCATAAATGTAAAGCAAGTATAAAAGGAGAGAGGAATTAGATTCAGTAGTGTATGTGGCTTTATGTAAATTTTTCATATATCATCAAAATGTAGTGAATTGGACCAGTATTCAATTGATATATTAATTACTAGCCCAATGTTATAATTATTATGTGATATTGTACGCTATACATTAGTAATGTGGATTTGGTACTGCAAAATATGGAGATGACGGTTTAAAAAAAATTCGGAATATTTAAAGGAATACAAAAATGAGTTTGAAGGTGCTTTTCAAAAAAATAAAAAAGAAAATATGGAATTACTAAAGGCAATTGAAAGCAGATATATGGAGAAATTGGAACAAATAAAATTACCCAACAAAAAGAAATTGAAAAATAAAAAAAATTACACAAACATTCGAACAGAATCAGAAAATATGAATGAGTCTATATAAAACTCATCACTAAAGAGAACTAAAATGAACTCATCACAAAATAGAACTAAAAAAATTCATCACAAAATGAAGTAAAAAATGAATTTAAACATATCAAATTAAATGTAAATATTGTAGGTCAAAAGGTATCATTCTCTGATATTTTTAAAAAAAATGTCTATAAGTCTATAAGCAAAATAAATCTACCTAAAATGAAAAAAGAATTACCTTTGATTATTGTACGAAAAAATAAACCAAAAAGTGAATTAACAAGACAGAACTTTTTTAAACGAAGACACATTAATAAAATTCCTGCTATTAATCCAAGATTGTATCTTTCTGTAAAACTCACATTTAAGTGGCCTGATCTTAAAGAAAATAATTTAAACGTCTTAAATAAGAATATTTATCATTTGAAATAAGTAAAAGCTGCTATCATATTTCCTTTTTTTAAACATAATATTAATGGCGTGTTTCTGTACTACTAGAAGATTATGCAATTTATTAAAATATGCACCACCCCAGGAAACTATACCATATTGTAACTTTGATTGAACTAGTGCATAAAACGCGATAGTTGCAACTTTAGCAGTACTGTATTGTCTTATGAGGTAAAGTTGTCTAATTACATTAAGTAAATAATTTTTTAGATATGTTGTGTGATCAAACCAGGACATTTTACAGTCTAAAACAAAACCAATATATTTAAATTTTTGCACTCTTTCAATTAAAAAACAATTATCAAAACACAAAGACTTATGTAAAACTGTATTATCAGAAATTTTCAAAACTAAATTCGAGGTATTGTAAATATTAAAAATCATATATTTCGTTTTCAACTTATCACTAGCTTGTTTTTGCTAAACCAATGACTGATAATATTCAAATCATGATTTAACTTAAAAATTAGATCCTGCTTATTTTTGCAATTATACGCAAAAGCAGTGTCATCCGCAAATGCAATTGGTATTCCTAAAAGCGGGTGCGAAAAAAGACAGTTAATATATATTAGAAATAAGAGCGGATCCAAGACTGATCCTTGTGGTACTCCACAGTTTAATATCAACTCATCACTTATTGCACCTCCCACTTTTACTTTTTCTTTGCGATTTTGTATGTAAGAATGAAACAATTTTAAAACAAAACCTCTAAAACCAACTTTATAAAGTTTATTCAGCAAAATTGTATGGTCGACTGTATCAAACGCTTTCGATATATCTATGAATAAAGCTGCTGTGACTTTGCTCAAATTTAAGCCTGCTACGAATTCTTCGCATAATTTAAGCATTGCTTCTTCAGTAGACTTACCTTTTAAAAACCCATATTGACATGGGCTAAAAAAATTTGTTTTATATAAAACAACTAAAAATCTATTTTTGATCACTTTCTCAAAAATTTTTGCAAAGGAAGGCAAGAGTGAAATATGCCTGTAATTATTTTAATCATGTACATTTCCTTTTTTGAAGAGAGGTATAACCTCCGCAATGTTTAGAATATCAGGAAATTTACTTTTAAAGACACTTAAATTAAAAATATGTGCCAGTATATCAACTATTTGAAAAGAAATATTTTTAATTAAATTAGAAGAGCATCCATCAACATACGTAGCATTACAGTTATTACTTATACTTATTTAATCATTACAGTTTGTGGTTATATGGTCAATCACAGTATTTTTATTTATTGAATCTCTTGTACTTTGGGTTTTGTTTATAATGTTATAACCTGAGGTGGATAACATGTCCATATACTTTATAGTAGTTTTAGTTTTTTCAAACAAATTTATGTTTACATCTGCTAATATTATTAAGTTTGTTAATTTATTGATTTGTTCTTCCATGTATTCCATAAATAAATTGTCATTCTCGTTTGAGGATTTATAGAACGTAACTAACTTTATGTTTTGTTTAGTGCAAAGCAATTCAATGACTGTTAGATTATAAATTTTCTCCTTTTTCTTCCATTATTACATTGTATAATATGCTGTTATTTATAAATATAGCAGTCTTCCCCCCCCCCCCCCCCCCTTTTGATTTCGACAATTATATACAGCTGTGTAAGTAGGTAAATTGTAGTATTCAATTTAATTTTCATATAACCAGACTTCATTTAGAATTACAACATCAATCTTTTCTTTTTCTTTGATCATTGCCTCTAGTTCAGATAATTTATTTCTGATACTGCATATGTCGATATATATAATTTTTAGGTCGTTACTAATGCTTAGATTATATAGTTTAATTATCATTAAGGTTTGCTATAAGGTTTCATATAATCATACCAAACCTGTCTTATTCTTTGTAAATCTTGTCTATGTTTATTGTCCATATATTTCCTAAAATCTTTTAGATCATTAGCAACTTCTTTTTGTGTAATTTCTATAGTCTCATGATATTTTTCGCATATTTTCCGAAGTTCTGTTAAATTTGTTGGCAGTCCTTCCTGATTTATGAGAACTTTAATATTTGTTTGGGTTATACCGTCAACACATACACCATTTTGATCATATAGGTAAGCTAGATACAGCCTTACATTGTTATATACTTTATGATCTCTTTAGACGTGAGAGGATATAAATACTGTTACCTTCTGCTACAGCTTTTTGTGTTAATTTTACGATAGGTAGAAACATTAGATTGATGTATCTTGTTTTTTTAATTTGTTCAGTATTTTGATCCGCTTTAATCTCAACAGATGGATTTATTTTTTTTTCCTTTATAGTAGTATTTTGATCCGCTTTAATCTCAATAGATGATTTTATTATTTCTCCTTTTATCCAGTTAGAATAGTTTTAGTTGTTATAGTGGATATCACTAGTGTATTTGCTATTTTTATTATCGCTGTTAATAATATGTTTTCTACTGCAAGTTCTTTCAGTCTTAATGTTTTTACTTGACCATAATTTTGGAAGAATATTAAATATACTACTATTCTTCTTTTTAATGGTCAATTTAATTTTATTATCTTTGTTGAAGGTGTTTGTACTACTAATATCATTATTATTGCTAATTTTCTTTTTATTATTGTTATTAATATAATCATTTTCAGTATCTAAGTTTTTGAAATTTATATAACTTTTACTATTGAAATTATTGGTATTATTCTCTTTAATATTGATTTTTACAGAATTAACATTATTATTAGTATTACAAGTTTCAATCGAATCATTTTTATAAATATCATAAGAAAAAATTCTGTTTTTAGTTTTATTTTCACTTTGAATAATATTTATAGTATCATAATTCTTAGCATATGCATCTTTCTTTAATTGCTAATAATAAGTTTTGTTTTTTTAAATTTAATTTATTTAAATACACCGGACGCTTCCTACTTAGAGTATCATGATTTACATCAAGTTCGAGTTTATGTTTTTCATTCGACTTGATACAGTTAATGCACTTATTATTTTTTTCTTTATTACATTCATTATTTTTATGTTTTTGATGACAATTAAGACAAGTTTCCTCATTTTTACATTCTGCAGATTTGTGATTAAAACCTTTGCATTTATAACAGCGGAGTATTCGAATGCCGTCGAAAACTTTACACCTTCCAATATATGCTTTTTCACCAGATATTGTTTTAGGAAAAGATTCTATATCTATTTCTATTATAGCGTTGTACATTTTATTTTCAAATTCCTTTACATCATATATTCTTAAAACCTTCAATTCATTCAACTCTAAGAAGTGATTTTGATTTTTCAGTTTACTTACTAATTCTTCCTCTCTGTATTTTTTATTAATATGCACTATCTCAATTCTTGGTTTAATATCCACTGGAATTTTTTTATCATAACTATCAGTTAAATTATTTTCCAAAGCACATTTGATTTTTCTCTTTCTTACTTATTTTTCACTTCAACTAAAATCACTCCATTGTTCCTATTTTCAATGTTTTTTATTTCCAAATTTTTTGGATCAACCTTCTTATTTAAGTCAAGTCTTGTTTTATCACACTTTTGTTTATTTTTTGTTTTATTACTAAAGGCAATTCATTTTCTATTGATGGTAATATAATATTGCTTGCATATGCATTATTTTTCACAATATCAGAGAATGACATACTTTGACTTAATTTTATTTTATTTTCATTCGAGTTTCTTTGTTTTAATTCATTACAATGTTCATTGCTTTTTAATAATGTATTATTCATAGCTATATTAAGTTTTTCACTTTCCGTTTTGAATAATTACTTATTTTAGAAAATTTTTCTAGTTCTCTTGTTGCACACTTTTTATACTTTCTAAACGCTTACTGTATCTATCTTCAATAGCTTTCAGTAATTGTATTGTTTCTAATTCAATTTTTTTTAGTGCAGTCTCAAATTCTTTTTTATATTCACTCAAATAGTCATTGTTTCTTTTTACTGTACATTCAATATTTTGTAGAACCATGTCGATATTTTGTTTGTACAAAATACACTCATCACAAATAAATTTAATGTTTTTGTTAGCGTCTAATAAATTATTTGCCGCCTGTTCAAGTACCGAGCAATTTGGCGCACAATGAAAAATCTTCCCGCATCCGCCGTCACATCTAATACCCCTTTCACCTCTAAATTTCGAACGGCATTTGCGACAATCCGCCATATCTATACGTTATACCTATGCGTTGTAGGTACACGTATAGATATAAAAATAATAATAATAATTTTCCAGGGGAAATGCGTTTATGCACAAAGTACCGGACTCCCACCACCCTAACACCCCCTAACACCAAGAATACCAACCCGGTGCCGTTTTTCACATTGCTTCAGGCTGGGCCTTCTCAGAAAAGCACAGGGCTCACACTCGTCGCTACGGATCTACCACCTCAGCCTCTTGGCTCTTGGTGCGAAGCGTATTTTGGAAGATCTCGCAGTGGAAGATCACATGTTCTGCATCATCTCTGCCTCTCCTACAATAGAAACATTCAGGTGTCTCGACTCGTCCCATCCTGTGAAGGTATAACCGAAAGCATCCGTGTCCGCTTATGAACTGCGTGTGGTAGTAGTTTACTATGCTCACGACCAAACCACTTCTGTATCTGCGGCAGAAGCCGACCGGTCCATCGTCCCTTAGGATCGACGTCCCAGAGCTCCTGCCATTTGTTCATGGCGCGGCTTTTCTCTTCCGTGGTCCCTCTCTCCCACCCGATCTCCGTTCTTCTCCTGTAGATAGTTTTTCTTTCCAACGCCAGGACTCCGACCGGTATAACCCCAGCAATTACGAGCATCGCAGCTTTGGAGACTGTTCGGTAGGAACAGGCAACCCGGAGAGCAGCGCGTCTATTGTAATTTGGAAGGCCTGGATCAGTTCATTCGGTAAAAATTAGCAGCTTATATGTGTCACTCCTCTACTTTTGGTTCATACTAAGCCCTCCCCACGTCCGTATGCCCTCACCGTAATCCATTCGGAATCCCGTACCCAGATCGCCGCAGTCCCAAGCTCATCGTGGTACCAGTACGTAGATAATAAGTCCCTGTACTGCTCACTAATAAGAAGCAGGTCGGCATTGTGCTCGTAGACTAGCTGGTGCAGGAGAGAATCGGCCGTCTAGCTCCGATTAAGATTCGCTTGCATAATACGAGTCATCTAAAAAGTAATTGAGTGCTCCATAAAGCGTTCCTAAACACCACGAATCTTCTAGACCCAGGGATATGGTTCACCAGAATCGTGGCCCTTCTCAACGCACAGAAAGCATCGTTCGGGAGGTCTACACACCTTCGCCTGGTGGGCTGGTCCGCCACACCTGAAGCAGGGTCTGCTTCTTTAAGGGCCTTTGCATGTCTGAGCCCAGTGACTCTACCCTAGGCACTTATAGCACTTGGTTGCGGTTGCCCTCTGCCTGACTCTGCAGCTGACGAATCCCACCTATGCTGGGTTTTCATAAGTTGTTGCGCGCTCTTTGCCCCTATGGTCACTATTGCCATTTTTTGTGCTCTCCTGTTAGAGCCGGTTACCGGGACTTTGAAACTCGCGGTCCAACCGCCAAAACTTCTTTTATGGCGTTACTCACCTCCTCCGAGGTTGTGAGGTCATCAAGATCACTAATCTCCACCGTTTCCTTTGGATCTAAGCTGCACACGCTTGCGTTTTCCCCCAGCATAACTTTGAGGGACTCGCCATATGCAGCTTTATTTCCTGTTCCGGCCCCTAGTTCCACTGGGACCTTTCCGACCCGCGCCTTACGAAATGGTCTTACCTCTTTCCAGGTGCTCTCAGGGTTAACTTCTCTCCTGATAATGCGTAATACTTCAGCATAAGATTTGCCTGGGGCTGGTTTAATCAGGATTGCCTCTCGACGAAGTATTTTATTAGTATTATTTATTTATTTGTATTAACTTTCTCTCCGACTCCAGCGGTGACATTCTCCAGGACTTTACCCCTGGCTTTTTCCTTGCTCTCTCTCTTCTTTTTCTAGGTACGACCTTGTCCCAGGTATTGGGTGTCTCCTGGATATTTTCCAATTCCTTCTTCTGACCCTTCTCCTGCTCTTTATGCTCTCACTCTTTTCTTATTTTCCTTTTTCACTCAGTAAAGGGGATTTGGCTGACCGCTTTTGGCTGGGAATAGGAATTCTCTTCGTCATCACACCCATATCTTTCAAGATTGGGGCGGTGACTGTTGCTGGTCGCCGCTTCGTATTTCGTACACTAGCCACTATCGCGTCAATAAGCTCATCTAGTTCGGCCAGTCCGTTCTTCACATCCATCGATATGTTTTTTTGCCTATTAGTTGCAGCCCGCATGCAACCGATTATAGTCTGTCACTTCCGTAGCATCTGCTCCCTCCTTTCTACGTCGTCATCGACTTGAGACGTGTTTCTCCGTTTTGGAGAACTCGCTACCACCGCCGGAGGCAGCGGATTCACCATTACTTCGTTCTCTGCAATTCGCAACTCCCGCTCATTATCCTGGCCGTCGAGCGAGGCACCATTACTAACCTGCGGCGGGGTCCTCATTCCCTTTGCATTTCTCCTGAATGGTCTAAGGGCACTATATCATCACCACCACTGTTCGATTCATTTTTTTTTTTTTAATCCATTTGCGTATTTTAATGGGTATTTCTAAACCGCTACTCTCTAAACCGCAGTTCACCTGGGGTCCCAATTCAGCAAAGAAGCGTGTTGAATCCCGAATCTCGCAAGTAAACGTTCATCTCAACCCTCCGTTATTGTAATAACACGGAAACAGAGTAAAAAATATGAAGAAAATAGTGCAATCAAAATATAAATTAACAAAAATTTAAAAAAAAAAACAGAATTTTTTTAATTTTTTACGTTTTACAAAGAAACAACATTATAATGTTATGAAAAAAATTATAGTTGATGTAGCTAATTTAAATAAAATTAAAACTATTGACTACATTGTTTCAAATACTACTCATGTGAACACGTCCAACATGTCGGATAAAAAATACTCTTACTGAATTAAGGGTGAAACTATGTGCATTAATAATGTAAGTACCAAAAAAATTTGTACACTCTAAATATACAAGAGAATAGCAAAAGTTCTACCGCTCCATTGGTACCTCCAATTATCACATTAACAAGAAAAGCAATTGATATAGGTGATAATGTGTATGCAATATCGAGATTAGGAGACTACAGCATTTACAACTATTTGAGACCGCTTTTGTCGTACTTCCATGACCAGAATGATATTTGACGAGTTTACTCAGACTAGTTTAAAAGTATTCATTCATCAAGAGGGATTGCCAAATAATTACAAAGAACTTTTTAACCTGTACCTAGTGTACCACGAGAACACAGGAGTGTCTAGAAAGGAAGCACTTTAAGACTTAGCTTATTACAGGAGATATATTGAAAACAAATATATGGAGCATTTGCAGAAAATAAGACAAACTTGACAAAATTATAGGATCGATAAACCATAACAAACATTGCTGTTAATATAACGCGATTGATATAAAGAATGGCTTAACTAAAAAATATGCTACTAGAGTTACGGAAAAGACTTTTACTATTATTGATCATTTACTATCGGATTTAAAAAATTAAAAGTATGATTTTAAAATTACTACTCAAAATTCAGTTGATCTGGACCATAAAACCAAGGAATTATTTGTTACAAACATCCAAAAATTTAAGGCTCAAGTTAGTAATTTAATTCTAACAAATACTTGTGATAATGTGAATGATTTTATTAAAATATTACAATTGGCTAATGAGAGCTCTACTGTAAAAAAGGTAGATAATAAGAATTAGAAAGGATAATCAGTGGATGACTAAAGAAATATTATACTTAATTGAAAAAAGAAATAAATTATTTAAAAACCTAAACAAGAATCCAAATTGTCTGGAAATTCACGATAATTTTTTTATTTTTTTCTCCTTATTATTCTTTTAGGGAACATAGGCCTTCCACATAGCCTATCCAATTATCTTTGTTTTACACTAATCTTTTTATTTCCAACCATGTTTTTTCACATAGGCCACTTTCTCTTTACACGGTTCTGCTCCGGGTTGCTTTTAGCTTTCCCACATTTCTTCTACCTTGGGGGCTCCATTCTAGACTTGGCCACTTCAGGCCACTGATTTTGTTGGGCGCCTTAGAATGTGACCAATCCATTTCCACTTTTTCTTCATTATTTGGACCTATATCGGCGCTTACTCATTACCCAAAGCACTTCGTTCATTATTCCCCTTGGCCAGAATATGCGACATATTATTCTCAAGCATTTATTTACAAAGACTTGTAGTTTCTTTATTACATCCTCGAAGAATTTCCCCTTGCCACAAGATCGCCCTTGAACAACAAACATACCATTCCACTAAAATTTATTCTTGTTATCATACTAACATTTGTTTTGTTCTTCTTCTTATTTCAAAACCACTTCAAAATTTCATATTCAATGAATTGTTATTTTCAAATCCAAATTGTTAAACCAAAAACCCAAATTAAAAAATAAAAATCATAAGTGTTAAATTACAATTTTGTATTTAAAGGAAAACAATAAATGACAAATAATCTAAGTAAACAATTTTGTTACGAAATCAATTAGTTTTAATTCTTTTTAATAAATCGCTTAGCCTAAGTAAAAATCAATAAAATTCATACTTAATATCCAAATATTGTCAAATTTCAAATCTTACAAAATAAAAGTGTCACATTACAACTTTGTATTAAAATAAAGTAAAAGACTTATAATTAGTTTAAGTAAATAATTTTGTTATGAAATCAATTAATTTTTTTTCCTTTTAAAAAATTGCTGATTGTAAGAAAAATCAATAAATTTAAAATTTTTATTTTTTGTTATGTAATATCCTGTAAAATGTTAATTTTGGAAAAATGTAAAAAAGTTAGTTCGCTTTGAATGATCAGAGTTATAAGATCGAAAGAATTTGTTAATAAAGAAAACTAAATTGTTTAAATTTAAATGCAAATTTTGTTTTTATTTGATAAAGGAACCAAATTATTTAAATAAAAATTAATGTATTATGCTTTCGTGTTTGAACAACATTTCTGGCGCAGTCGGTAACGGTTCCAATTGAAGGAACCAGTGATAAAAAACGCGAGTGTATTATAGTGAACAATTTTAAATTCATTTTTAATTAAAACTATAAAAAAAAGCGAACTCATAAATTTTTAAAGAGCGCAAATCTTTAAGAAAAGAGAAGATACAAAATTATTTTAGTAAAGTGCAAATCTTATCTGAACAAAAAACAAAAAGACATTTTTTTTTAAAATAAAAGAAACTTTTTTTTCAATATAAAACTTTTGTTTTTAAGAAATTCATTTATTCATTTATTTAGTTCATAACTAATTTAGTTTTAATTATCTTAAATTCAAATAAAAAAAGTGGAAGAATTTTTTTCCAAAACTCTAAAAGTCTATCACAGTTTTTATACAATAGTTATTAACTTAAAATAAAATAAAATTTACTAGTAAATTTTTAAGTAATAAAATTGATATTGTTTATGTATAACATTATCCTAAACTAATATTAAACTTTACTTACATTTACAAACCAAATTCAAAAACTAAAAAGAAACCTAAAAATAATAAATAAAAAAATAAATCATAAGTGATATAAAATTATGGATGAACCACAACCACAACCGTTGTTACAACCATGAAGACTCCGAGTTCAACAAGAACAGCTGAATTTATCCATAGACCCACTAAAATAAAATACATCGCGAGATTACCGGAATTCAATTGAAAAGGTAATGACTTATAAAGGTAATGAATTAGTAAAATATTAGTAGTTTAGTATTAAGGTATACTGTTGAAAATCAAAGAATATTATTAAATAGAATTAAGAGTAAATTAGTTGGTAAGGCTAGGGAAGTAATAGAGATAAATAACAATTACTGGTTTTAAATAAAATCGGTTTTAATTAATAATTTCGGTGATTAAAAATCAGCAAACCAAATTTTTGACGAATTAAGATCTATTTCGTTTAACTCTAACAGTGTCGATCTTTATAATCAAATCCAAGGTATTTTAAGAGGACTTAATAATAAGGTAATAGACGAGGACAATGCACATATTATAATAGCAGCTAATATCGAATCAGGCTTGCAAATTTTTAAAGATAAATTACCCGAACCAATGTCTTCGATTTTATTTAGCAGAAATCCTTCTTCTGTCGAACAAGCGCTAGATATTCTACATGAAGGGAATTATGCATATTATAATCCTATGGATTATAACTCAAATGGAAAAAATTACTATAATAACTCTAAAAATAAAATAAATCATAGTTATTCTAATTATAATAATACTAACTTTAATAATAACACTAGCTATAATAATACTAACAATAATAACAATAGAAATTGAAATTATAACAAAAATTATACCTCTAATAATTATAATACAAAAAGTAACGATAATAATAATTATTCAACTAACAACAGAAATAATTTAACTTACAATAACAACAATATAAATTTAAATTATAACAGAAATAATAACAGTTATAATAACAATAATAATAATAATTTAACTAACAATAACAATACTAATTCTAATCAAAATAATAGAACTAATCAAACTTTTAAACATAGAAATTTTCAATCAAATAGATTTCAATCAAAATTTTCAGAGAAGAGAACAATCTAACATAAATTACCGTCGTACTCAAGATGAAGCAATGGAAGTTGATCCGTCGAGAAATTCGGGAATCAATGCATTAGAAACACAAAAACCGCACAAAGAAAATTTTCTATTAAAAGCCTCGAGCAATCATCACACACCCTACCTTATATAATAATACAATCGCGAGGTAGATCTTTAAAGTTCATTATCGATACAGGTGCTACAATGAGCATCATAAATACCGGAATTTGTAATCCTATATTTGCCAAAAGAATAAAAGAAATTCCAATAAAAACTTTGACAAATATCATTTATTGTAATACTAAAATAACCATAGATTCATTTTTTGAATTTAATGCCGATAAAAAAATAGAATTTTTAGAACTGAATTTTTACTACAAATTTCACAGATTAATAGGGAATAACATTTTAATACCTTTACAAGGTATAATAAATTATAAGGATAAAATTTTAAAATTAAAAACCGGAAATGAAACTCCATTATTCTTCAATGAAAATGAGGAAAAACAATATTTTATTGCTTTTCCACTTAAAGAACTTGAAATATTTCAAAAGGAAATTTTTCTTTATAGAAAAGATTTTAGAATTAACCATTTAGATGGTAGTGACAAAACAAGAACTTCTGAAAATAATAAAGAGGTTTAATAAAGCCTTCTACCACGAAGGTGATGATCTAACGTTCACGCATACAATAAAACATAAAATAAATACAACTAATGAAATCCAAATTTATACAAAACTATATCGGTATCCAGAAATACATCGTTTGGAGGTTGAAAAGCAAATTAATGACATGTTGAAACTGGACCATAAGGCCAAGTGACTCCTCATATTCTGCACCCATATGAGTGGTTTACAAAAACAGAGATGTGTCCGGGAAACAAAAATGGCGCATTGTTATCGAAAGTTAAATAATGTGACCATTGATGATAAATACCTTATCCCTAACATAGAAGACATACTGGACAAACTAGGTCGCGCAATGTACAATGTACTACTCTCGATTTGGCCAAGGGTTTTCACCAGATTGAAATAGATAAAGACGACATAAAAAAAACAGCATTTAATAAATGGTCACTTTGAGTTTGTCAGGATGCAATTCGGATTAAAAAATGCTCCTGCCACTTTCCAAAGATTAACGAACTCCGTATTAAAAGAATTTATTGGAAAAACTTGCTATGTTTATTTGAATGACATTATTATTTTCAGTACAAACAAAGAAGAACATTTTAACTCGTTATCCAAAATGTTAACGAAACTTGAACAAGCAAATTTAAAAATGCAATTGGATAAAAACGAATTTATGAAGCAGGAAACTGAATTTTTAGGCCATATTATAACTACTATAGGGATAAAATCTAATCCCAATAAAATAGAAGCGATCAATAAATTTCCAATATAATAAGAATAGGAGCAGTTCTTTCTCAAGACAACCATCCTGTCTGATATGCTTCACGCACTCTCAATGAACATGAGACTAACTACTCGACTATTGAGAAAGAATTACTTGCGATAGTTTGGGCGACAAAATATTTCCCCCCTTACATTTATGGTCGAAATTTCACAATTAGAACCCACCACAAGCCTCTACAATGGCTCCATAATTTGAAAGAGCCCAATTCAAAATTACAGAGATCGAAGGTAATATTAGAAGAGTTCAATTTTAATATTGTAATTAAGTTCAAGTTCAATATTAATATTAAATATAACGGGTAGATATAATAAAGTCGCTGACGCATTATCTCGAGCTGAAATCAACATAAATGAAATGGAAGTTGACGAAATACGCTCGACAGATGCAACTATTCATTCAGCTGATGAAGACAACACTGACTATATACCAATAACTGAACTTCCTCTAAACTTTTACAAAACACAAATTATTTTTAAAATTGCACCATCGGAAAATTTAAAAGTAGAAAAATATCATGGCAGAGTTAGAAAAATTTTCAGTCATCCAAATCCAAATGAAAATTATTTTGTAGACATTTTGAAAAACCATGTTCTATGTAAGGGTATAATTGCAATCATGATAAATAATATTAAAATTTATAGCCTCTTTCAAAATACGTATTTGAAACATTTTTCAAAAAATAAACTATTAAAAATCAATAAATGTTCTTTCGTGCTTGAAGACATCGCAAACCGAAATGATCTTCAAGAACGAATATTAGAACAACATACAAAAACAAATCATAGACATATTAACGACGTTTACTTGAATCTAAAAGATAAAATCTATTTTTCTAAACTCAAAATGCAAATTCAAAAACTCTTAAATAACTGTCACATTTGTAATACAGCTTAATACGACAGACATCCTCTAAAACTATCATTTAAAGCAACTGAAACGCTAAGTAAACCTTTAGAAATTGTTCATATGGACATATGGTTTAGAAGTAAAGGAAATGCGTATTTAACAATTATAGACAAATTTTCCAAGCATGCTCAAATCATTTCATCAACATGCTTTTTCTAACATAAATAATGACCTTAATATTAACAGCTTATTGTTAGGGGTTCTAAAGTGGATATCTGCACCTAAATTTTTTAAAAAATTGTTAAAATTTAAACTGTTAAAACCTTTTTCTCTATCTGTTATGATTTTCTTTGGTCGTCCAAATGAGCCAATGTATTGCATTAACGCATTTTTCAAATCACTCCAATTTCTAGATTTTAATGAAATGATTTGAGCATGCTTGGAAAATTTGTCTATAATTGTTAAATACGCATTTCCTTTACTTCTAAACCATATGTCCATATGAACAATTTCTAATACAAAAATTTTGATATAAAAATACGTGACCTATCTCACAAATAACTGACTAACCGCGATATAATTTCTAATATGAAAATTTTAAAATAATAACAAAATACTTGATATAAAAATCTATTCAAGAGAAAATTAAAATTTTTAAAATTAATTAATACACTACTCCCATTTCAGCAATAATTTTCATCATTCTTCTTTTAGCATTTCCTTATTTTACTCTGGCAAAATCATTAATTGAAGTAACCGAAATACAGTCAGGAAACGGCTACATCCTACTTCAAGATTCCGAAATAAGAATCATACACAGTTACAATAAAATTATGTATGTTATAAATTTAAGTCTATACGAGGAAACAATTAACAAAATAGAATTAAACATTGATAAATTACATGAAAAAATTAATATTCCAACAAATTTATTATTTAATCTTAAACATTTGAAGGAAGAAGGAAGAACCATAATTCCACATTATGTAAGTAAACGTGGCTTAATTAATCTATCAGGAAATGGACTCCGTTTTGAAAAACATCTACAGACAATAGAACAAAATAAGGACAAAATTATAGTAAATTTAAATAATCAGGTATAAATAAATAACCAAATTTCAGATCAGGTAAAAACTATCACAAACCATGTTAACTCAATACAAAAAAATATAACTCTTACAATAAATGCTTTTGGAAATCATGTTAACGAAATAGAAAATAAATTAAATTACTTTATTATAAAAACAGAAATTAACAACAATGTAAAAATATTACTAAAACAAATTTCAGATATAAAATAAATTATACTAACAAGTAGATTAGAAATTTTGCCTAAAGATCTTCTCACACAGGAGGAAATAAAAAATTATAACATTACAGTTGAAAAACTGCCTCACTTTAAAACTAGTGTAGTTTTTAAAGAAAATACAATTATATTTGTTATATCAATACCTAATTTTATAAAAGAATCTTGTTATAGAACAATAATTGAAAAAATTCCAAATAAAAATAACCATCTAGAAATAGATCTAAATAAAAATAACATACTCAAAACAGATTTAATTTCATACGAAGATCAATGTCTTTGACATTTATTAAATAATAATCAAATGATATGTAATTTTCAAAAAAATTATACAATGGAAATTAAATCAGTATCAAATAATATTGTAGATACAAAAAATTTAAATAAAACCTTGTTGTTTAACAATTGTGGACACGAAAGGTAATTGAGATAAGAGGAAATAACATAATTAAATTCACAAATTGTAAAATTTCTCTCGAAACTTTCCAAAAGGAAAATTTCGAAGAAGAATATAAGCATCAAATTTTCCCATATGTTGAACGTAACATAAATGTTGAGAAAATCACAAATAATTTCCACGCGGAAGATTTGTATTTCTCACATATTAATAACACAAAACATATCGACAAAATTAAATTCGAAAATAACTGGAAATGGTATTCAAATATAGCGACGGATTCCACTATTCTTATAATTTTACTTTTAATTTGTCTTTACTTATTTATGAAGTTTAAAAAGGGACTTTCAAAGGTAAAAATACAATTAAACAATATTCGCCAGGAGTCGAATCCTAAGGAGGGAGGTGTTGCATCCTCGCAGGATTGCCCCTTACCACCACATCGCCCTTCAACAACAAACATACCATTCCACTAAAATTTATTCTTGTTATCATACTAACATTTTTTTTGTTCTTCTTCTTATTTCAAAACCACTTCAAAATTTAATATTTAATATCCAAATTGTTAAATCACAAACGCAAATTAAAAAATAAAAATCATAAGTGTTAAATTACAATTTATTTTTTTATTTTTTGTTATGTAATATCCTGTAAAATGTTAATTTTGGAAAAATGTAAAAAAGTTAGTTCGCTTTGAACGATCAGAGTTTAAGATCGAAAGAATTTGTTAATAAAGAAAACTAAATTGTTTAAATTTAAATTCAAATTGTGTTTTTATTTTAAAAAGGAACCAAATTATTTAAATAAAAATTGCGTTTTCGAAATAAAAAAAATTAATCTATTATGCTTTCGAGTTTGAACAACATTTCTGTATATTATTTCTAGATACAAGCCACGTCTCGCTTCCATATAGTATTACTGATTCAACACATTTCTCGAAGATTCTAATTTTCGTTCCGTGTGTTATGTGTGTTGAGGGTTTTATTTATGTTTATTCGAAGACCTATTCTTTCAGCTTTTTCTGTCAATTTATTGACGGTGGTCTGCATTTCTTCCGCTGAGCCACTAGTAGAACAATATCATCAGCATATTCCAAGCTTTATAATTTCTGTGGGAGGTACCCATTGATTCCTTTGCGTAATGCTGTTATTTCTCTCATACACTTATCGAGCACTGTAATGAATAACAGTGGCGATAAGCGGCATTCTTGTCTTACTCCTATTACAGTTGTGATTGGAGTACTCAGCTTACCATAATACGATACAACTGTTCTTGCATTGTCGTATAATGCTTTTATCATGCTTATGATTTTTGCTGGAATTCTATGTTTCTTAAGTGCGCCCCAAATCATGCTGCATTTGACTGTGGTGAAAGCATGTTCGAAGTCTATGAATGTTACATATAGTGGGCTGTTCAATTCTACTGACTGTTCAGCTATCAACTTTAATGTGTTGGCATGTTTAAAGCTAAATTTAAACAATTGTAAAACATTGTTGCAAGGGAAGTAAAACGAGAAAAACAATATCCCTTTAATTGTAAAATTTACTTAGCTGACTTCAGAAAAATCTGGCAGGTGCTCAACAGTTGTATTATGAAAAAGTTGTCTGATAGTGGTTAAGTTATCAATGAAATATGTAAATAAAAATGGAATTAAAATATATGATAACCTTAGTATTGCTAATGCATTTAACACGAATTTCAGTCAAATTGGTAATAGATTAGCAGATGATATTGCTGAGTATACAGTAAAAAACAAGTTTATAGAACGGTCTATTTTTCTAAATCCAACAAACGAAGTAGAAGTATGTAACACTATTACGCTGCTGAAAAACAATTCACCAGGGGCTGATAATATAACAGCATCAAATCTAGAACATGTGGAAACAATTATTGCATCTAAACTTGTTTATCTAATAGATGTCTTTCAACTGATGTTTGTCTTGAATGTTTAAAGTCAAGTGTAATAGTACCAATACATAAGTCAGGCTCAACTTCCGAAGTAACCAATTACAGACCTATTACTCTTAAGTTGCTTGGGAAAACTATTTGAAAAAATTATAAATGGTAGGATACAAAATTTTATTCAGAAATTAGTAGGTTTTGATGATTAATTTGGGTTTCAAAAAGATATTGGTAGTGATTCTGCAGTTTTAGTTTCAACCAACTCTATAATAAATAAGCTATATGAAGGAAACTAGGTAGGCTCAGAGTCCGTCGATCTAAAAAAGGCCTTCGATACAGTGAATCATAATATTCTACTAGTAACACTGCATGAAATTGGGATACGGGGAACCGCTCTTGATCTTCTTACATCTTATCTACAAGATAGGAACATAACTACAAAAATTAATTCAACCAGTGTAGCATGTATTAAGTAACCAGTGCAGCATAAATATTGGGGTTCCACAAGGACCAGTTTTACCACCTACTTTATATCTTTACTTAACATTTCATATGTACACTTTACTACTTTAACACTTTATATACATAGCATTCAATAGCATATTTGCAGATGACAAGTAACTTATTTATAAAGCTAAAACTAGTGAAGAAATTAGAAAGAACAAAAAATTAGGACTTGCGCAAATATATTAATTGGCTTAAAAGCAACAAATTAAGTATAAATGCTTACAAAACCACAGTTATTATATATAAAATAAAAAATAAAGCAGATATAAATTCAAAAACAATGATAAACAATGTTGTAATCGAATGAGTTAATACAAATACCTTGCTGTAACAATTGATGAGAAGCTGAGGTGGGAAAACCACATTAACAGAATTGTATTAAAAATAGTGCCTTTGTTAGGGAGCATAAAAAGAAGTGAAATAAAACTAAACAGACAATCAGTTAATAACATATATCATATTCACATGGTTTAACATATTAAATATAACATATGTAACTTGTCTAGTTGCGCTACATGGATGAAAGAAAAAGTTAGTATCTTAATAAATAAAGCTATAAAAAGTACGAATTTAGCTAGCTGAAACCAACAGTCGATACTTATAAACGTACAGGTTATTTGATGCTTCCAGAAATGAATATTTTGGAAAAAGCTAAAATAATTTTTAAACTAGAAAAAACTAAACATTAGTTTAAACTAAAAATATTCAACTTACAAAAAGAAATAGTGTAGACAGCTATAACACAAGAAGCTTGAGCTATTTAAATCATGTCAGATCCAGAACGGAGTTATCACAGTAGCTGATAGACAGAACACAGTAGCTGTCTATCTTCAGCTATAAGAATTTTTAATAAGCTACCACAAGACCTAAAGCAGAGCTCAAACATCAAATTATTTATTAAAAAATTTAAGTACCTACCAAGGAGTAACTCTACGCGGCGTGAAAAATCATATTCACCATACGTATATAATAACTAATATTCTAATTTAACCCAAATATTAATATTTATCTATTATATATATGTGGTAATGTTTGAGAATGAAATAACAATTGACACAAATTATGAATTAATGTTTTAGAATATAACTTATTTTATTTAATGATTAGTATTTAAAATTACGTTATTTAATATTTAATTTCAATGTTTTAGATTCAATGTACAATTCAACTCTATATTCAATATTGTTTATATTTCTCTTTGCTTTTAAAATAAATTCAATTAATTACAACTTTCATTAATTATAAAAATATTAATTACGACTTCTTTAATTATATAAAATACAATAATTTTACTTCTGCTTGTATAAAATACTTTTAATATACTTTTAATACTTTCAATACAAAAACTTCTATATGATCTTCCATCCACGTCCACGTTGTCTTAAGAAGTGCAGTTGTCTTGCCGGTAAGTAATTAAGTGAAGTTGACGGTAAGTATATCTGACATATTTGACATTATTACTGATTGTAAAATCTGTGATGCCGACTTGTTGTAAAATGTTTGCTTATTGAGTTATTTTCGTTCCACACGACCATCCTAAAAGATCTTCAGTCCCTGAAGATGTTCTCATTATTTTTAAGTGGTTCTATCATCTTCATGCGATGATAGTTCTATGTCTGAATAAGAGTTTTCGTCAATGTCAGAAACCCATGGTTTTATTTTATCCGGTTCCTGTGACGTTAGGTCCCTCATGTAGTCCTCCTTTCTAAAGTTTGTACCTGTCAAATTCTTTGAGTGCAATTATGCGATATGGACCAACTTTGGTTTGATTTTCTGTCCAGTGGCAAACAGCACTTTTTTATATAGCGACTAGATCGTCAATCTTATATTGTTTGGCGGGTTTCCTTTTTTTATCAAATTGGGTTTTGTTTTCCTGTTGAATTTCAGTGATATCTCACTTTGATTTTTCGAGAAGTTCTTGTCGTCTGTCTTCAAATTCTTTGATATATTCTTCCTCGATTATTTCTAAAATTTTAATATCCCGTTGAGTTTTCATTTCGCACCCTGTTAACAATTTGAATGGTGTTGTTTTAATAGCTCGTAGAAAAGTTGAGTTAATTATTTGTTGAACTGGCTTTACATAGTTATACCATTTTTCACTGTTTTCCAAGGGCAGCTTCGTAAATGCCCCCATAACTACTGAGTACATCCTTTCAACTTGTCCGTTACCGCGGGATGATCCAACGGTGACGAGATACAATTTGATATCGCGTTAGTAGTATGTATATGCCGTTTCAGCGCCAGGAGGAGCTTTTATTCAACAGTTCTCCTAAATGTATGCAATAAAATTGTGATAAGTAAAAAGTTTTATGCTTTTGAGTATTTTAAATTAAGCTTAGCGGTTAGAATATCAGTTATGTTTAAATTTCAAATTAAAACAGTAATAAGCTAAAGATATAGTGCTTACTGTTCTTAATTAAATATGAACAGTTTTTAAAGTTTGGTTTGGTTTAAATACAAAGTTAATATTATCAAAGTTTAAACTTGATTTAATATTTCCGTGAAAATTGAAAAAAAAGTTTTATAAATTAAAATAAAAAATAAATTTAAACTATTGAGCTGAATATTCCTAATTAGATATGAAAAGTTTATTAAGTTTGGTTTATTTTTAATATTATTAAAGTTTAAGCTTGATTTAATATTTCTGTGAAAAATGAAAAAAAAGTTTTGTAAATTAAAATAAAAAATAAAATAAGCTTAAGCTATTGAAAGGAATATTCTTAATTAGATATGAAAAGTTTATTAAAGTTTAAGCTTGATTTAATATTTACGTGAAAAATTAAAAAAAATTTTATAAAATAAAAAAATAAGCTTAAGCTATTGTGTTGAATATTCTTAATTAGATATGAAAAGATTTTAAAGTTTTGACTTAAATACAAAGTTAATATACAACACCAATATCAATGTTAAAATTCTTCTTCTTCTTCTAAAACGCTTGGTTATGAAACTTAAAACTTGATTTAAAATTGCTGAAATATTTTTATATGTGGGAAGCTATGAAAAGTTTTTCAAGCTTTTAGTTTGGTTTAAATACAAAGTTATTATAATCAAAGTTTAAACTATTTTTTATTTTAATTTACAAAACTTTTTTTTCATTTTTCACAGAAATATTAAATCAAGCTTAAACTTTAATAATATTAAAAATAAACCAAACTTAAAAAACTTTTCATATCTAATTAGGAATATTCAGCTCAATAGTTTAAATTTATTTTTTATTTTAATTTATAAAACTTTTTTTTCAATTTTCACGGAAATATTAAATCAAGTTTAAACTTTGATAATATTAACTTTGTATTTAAACCAAACCAAACTTTAAAAACTGTTGATATTTAATTAAGAACAGTAAGCACTATATCTTTAGCTTATTACTGTTTTAATTTGAAATTTAAACATAACTGATATTCTAACCGCTAACCTTAATTTAAAATACTCAAAAGCATAAAACTTTTTACTTATCACAATTTTATTGCATACATTTAGGAGAACTGTTGAATAAAAGCTCCTCCTGGCGCTGAAACGGCATATACATACTATTAACGCGATATCAAATTGTATCTCGTCACCGTTGGATCATCCCGCGGTAACGGACAAGTTGAAAGGATGTACTCAGTAGTTATGGGGGCATTTACGAAGCTGCCCTTGGAAGACAGTGAAAAATGGTATAACTATGTAAAGCCAGTTCAACAAATAATTAACTCAACTTTTCTACGAGCTATTAAAACAACACCATTCAAATTGTTAACAGGGTGCGAAATGAAAACTCAACGGGATATTAAAATTTTAGAAATAATCGAGGAAGAATATATCAAAGAATTTGAAGACAGACGACAAGAACTTCTCGAAAAATCAAAGTGAGATATCACTGAAATTCAACAGGAAAACAAAACCCAATTTGATAAAAAAAGGAAACCCGCCAAACAATATAAGATTGACGATCTAGTCGCTATATAAAAAAGTGCTGTTTGCCACTGGACAGAAAATCAAACCAAAGTTGGTCCATATCGCATAATTGCACTCAAAGAATTTGACAGGTACAAACTTTAGAAAGGAGGACTACATGAGGGACCTAACGTCACAGGAACCGGATAAAATAAAACCATGGGTTTCTGACATTGACGAAAACTCTTATTCAGACATAGAACTATCATCGCATGAAGATGATAGAACCACTTAAAAATAATGAGAACATCTTCAGGGACTGAAGATCTTTTAGGATGGTCGTGTGGAACGAAAATAACTCAATAAGCAAACATTTTACAACAAGTCGGCATCACAGATTTTACAATCAGTAATAATGTCAAATATGTCAGATATACTTACCGTCAACTTCACTTAATTACTTACCGGCAAGACAACTGCACTTCTTAAGACAACGTGGACGTGGATGGAAGATCATATAGAAGTTTTTGTATTGAAAGTATTAAAAGTATATTAAAAGTATTTTATACAAGCAGAAGTAAAATTATTGTATTTTATATAATTAAAGAAGTCGTAATTAATATTTTTATAATTAATGAAAGTTGTAATTAATTGAATTTATTTTAAAAGCAAAGAGGAATATAAACAATATTGAATATAGAGTTGAATTGTACATTGAATCTAAAACATTGAAATTAAATATTAAATAACGTAATTTTAAATACTAATCATTAAATAAAATAAGTTATATTCTAAAACATTAATTCATAATTTGTGTCAATTGTTATTTCATTCTCAAACATTACCACATATATATAATAGATAAATATTAATATTTGGGTTAAATTAGAATATTAGTTATTATATACGTATGGTGAATATGATTTTTCACGCCGCGTAGAGTTACTCCTTGGTAGGTACTTAAATTTTTTAATAAATAATTTGATGTTTGAGCTCTGCTTTAGGTCTTGTGGTAGCTTATTAAAAATTCTTATAGCTGAAGATAGACAGCTACTGTGTTCTGTCTATCAGCTACTGTGATAACTCCGTTCTGGATCTGACATGATTTAAATAGCTCAAGCTTCTTGTGTTATAGCTGTCTACACTATTTCTTTTTGTAAGTTGAATATTTTTAGTTTAAACTAATGTTTAGTTTTTTCTAGTTTAAAAATTAATTTAGCTTTTTCCAAAATATTCATTTCTGGAAGCATCAAATAACCTGTACGTTTATAAGTATCGACTGTTGGTTTCAGCTAGCTAAATTCGTACTTTTTATAGCTTTATTTATTAAGATACTAACTTTTTCTTTCATCCATGTAGCGCAACTAGACAAGTTACATATGTTATATTTAATATGTTAAACCATGTGAATATGATATATGTTATTAACTGATTGTCTGTTTAGTTTTATTTCACTTCTTTTTATGCTCCCTAACAAAGGCACTATTTTTAATACAATTCTGTTAATGTGGTTTTCCCACCTCAGCTTCTCATCAATTGTTACAGCAAGGTATTTGTATTAACTCATTCGATTACAACATTGTTAATCATTGTTTTTGAATTTATATCTGCTTTATTTTTTATTTTATATATAATAACTGTGATAATAATAAAATAAAAAAATAAGCTTAAGCTATTGTGTTGAATATTCTTAATTAGATATGAAAAGATTTTAAAGTTTTGACTTAAATACAAAGTTAATATACAACACCAATATCAATGTTAAAATTCTTCTTCTTCTTCTAAAACGCTTGTTATGAAACTTAAAACTTGATTTAAAATTGCTGAAATATTTTTATATGTGGGAAGCTATGAAAAGTTTTTCAAGCTTTTAGTTTGGTTTAAATACAAAGTTATTATAATCAAAGTTTAAACTTGATTTAATATTAACCTGAAAAATTGAAAAAAAGTTTTAAAAATTTAACCATAAAAAACTTAAGCTATTGTGTTGAAAATTCGAAATTAGTTATAAAAAGTTTTAAAAGTTTGGTTTATATTCAAAATTATTATTATCATTAAGTTTAAGCTTAATTTAATAGTTACTTACCTAAAAATTTTAATAGAAAACTTTTTATATTTAAAACAATAATAAGCTTAATAAGTTAAACTGTAGTGCTGAGTATTAAAAAGATAATATGAAAAGTTTTTAAAGTAGAGTTTAAATACAAAACTATTATTAGGAAAGTTTAAGCTTGGTTTAAAATTTACTTGAAAAATTAAACAAAAGTTTTTTAAATTAATAATATTAAGCTTAAGCTATAGTGCTGTTGAAAATTTTCAAACAGATTAGAAAAGTTTTCAAAGTTAATATTATTAAAGTTTAGATTTAGATGAATTAATATTTAACTGAAAAGTTAAAAGTTTTTTATGTTTTCAAATTTTAAAAGTTAAGCTGGTTAAAGTGAAGATATGAAAAGTTTATAAAGTCTTGTTTAAGTAATTATTAAAGTTAAAGCTTTTGGTTTAATATTTATCTGAAAAATTAAAAAAAAAGTTTTCAAAAAATTGAAAGACACTTTTAATGTGTGCATAATATTTTTTTTTTAAACATCTTTAAATTGTGATTTTTATTATTAATATTAAGCTAACAAAAATTTGATTTTTTTATTTTGTTTTTTTACAACTATTGCTCAATGGCATAATGCCCCCAAGCATATGTTTTTATATTATCTTCAGTTACATATCTTTTATTATCTAATGAACTTAAAGCTACTTTATTTAAATTTTGTGTATAAATTGTATGTAAATGTGATCTAAATATTTTTATTTGTTTTAAACAAGTTTCATTTTTTAACAAACAATTTTTATAATTATCTAATGTTAACGAATTGACAACATATTTCTTTATTCCTTTAGCTTTTTTAATAGTTTTATTTTCATATGTTTGAAGGAAATACATTTTAGATTTTAATCCAATAAATTCAGAAACAATTTTTCCATTAAATTCATCTTTAAAAAGACCCAGAACTTTTTTATTCATTAGAGGAAAATTAAATAAATTGTCGGATGGATAATCTGATGTATCAAAACGTTTTGGTATTTCATTAAATATGTCAGCGTAAAAATCATCTGTCTGTATAGTATAAATAAAACTGTCAGTGTCTGTATAATTTAATAAAGCCTTACTACTATATTTAGGTTAAATATAATCATAATGAAAATCATACATAAGAATTTTAGATTGTTCGAGTACCGTAAATCCCAAATATATAGGTTTGTCATAATATATATTTGTATGATTAAGCTGAATGGCTATCAAGTTTTCAGTAAATCTAGAGTGGCTATGATAATTTGGTTTTGCTATTAGCGCTCGAGCACCTAAATGTCTTCCTTGACTTTCCCAAGACGTAGCTATTTTGACATTTTTTCTTTTATCTACATTTTCCATTGTTTTACGGAAAACAGCATTATTCATTAATTTAAAATAATCTTTTTCAAAAACATTTTTAGCCATTGACCTGTGTGCGTTATTTAAATCAATATATTTTTTTAACCAATTGCTTTGTGTGAATTTTAGTACTCTATAAATTTTTTTGAGAATCATGCCGTTTCGAAGACATTGTTTTAAATTTCGATAATGGATAATATATTTTCGTTTGTTTGTTAAGTCAACTAACAGTTTAGGAATTTTACCTTTCGGTGGAACTTTGTTTTCAGCACAAAAAGGAAAATCACTTCTAAAACGTAACCAGTTTGCGAATCATCGGCAACTGAAAGCACATCAATATTTTCAGGAGTATCAACCCACTGAAAATCTTTATGTGGTAAATATTGTATCATTGCCCACCCATATAAATTGTTAGCATCTTCATATACTATGTATTTAGAAGGTTCGTTTTTTTTATAAGATTCCCCCATAAATTTATTATTTGCTACTGAATGTCTAAGTGAGCACTGAGTAATTCCACCACGAATCCCTTTTTTAAAAAAATTATACATATCAACATCAGTAATGACAATCATAGCCGGAAAAATTGTGAAAGAATATTGGGAAAAAATTTGATCGCCTATACAAAAAGTTGCAATAAGAATGAGCAGGACCTCTATAATTACCAGTAAAGTGACAATGGTCTCTAATTCTATTATTAAAATCTAAATGCTTACCACATATGTGACACGTTTCTTGAACCAATTGTTGCAGCTGCTCATCCAGTGTTAGTGGATTCATCGGCTTTGAATGAAAATGTTGCAAGCACATATTACAAATATAAATTTGATGAGTATTCTTTGTTACAGATCGACTTATCAATCTTGATAAACGTTTTGTGTAAACAAAATGAAATATTTCATCCCTTTCCAAAAGCAATAAATTGACATGAAACTTTTTTTCACATTTTGTCAAATAAAATGGCTCTACAACCTCATATTTCTTATTAATGACTTCCAGTCCAAACAAATTTATGCTTATGTCATTATTAAGTTCTTCGAATAAATTTAATTCAGACAATTTAGCTGGAAATTGCATATTACCAAAATTAAGTTGTAAAACATCGCCAAACTCAAGCTTGACTATGGGTTGAGAAATGTCACTAATTTTGTATGAAGATGTTCGTTTTGCATGTTCAGCACAAGTTTGTAAGGCTGATACCAAACTCCACTTAAAACAGAAGTTATCATTATTGTTGATATTAATGCAGGCTTTATTATCTTCTATGTTTTTTGGTAACTTAATATAACTAGAAACGCGGATTGGTTCATATTTATTAATATTTATTTTCACGTGTAAAATTCTAATCAACGGCCAGCCACTATCCTTTTCTTGGAAGTCTTCTGCTTGTTGTTGAATAACTTCTTTAGCATTTTTAAAAAAATCATTAAGATCGTCTGTCTGTGTAATGCTAAACATTCGAGTTTGAAAAGATTTGATTGATATATTTTCAAACTCTTTTTCTGTTGGTTTTATATATTCGCCGAAAAGTTCAAGATTTACCTTAATGGCATTGTGCTTTTTTAGTGATTGTCTCAACAATTCAATTATATCGGTTTGAGCCTTTTCTAAAAATTGTGATGGGTTTAATATGCCTTCATCATCACTATCTCTAATAAATGTTTCTAGTCTATTTTGAAAACATTCATTAATACACCTAACATTAGTTTTAATGACTTCTGCTGCATTTTTCTTATGTTTATTTGTCCGAATGTGGTAGTTCCACAAATTATTTGAGATGGTTGTTTTGCACTTCTCACAAAATTTTGTATTTTCATAACTTTCTCTGTGGTTTTTTACATGATCTAATAAAATTTGTGTTCTACATTTATGTCTTTTTAGATTATCCGATCTTGTAAAAATTTTTTTACACTCATTACATTCTAATTTCATTTTTTTATTTGCTGAATTCATTTTTTTTGTTGTTTGTTTTTATTTATGTAAAACGTTATTATTTCGTAACAAAAATTATTGCTAACTAAAAATGGATTTTAACATAAGATCATATATATATTTTTAAAAACCACCACCGGGTAAATACATTTAAAAAGCTCACTATGAATTTACTTACTGTAACTTATTAATTCTGCAACAATGTTGCATCGTATTAGCATATTAACTGTTTCATTTATGTTTTTTTTTTTTTTTTTTAGAAAGGCAACCTTACTATAAAAATAAATAAATCTATAAAAAGTTGCTGAGACACTACATCAACTGTCACATCCTTGACAACTATTTAATTTATATTATATTTTTCAAATACTGCAACAATGTTGCATCGTATTAGCATATTAACTTGTTTAGAAAGGCGTGCTCGCATTACTATTCTAATCATAAAATAAAATAAATCTATAAAAAAAATGTTTTTTGGCACAACGCAGCTGCAGCAACCTTCATAGCTTTTTAATTTATACGATATTTTTCAAATACGGCAAAATTGTTGTATCGTATTAGAATATCAACTTTAAAAAAAAAAAAAAAAATCTTTTACAGATTTAATATCAATTAGAGAAACAAAAACAAAAAAAAACAAAAAATTGCTTAATTGCATAATGAGTTAGTTATTTGGTTTTTTTTTGTTTTTTTTAAAGATAATTTTATGTTTTCAAAAACAAAAAAAAAAAACTTGTGATTGTATACTATATAGTAGGGATGTGATATATAAAGTTTTTCATATATAAAAACAACAATTTTCCTTTAATATCATTAGAAATTATTTACTTTATTAAGTATATACATAACATTACAAAATAAAACAAACAATATGGTAAGATATTTCTTTTCTTTTTATTTTTAATTTTCTATTTTCTATTTTTTTAATATGAAATAGGCTGCCTTTTTAAAAAATTTAATGGAATTGGGAGTGGGTTCAAGTGAAAAATATCAAAATATTGATATTTTACAACAAAATAAAATATACGAGGTGATTTCCTGGCGCTTTTTAGAGACGAAAAGAGGTCAAACGGTGGTGCTTTGCGAGGTAGAAGATCCACTAACCAATGAAAAAATTATATTTCTCATGCCGGACAGGTTTTCAAAAAAAGTAACAAACGAACCAGAATTAGAGGAATTGAATAGAGCGCAGTTTTATTTCAAATTTTTGGGACGGGATAAAGACAGACTAAATATGGCATTATTTCAATTAATTCCATCGATTGATATCGATTCACAAGAAAAATTTTTGAAATAAATAAACTTTAAGATTAAAAATTTAATTTGCTTTTTTTTTTTTTTTTGATTTATTTTGAAAGAAAAGGAAAAATTGTTTTTTTTTTCAGATACTTATGAAGGTGCAAAGGTGTCAGAGGTCTGTATTTACGAATAGTCTCGGTCTTTGAAGGTCCAAAACTGTCTTTGAAGGTCCGAAAACGGTCTAAAAAAAAATTTTTTTTTTCAGATACTTATTACAGTGCTTAGGCGACCCCTTGGCGCAAAGGCCCGTATTCAAGACTAGTTTCGGTCTTTGCAGGTCCGAAAACAGTCTGTGAAGGTCCGAAAACGGTCTGTGAAGGTCCGAAAACGGTCTGCGAAGGTCCGTTAATGGCTTTAAAAATTTACTGCTCTTTAGTATAGGTAGGTATCCCCACTTTTGTTTATGAAATCAGAGTTATAAATAAAAGGCTAGGTTATTAGTTTTTTTTTTATTATAATAAAGAACAAAATGAATAGCAGCAACAACAACAACAACAACAACAAAGACAGCGGCAGCAGTAGCAGTAGTAACAACAATGGCAATAGGAAAGCTATAGTTGATTTACAATTTGTTATTAGAAATAACAAACAATATTTTTTGAAAGAATTTTCTTTGATAGCTGATGGTTCTCTAATACCAGTGTTATTTATGTTTAAAGCACCGTATTCATTTGAAGAGTTAAATAGTGATGTTAAATGGCAAAATGGGTACAACGAAAAGAACATTAATAACTTGGATTGGAATGATGGCTTTATAGAGTATTTAAAAGTTAAAAATGTCTTTGAGGAACATCTAACAACATTATTTGATGTTGTTTATGTAAAAGGTCTTAAAAAAAAGCAATTTTTAGACACTTTTATTTCAAATTCAGTAAAAGTTATTAATTTAGATAACAAAATTCCATCTCTACAAAAACTAAGGAATTACATCACCATTTGCCCTCACCATCATAATACAGAAAATTTGTTGCAAAGATGTGCTGTAAAAAATTGTATAAACTTGTACATGTATTTAATAAAAGATAATAATAATAATAATTGGCTTTAAAAAATATTTGTTTTATTTATTATTGAAGAATATATTTTTTCAGACATAAACAATGGTATTTCATGAAATAGTCTAGAATAATTGCACTGAGCTATATGTAAATTCATAGGAATGTAAAAATCTTCTTGTTCCAATTTCAGTTTATTCCTTTCAATACATCTATCGAAATACTTGAATACATATTCCCGTACATTTAATTCAGCTCCATTGTTATATGACATCACTGCTTGTATAAAGTCCAACATAAGGCAAAAGAGGATATACTCATCTAGTTCCAATGTTAGTTTTTTAGTTTGCTCTGTATGATTGAATTTGAGTGGAAATTTATTTGAATTTAATTTAGGTTGAATGTTTGTTGTAAAATCTACATAAAAAGCATGCCACTGCAAATAATTCATCTCGCTAATGACTTTGCGATGACGTTGGAAAATTATTGTTGCAGCTAAATTTTCAACATTAAATCCAATTTGTATTTTTATTGTTTGTTTTTTATCCAAATAGTAAATATAGCTTAATAAAAAAAATTTTTGTTGTTGTTCGTCGTTATCGTTATTGTTGACGTTGTTTATTTGTTTTTCGACAAATACTTCAGCATTTGATGTTGGCTCCATGTTTTTATACCCGTACGATAGGATCGGGTATAATAAAATTACTCCTCCGTTTGTAACACCTCGAAATAAGCGAGCTAGATATACCTTCAAAGGTATGGATCGGATCAGAAAAAAATTCTAAGACTTTTGAGCCATGTCCGTCCGTCCGTCCGTCCGTCAGCACGCTAACTCAAAAACTAAGAAAGCTAGAATCTTGAAATTTACACAAAATATTCTTGGAGTAATTTGTAGGTTCCCTATTTTTTTTGATTGAGTTTGGACCAAAACTTAGGGTAGCTCTCGAAAACCTAACTTTTAGATCCCCACATTTTTTTTGAAATAGAGCTATGGAATTTTAACTGCTGATAGATCTCACAAAAATATTAATTTTATTTTTAATAACTTTTTTTTGTACCCCCACCCATTACGGAGCTACAGCTCCCCAAAGGTTCAAAAAAGCTCTATATTTAAATTGCTATAGCACAAGTTGCATAAAGTATATCTTCATTTTGAAAACGCTAAACAATTACTACTGTTATTAGCTTTAAAAATATATATACAATAAATATATATTTGAGGCATACGGTGTCTTAATTTACCGTTATGCGAAACTCAAATTTTGCTAAATTCTTTAACCCTTCTATCTTCTAAACCGTTAAAGTTGGAAACTTGAAATTTTGACAGAAGTTAGATCTTTGAAAATTTTGAGTCATTTCAGAAATTTTTTTTGTATCACCCCCCGTTTAGGAGCTGTAAGGGGTCAAAAACTGAAAATTTCCTATTTTTAAACACCTGTAACTTGAACACCTGTTAAAATTTTTTTGAAGTAATACACAAAAATTAAAGCTTCAACATTATACTTTTATTTCTGTTAACAACTTTTTTTAATAATATAGGGTTACTTTATAATTGACGAAAGTGTTACTTGATTTTTTCAAATTTTCTAACAAATTTCTTTAACGAATTTTTTCCATTTTGTTTTACTCGATAATTTGAAATTGTTGAGGATATAATGCGTAGTACAAAAAAATGTAATTAAATAAACAACATAACGGTTGCTTGAAGAATTTTTATTTATATGATATTGATATATGTACATACTTATATAATATCATGTTTATTTACATATCGTATATGTCACTAATGAATGAATGATAAGAGTATAGATGTATATTATATAGCGCCGTATTTACATACATATATGTATTTTATTGTACTTATAAGAAATTATTCTGTCAATGGAATATTTAAATATAATATAATATAATATTTAAAATTATATTTACTATTTTGTTCTAAGTAAATTTAATATACATTTACCGCTTAGTATTAAATGGTACTATAGAATATTTGAACAAGTTTTGGATTGATAATCGTTATGTGGAAGGTTGGAATCTGCTTTTGAAGAATGTATAAACATATAGTTTGAATATATGTACAACCCATAATTCTAGAAATTATAAAATTCACCCAAATTATTTTAAAATACTAAAATATTTAAAAAATAATATTGTAAGCAAAGTGACAGGCTGTGAACATACTAACAGTTCGTACGGGTATCTAAGAGTTGACAAAGTCAACTGTATTTTTCCTCGTTTAAACTATGTTTAGTTTTATAGCTTGACAGTTTTGTATTTATAGCTTTTATCGTATACATTTTTGGAAAATTTTCCGAAACATTAATTGTATTTTTTTATCGTTTTTGGGTGGGGCGGCGGACGACATTGTGTTGAATAAATTAATAAAATTTTTCATACTTTTGCAGTTACATCGCATCCATAAATATACACAACAATATTGTCCACAGACTGATGTAAGATCACTTTGTAAACAATATCATTTCACAATATCATTGTGGAATGGTGGATTTCCAAATGAATCAAAATATTCTGCACAACCTTGAACTGGCACGAAAATTGCTAACCAATGTGTTCCTTTTTTAGCAGAAGCGTCAGTGTTTATTACTAAAATACCTGGTTTAGAAATCTTTTGTGGTATTAGATCAAGCGCAAAAACTCCTTTAAATAATTTACGTGTTGCACTATTACATTTCAGAACTTTCGTTATCTGAAGTGTGTTCATTCTTTTGCAAATGGGAAATATCAATTAGTCGAGTATTTCCACTTATGTATGCTGTTAAAAATTCAGCTTTAAGTTTTCCATTTGTTAACACTATATCGAATTTTTCAAGCAAATTTATTATTTGATTAGTTATTTTTTCATTGTCCATATGTCATAATAATAATTCTTGAGTCTGTTCTTTTTAAGTCTCTGGTTGGGAATTTATACTTTAATTCTTTTACAATAGTTTTACATTTTTCTTTTATTCCAACCACAGCAAGGTTTTTAACAAATATTGTACTGCTGTCGTCCGTACAGAACGATAAATCTACTAGAGCGCACGTCATTTTCAAGTGATTAAAAATGGTTCACTAAACTGCCTTTTATATGTTTACGTAGACGTTACGATTTTTATCAATTTCGATACTGGCGTCGAATTCCGCAAACACAATGCATGTTAATGTTGAAGTTAATGGAGAACTGAGTCTTGCTTCGTTCTTTACAACTCCCTGGTTTAATAAACACTGGCATGTATCAGTTCCAGAGCCGTCTGGTGATAAATCAAAAGCTAGTATTGTATAACCTTTTGCAAATAGTTCTTTTGAAATTTGATGTCCTCTATCGGAATGATGTATACCTATTCCCTAAATAATGTTAAATATGCACGAGAATTGCAATTGTTATTCGATGTAAAACTTGTTTTAATTGCAGAGATTGGTGTAGGCACTCCATTCACATACAATTGAAATTCTGTGAGATTTTGATGATCGAAATGGTATGGATTTTTTGATATTTTACCATTAAAATTTTCATTATTAACCATACAAAATACAAGAGCTTTTGGTATTTGCCCTATAAATATATTATCCAATGATATGTTGGATGTGTTAGCTGGAATTGTAAATGTTTTGATTTCACTTCTAACATAAAAATATTTTGCATTAGCCTTTTCCAAAACAGTATTATGTGCTATTAATATGCTAGGATTAATTGTTAAATGTTTCATGTATAATGTAGCTTCGAGAATTGTTAAATAACTTTCATCGTTATCGTTAAAGAAAATAAAAAAATCTTGTTTTTCTAATGCCAGAGCAATTCGAATGTCAACGTTATTTAAAAGTAATTTGGAAGTGTTGAAGAAATCTACATGCAATTTTCCCATTTCACAACCAGATGCTTCCAAATGTGTTTGACTGGAGTCTGTACCATAATTTAGTAAAGTAGTTAAGTATGCTTTATAATGGTATAAGGAGTCTGAAGGAGTGATGTTTTTTCCATTTAGTTTTTTTACATTACATTGTTCAATTAAAGAGTGTAATAAATTATTTACAATATTGGGCTGCGGGGCTGCTCTTACATCAGTTCCGGTTCCTACTTTATCATTTGCACTCCAAGCTGATCCATCTTTTTTTAATATTTGAACTTTAAATTTGATGTAGGTTGACGATAAATCTCGATATGTATCTCCATTTCCAAGCGAAACAAATTCAATAGTTGACGGTGATGCCTCTAAAGAAGCTAAAGGATTGTATGCTACCTCTTCTGAACGCAATATACTTGTTTGTACTGGTAATGATGCAAAAAGATCAAGTTCGGATTTCATGCATTCCATATTTAATTGAACATATCAGAGGTTTTAATTTGCTTTTTCGTCGCTTCGACTTTAAATGTGTCTTTTTAGAAACTGCTCGTCTTTTTATACCGCTTCGTCTTTTTATGGCTTTTCGTCTTCCACCATACATTGAATGCAGTTGATTAACTACGGATTTTCGTAGATTTTTCATGCCACCTTTACTTTGATCAATTACAGCTTCTTTTATGTTTGCACCAGATGCTATATCACTTAAAATATTTTTACTTGTGTTCACAGCCTCTGTTTTAATTAAGTCCCAACCTGATGTAAAAACCGGCTTTAAGTAACGAATTAAACTTCCGAATATATTTCCAAAACCACGACCTCTTTGAATAGCTGGATAAAATTGTAATAAAGGTCCTATATCGTTGATTCCTCCACCTACTTGAGAGGAATAATATCTCACGTAAGCTCTTTCCATGTTTGATATGATATCATATTTGAGTAGTAGTATTTATATTGTCTTCGGGCAATCAATGCTTTGTAAAGTGTAATACAATTTTTGTTGGATAGTAACTGGAAACAAAATTTATTCCATCACCGTATTGGTTGCAAATTTTATTCGCTATAGTTTCAAAACAATTTTTTTCTCTAGGTATGTAATGGACATTTTCAAATTCAATATTTGCAGGTATTCACAAATTTTCTATATTGATAGCTCTTAATGCACGCACTTTGCTACTTCCAAAAACAGATGATTGAACTATATCTGAATAAATCATCACCATTCCATTCAATTCGTCTTTATTATTAGCAACAGCTAATTTGAATAGTTCAGGTAATCTTGTTTTGAAACTTTTTATATTTTTTTTCTGTTGAAATAGTTCAGTTAATAATGTTTTTACGTTATAGCTATGATTAACTTTTATATAGAAACTATCTTCATCAAAAGTTTGCGATATACGAATTAAATCCTTTCGATTAGATTCTGACATTTTTTTAAATACTACATCATCATAATTTTTTGCATTAGAGATATATGTCAAAATTTCATTAAAAAATTCTGTAAAAACCTGGTTTCGAGTAAATCCTGGATTAGGAGTTATATTTTTAATAAGTGTTGGCAAAAAATTAAACTTCCAATCATCCAAATGTAATTCCGAATCGTCATATGAATAATATGTGTAACCTATAGATTTGGTTACTTTGATTTTTTCAAGAGGTTTTTCAATGTTTCTTACATAAACATTATACTCCCCGATATTAATAAGAGCACAATTCTCTTTGTTAAATTTTTCCGTTTGTAGGAAATCATTCAGATAAATTTCTGAAAGACCTACTTTCCAGTTTCCGTTTCTTAAATCAAAGTGAATAGGCAGTTTATTTTCGAATGAAGCTAAAGTGTTGTCTGGAAACAGTTTTAAATTATCATTACTAAACAATGTTACGTAGAAATCATCTTGACTATCCATCTTTGTTAACTTCTTCTAAAACATAAAATGTTGCACTATTTATATGTTGTCCATTTTGGTGTTGATGAAGTTCTTAGTTTTGGACTTCTTAGTAAAGGTTTTAGTTTTCGTTTTTTTGTTTCAGGAAACTGTGAAAGTATAGTTGAGGAAATTGAACTACCGGCTGATTTTAGTGTCTTCTTTTTTTCAGGAGATGGTACAGCAACGGTAATTACATCACCACTTGGTGTTTCAAACATTCGATAATCAGAGCTTAGAGATGGTCTTTGTATTAGTTTTTCGTCTTTCAGCATTTCAGTTTGAGCTAATTTTTTAAATGAATTTTCATCATCTAAGTCGTAATGTGTTAAATCAATATCCATATCTGAATGCTCTTTTTTTGGATCATATTCAAACACTTCATCAGGAACTAATGGTGCAAAATTAGTCTGTGCTGATGTTGATTTGTATTTGGGCAATTCAGTTTCCATTTCCCAACCAGATGCTTCCAAATGTGTTTGACTGGAATCTGTACCATAATTTAGTAAAGTAGTTAAGTATGCTTTATAATGGTATAAGGAGTCTGAAGGAGTGATGTTTTTCCATTTAGAGTTACATTACATTGTTCAATTAAAGAGTGTAATAAATTATTTACAATACTGGGCTGCAGGGCTGCTCTTACAGCAGTTCCGGTTCCTACTTTATCATTTGCACTCCAAGCTGATCCATCTTTTTTTAATATTTGAACTTTAAATTTGATGTAGGTTGACGATAAATCTCGATATGTATCTCCATTTCCAAGCGAAACAAATTCAATAGTTGACGGTGATGCCTCTAAAGAAGCTAAAGGATTGTATGCTACATCTTCTGAACGCAATATACTTGTTTGTACTGGTAATGATGTAAAAAGATCAAGTTCGGATTTCATGCATTCCATATTTAATTGAATATATCAGAGGTTTTAATTTGCTTTTTTCGTCGCTTCGACTTTAAATGTGTCTTTTTAGAAACTGCTCGTCTTTTTATACCGCTTCGTCTTTTTATGGCTTTTCGTCTTCCACCATACATTGAATGCAGTTGATTAACTACGGATTTTCGTAGATTTTTCATGCCACCTTTACTTTGATCAATTACAGCTTCTTTTATGTTTGCACCAAATGCTATATCACTTAAAATATTTTTACTTGTGTTCACAGCCTCTGTTTTAATTAAGTGCCAACCTGATGTAAAAACCGGCTTTAAGTAACGAATTAAACTTCCGAATATATTTCCAAAACCACGACCTCTTTGAATAGCTGGATAAAATTGTAATAAAGGTCCTATATCGTTGATTCCTCCACCTACTTGAGAGGAATAATATCTCACGTAAGCTCTTTCCATGTTTGATATGATATCATATTTGAGTAGTAGTATTTATATTGTCTTCGGGCAATCAATGCTTTGTAAAGTGTAATACAATTTTTGTTGGATAGTAACTGGAAACAAAATTTATTCCATCACCGTATTGGTTGCAAATTTTATTCGCTATAGTTTCAAAACAATTTTTTTCTCTAGGTATGTAATGGACATTTTCAAATTCAATATTTGCAGGTATTCACAAATTTTCTATATTGATAGCTCTTAATGCACGCACTTTGCTACTTCCAAAAACAGATGATTGAACTATATCTGAATAAATCATCACCATTCCATTCAATTCGTCTTTATTATTAGCAACAGCTAATTTGAATAGTTCAGGTAATCTTGTTTTGAAACTTTTTATATTTTTTTTCTGTTGAAATAGTTCAGTTAATAATGTTTTTACGTTATAGCTATGATTAACTTTTATATAGAAACTATCTTCATCAAAAGTTTGCGATATACGAATTAAATCCTTTCGATTAGATTCTGACATTTTTTTAAATACTACATCATCATAATTTTTTGCATTAGAGATATATGTCAAAATTTCATTAAAAAATTCTGTAAAAACCTGGTTTCGAGTAAATCCTGGATTAGGAGTTATATTTTTAATAAGTGTTGGCAAAAAATTAAACTTCCAATCATCCAAATGTAATTCCGAATCGTCATATGAGTAATATGTGTAACCTATAGATTTGGTTACTTTGATTTTTTCAAGAGGTTTTTCAATGTTTCTTACATAAACATTATACTCCCCGATATTAATAAGAGCACAATTCTCTTTGTTAAATTTTTCCGTTTGTAGGAAATCATTCAGATAAATTTCTGAAAGACCTACTTTCCAGTTTCCGTTTCTTAAATCAAAGTGAATAGGCAGTTTATTTTCGAATGAAGCTAAAGTGTTGTCTGGAAACAGTTTTAAATTATCATTACTAAACAATGTTACGTAGAAATCATCTTGACTATCCATCTTTGTTAACTTCTTCTAAAACATAAAATGTTGCACTATTTATATGTTGTCCATTTTGGTGTTGATGAAGTTCTTAGTTTTGGACTTCTTAGTAAAGGTTTTAGTTTTCGTTTTTTTGTTTCAGGAAACTGTGAAAGTATAGTTGAGGAAATTGAACTACCGGCTGATTTTAGTGTCTTCTTTTTTTCAGGAGATGGTACAGCAACGGTAATTACATCACCACTTGGTGTTTCAAACATTCGATAATCAGAGCTTAGAGATGGTCTTTGTATTAGTTTTTCGTCTTTCAGCATTTCAGTTTGAGCTAATTTTTTAAATGAATTTTCATCATCTAAGTCGTAATGTGTTAAATCAATATCCATATCTGAATGCTCTTTTTTTGGATCATATTCAAACACTTCATCAGGAACTAATGGTGCAAAATTAGTCTGTGCTGATGTTGATTTGTATTTGAGCAATTCAGTTTCCATTTCCCAACCAGATGCTTCCAAATGTGTTTGACTGGAATCTGTACCATAATTTAGTAAAGTAGTTAAGTATGCTTTATAATGGTATAAGGAGTCTGAAGGAGTGATGTTTTTCCATTTAGAGTTACATTACATTGTTCAATTAAAGAGTGTAATAAATTATTTACAATACTGGGCTGCAGGGCTGCTCTTACAGCAGTTCCGGTTCCTACTTTATCATTTGCACTCCAAGCTGATCCATCTTTTTTTAATATTTGAACTTTAAATTTGATGTAGGTTGACGATAAATCTCGATATGTATCTCCATTTCCAAGCGAAACAAATTCAATAGTTGACGGTGATGCCTCTAAAGAAGCTAAAGGATTGTATGCTACATCTTCTGAACGCAATATACTTGTTTGTACTGGTAATGATGCAAAAAGATCAAGTTCGGATTTCATGCATTCCATATTTAATTGAATATATCAGAGGTTTTAATTTGCTTTTTTCGTCGCTTCGACTTTAAATGTGTCTTTTTAGAAACTGCTCGTCTTTTTATACCGCTTCGTCTTTTTATGGCTTTTCGTCTTCCACCATACATTGAATGCAGTTGATTAACTACGGATTTTCGTAGATTTTTCATGCCACCTTTACTTTGATCAATTACAGCTTCTTTTACGTTTGCACCAAATGCTATATCACTTAAAATATTTTTACTTGTGTTCACAGCCTCTGTTTTAATTAAGTCCCAACCTGATGTAAAAACCGGCTTTAAGTAACGAATTAAACTTCCGAATATATTTCCAAAACCACGACCTCTTTGAATAGCTGGATAAAATTTTAATAAAGGTCCTATATCGTTGATTCCTCCACCTACTTGAGAGGAATAATATCTCACGTAAGCTCTTTCCATGTTTGATATGATATCATATTTGAGTAGTAGTATTTATATTGTCTTCGGGCAATCAATGCTTTGTAAAGTGTAATACAATTTTTGTTGGATAGTAACTGGAAACAAAATTTATTCCATCACCGTATTGGTTGCAAATTTTATTCGCTATAGTTTCAAAACAATTTTTTTCTCTAGGTATGTAATGGACATTTTCAAATTCAATATTTGCAGGTATTCACAAATTTTCTATATTGATAGCTCTTAATGCACGCACTTTGCTACTTCCAAAAACAGATGATTGAACTATATCTGAATAAATCATCACCATTCCATTCAATTCGTCTTTATTATTAGCAACAGCTAATTTGAATAGTTCAGGTAATCTTGTTTTGAAACTTTTTATATTTTTTTTCTGTTGAAATAGTTCAGTTAATAATGTTTTTACGTTATAGCTATGATTAACTTTTATATAGAAACTATCTTCATCAAAAGTTTGCGATATACGAATTAAATCCTTTCGATTAGATTCTGACATTTTTTTAAATACTACATCATCATAATTTTTTGCATTAGAGATATATGTCAAAATTTCATTAAAAAATTCTGTAAAAACCTGGTTTCGAGTAAATCCTGGATTAGGAGTTATATTTTTAATAAGTGTTGGCAAAAAATTAAACTTCCAATCATCCAAATGTAATTCCGAATCGTCATATGAGTAATATGTGTAACCTATAGATTTGGTTACTTTGATTTTTTCAAGAGGTTTTTCAATGTTTCTTACATAAACATTATACTCCCCGATATTAATAAGAGCACAATTCTCTTTGTTAAATTTTTCCGTTTGTAGGAAATCATTCAGATAAATTTCTGAAAGACCTACTTTCCAGTTTCCGTTTCTTAAATCAAAGTGAATAGACAGTTTATTTTCGAATGAAGCTAAAGTGTTGTCTGGAAACAGTTTTAAATTATCATTACTAAACAATGTTACGTAGAAATCATCTTGACTATCCATCTTTGTTAACTTCTTCTAAAACATAAAATGTTGCACTATTTATATGTTGTCCATTTTGGTGTTGATGAAGTTCTTAGTTTTGGACTTCTTAGTAAAGGTTTTAGTTTTCGTTTTTTTGTTTCAGGAAACTGTGAAAGTATAGTTGAGGAAATTGAACTACCGGCTGATTTTAGTGTCTTCTTTTTTTCAGGAGATGGTACAGCAACGGTAATTACATCACCACTTGGTGTTTCAAACATTCAATAATCAGAGCTTAGAGATGGTCTTTGTATTAGTTTTTCGTCTTTCAGCATTTCAGTTTGAGCTAATTTTTTAAATGAATTTTCATCATCTAAGCGTAATGTGTTAAATCAATATCCATATCTGAATGCTCTTTTTTTGGATCATATTCAAACACTTCATCAGGAACTAATGGTACAAAATTAGTCTGTGCTGATGTTGATTTGTATTTGGGCAATTCAGTTTCTGTATATGCATTTCGTTTAGATAAGAATTTTGTTTAAGTGCCTGTATCAAATGTAAGATTATTAGCCTTTTCTGGTAATTTTTTTGCATGTCTTTTGTTAATTCCATATTTGAGGAGATTTTGACGATATAAGTACCATTTTTGCAATGGTTTCAGTTTTTTATCATATAAAACTTTTTTCATTTTTTGATCTAATAAATCCAAGTTTTTATCATCCTGAAACAATTTACTAAATTTTGAAAATATTTCTGGTGACATAACAATCATTCGCTGCATTATGTTTTACTGAGCAATTTCCCTATTACACCAGATAATATAGCTCCGATTAAAGTTGGTAAAAACCCACCATGTTGAACTAATATTTTTCTTTTGGCTTTTATACTTTTCTTAGAACAGGCTAGAAATCTTAATTGTTTTTTATGTTTTTTTAATTTTGCTTTTTGTGCTGGTGATATTTTATTATTACCATTTAATATATTGATTGCAATTTCAGCAATAGTTTTTATAATATCGTCATCACAATATTTAAGAATATTTTTACGAAATTTCTTGTTGTTGCACTTTCCTAGTACACGTAATATATGTTGGTTTTTCTTCAATCGTTTCATACTTTTCACAGCTGCTGTTATTCAAATCACCCGTATCACAGAAACATATACAATATTCCTTGGAAAAAATATTAGTTCTAATACGAAATCAATCGTTAATGTCTTGTGTTAAATCCAACACAATATAAACATGAGGTTTTGATGTTGACTCATTATATACTCTCAAGAAATCTTTTATATTTTCCGGATATAGTTGTCTAGCAAGAGGAAAAATCTGTGATTTGTCTCTCTTGAAATATCTCTTGAAAATTTTCCTTGATGAAAAACGTTTTGCGTTAACAATTGTCCGTGGGCTTATGATAATTCTACTTCTGGACCAGATACATGTGAATGTCATACAATAGAAAAATATAAAATCACTTTGAAAAATTTAATTGAATGGTACAAGAATAATGTCGAGGTTACAAGTTGTGTCAGAAATTCATAGAGGAGCTAGAAGAAAATTTACTCGAAGAAAATTTATTCAAAAGGGTTTAAATGATACTTGGCAAATGATACTTGGCAAATTTTCAAAATTTGCGTATGCCGAACCAGTTAAAAATAAGAGCGCTGATAATGTTTTAATCGCAATGAAAAATATTTTTAAGCGTGCTGGTCAAAAACCAAAAAATTTACAATCTGATCAAGGTACGGCATTTTTTAACAAAAAATTTCAAAATCTAATGAGGAAAAATAAAATTAACCATTATCATACATATTCAGAGCTAAAAGCTTCAATTGTAGAACGTTTCAATCGCACCCTAAAAAATACGATGTGGAAAAAATTTAGTTTACAAGGCACATATAAATGATTATCTATTCTACCATCACTAATAGAAAAATATAATTCAACATATCATCACACAATTAAACTTCCACCTAAAAAGGTTACAAAGAAAAATGAGAAATTGTTATTAAAAACAGTCTACAATAAAATAAAAGTATTTCGTAAAGGAAAATATAAAGTTGGAAATTTTGTTCGTATTAGTAAATTCAAAGGTATATTTACAAAAGGTTATCAACCCAATTGGTCAACAGAAATTTATACAATAGCGAAAATTAAAAGAACTGATCCAATAACATACAATTTACTTGATTACACACAAAAACCAATAAAAGGCAGTTTTTATGAACCTGAACTTACATCTGTTAAATTTCCTAATGTTTATCTTGTAGAAAAATAATAAAAAACAAGTAAATGTAACAGTAAGTCGATGCAACCGACTTATTAATACCCTACACCTGAATAATTCGAATTAAATTAAAAATCCATAAGTGTTTTTGGCAGCTGCTTGAACTTCTTCCCTTTTCTGTCTTATTCAACTCGAATTTCAAGAACGTAAATGAGGCATCCTCTTGGGATATGCTTGACACCCTTGTATAAAATTTTAAGTTTCTATCTTAATTATTTTCGAAGATTGGTAGTCCTTGGGAGGTTTGTGTCAGCTACCCGAATTGCCACTCCAATTCATTGAATCCATCTCAGGAATATAAAGAAAACTTGCCAGAACACCATTCTATTAAATTTAAAGGTTCTACTTTTGTTGGTTTTGGAGATATGCTCGTTGCTCTTGTGCTCGTCCGGAAGTTTCCAAAATACGAACCCATGGTTCAAATTCTTTCAAATGTCAGTTTCAATTTTACAGAAAAGGAAACATAACAGAACACCTTTGTACTAAAAATAAAAGTTCTATCTTTGTTGGTTGTGGAGATATACTTGTTTGCTCTGGGGCTCGTCCGGAAGCTTCCAAGATTTGAACCCATGGACCAAATCCTCACAAATTTCACAAACATAAATCAAACATGAAGGAACACCATTCTGTCTAATTTAAAGGTTATATCTTTGTTGCATTTGGAGATAAAATCATTTGCTCTGAGACTCGTTCGGAAGCTTTCAAAATCCGAACCCAAGGACCAAATCCTCTCAAATTTTAGAGGCCTAAATCATACATGAAAGAACACCATTCTGCCAAAAGTAAAGGTGATATCTTTATTGGTTTTGGAGATAATCTCATTTGCTCTGGGGCTCGATGAGAAGCTTCCAAAACCAAACCCATGGACCAAATCCTCTTAAATTTCAGAGACATAAAGCAAACACGAAAGAACACCATTGTACCAAATTCAAAGGTTCTACCTTTGTTCGTATTGGATATAATCTCATTTCCTATGCGGCTCGTTCGGAAGCTTCCAAAATTCGAATCCACTGTTCAAATTCTTTCAAATTTAAACCCATGGCCAAATCCTCTAAAATTTCAGAGACCTAAATCAAACATGAAAAAACACCATTCAGCCAAATTTAAAGGTTATATATTTGTTGTTTTTGGAGATAATCTCATTTGCTCTGGGGCTCGTTCGGAAGCTTCCAAAATCCAAACCCATGGACCACATCCTCTTAAATTTTAGAGACATAAATCAAACTGGAAGAAACATCATTATAAAAAATTTAAAGGTTCTATCTTTATTGGTTTTGGAGATAATCTCGTTTGCTCTGGGGCTCGTTCGGAAGCTTCCAAAACCCGAACCCATGGACCAAATCTTCTCACATTGAAGAGACTTAAATAAAACATGAAAGAACACCACCCTGCCAAATTTAAAGGTTATATCTTTGTTGGTTTTGGAGATAATCTCATTTGCTCTGGTGCTCGTTCGGAAGCTTTCAAATCCAAACCCATGGACCAAATCATCTTAAATTTCAGAGGCCTAAATCATACATGAAAGAACACCATTCTGCCAAAAGTAAGGGTTATATCTTTATTGGTTTTGGAGAAAATCTCATTTGCTCTGGGGCTCGTTCGGAAGCTTCCAAATCCAAACCCATGGACCAAATCCTCTTAAATTTCAGAGACATAAATCGAACGGGAAGGAACATCATTGTACAAAATTTAAAGGTTCTATCTTTGTTGGTTTTGGAGATAATCTCATTTGCTCTGGTGCTCGTTCGGAAGCTTCCAAAACCCAAACCCATTGACCAACTCCTCTTAAATTTCAGAAACATAAATCGAACGGGAAGAAACATCATTGTACAAAATTTGAAGGTTCTATCTTTGTTGCTTTTGGAGATAATCTCGTTTGCTCCGGAATCATTCGGAAGCTTCCAGAATCCGAACCCATGGACGGATTTTGTCCAGATTCGAACTTAGCCTTTCTTTCGTAATTAGTAACCTACTATATAAATTTCATCAAGATAGCATCATTATTTTTTGAGTTATCGTGCGTACGGACGGACGGACGGACGGACATCGCTAAATCGACTCCGGCGGTGATCCTGATTCAGAATATATATACATGTCTATACCTAACTCGCTTCCTTTTGGTGGTTACAAACACCATACCAAAGTTAATATACCCTATACTTTAGGTGTAGGGTATAAAAAAGGAAATCAAGTTTTGGTTAGTTGGCTTGGCTTTGATAAAAAACATGATTCGTGGATAAATAAACAAGATTTTGTTTTAATTAAAAACAAAAAAACAAAAGACAAAATGCAATGCTGTTATTTATTAATAAAAACAACTTTATAAAACTAGTTTTTTCTTTTGAACTTGAACTCGATCACGTTTTTTCATAGCTTATATTATTAACAATATAATTTCAATTATTTGAATCAAGCTTTTATTGAAGTAACGAGGAAGAATACAGTTGACTTTGTCAACTCTTAGATACCCGTACGAACCGTTAGTATGTTCACAGCCTGTCACTCTGCTAACAATATTATTTTTTTAATATTTTAGTATTTTAAAATAATTTGGGTGAATTTTATAATTTCTAGTACTATGGGTTGTACATATATTCAAACTATATGTTTATATGTACATTCTTCAAAAGCAGATTCTAACCTTCCACATAACGATTATTAATCCAAAACTTTTTCAAATATTCTATGGAACCATTTAATACTAAGCGGTAAATGTATATTAAATTTACTAAGTACAAAACAGTAAATATAATTTTAAATATTATATTATATTTAAATATTCCATTGACAGAATAATTTCTTATAAGTACAATAAAATACATATATGTATGTAAATACGGCACTATATAATATACATATATACTCTTATCATTCACTCACTAGTGGCATATACGATATGTAAATAAACATGATATTATATAAGTATGTATATCAATCTAATATAAATAAAAATTCTTCAAGCAACCGTTATGTTGTTTATTTATTTACATTTTTTTGTACTACGCATTATATCCTCAACAATTTCAAATTATCGAGTAAAACAAATGCAAAAAATTTGTTGAAGAAATTTGTTAGAAAATTTGAAAAAATCAAGTAACACTTTCGTCAATTATAAAGTAACCATATATTATTAAAAAAAGTTGTTAACAGAAATAAAAGTATAATGTTGAAGCTTTAATTTTTGTGTATTACTTCAAAAAAATTTTAACAGGTGTTCAAGTTACAGGTGTTTAAAAATAGGAAATTTTCAGTTTTTGACCCCTTACAGGTGATACAAAAAAAATTTCTGAAATGACTCATACTTATTTTCAAAGATCTAACTTCTGTCAAAATTTTAAGTTTCCAAACTTAAACCGTTAAGAAGATAGAAGGGTTAAAGGATTTTGCAAAATTTGAGTTTCGCATAACGGTAAATTAAGACACCGTATGCCACAAATATATATTTACTGTATATATACTTTTAAAGCTAATAAAAGTAGTAACCGTTTGGCGTTTTCAAAATGAAGATATATCTTTTACAACTTGTGCTATAACTATTTGAATATAGAGCTTTTTTGAACCTTTAGGGAGCTGTAGCTCCGTAACGGGTGGGGCTACAAAAAAAAGTTACTAAAAATAAAATTAATATTTTTGTGAGATCTATCAGCAGTTAATTAGCTCTATTTCAAAAAAAATGTGGGGATCTAAAATTTAGGTGTTCGGGTAGCTCTCGGGTAGGTCCAAACTCAACCAAAAAAAATAGGGAACCTACAAATTACTCCCAGAATATTTTGTGTAAATTTCAAGATTCTAGCTTTCTTAATTTTTGAGTTAGCGTGCTGACGGACGGACGGACGGACGGACATGGCTCAAAAGTCTTAGAATTTTTTTCTGATCCGATCCATACCTTTGAAGGTATATCTAGCTCGCTTATTTCGAGGTGTTACAAACGGAGGAGTAATTTTATTATACCCGATCCTATCGTACGAGTATAAAAACATTACAAAACATTTCATTTTTTTTTTTTTTTCATCATTTAATTTATTTTTCATAATAATACATTAACGTGGTAACATTCTTAATATATATTAAAAACAAAAAAAAAAAAAACAAAAACAAAAATCACCAGAAAAAAACAAAATAATAATTCAAATTAAATATTGGTGTTTTATGGTATAATTCTATTCTAAGAGAAGAAAAAAAAAGAATATATTGATTTATTAATTTAATGTAAAAAATAATTGAAAAATAAAAAATGTCTGTGACCTTAGCTTTTTAGCTGTGTGGTCTTATAAATTCAGTTAGAAATATTTTGCAACAATTTTATTATAAAAGTTTATTTTGATATAGCACTATAATTATAACTAGTAATTAAAAACTTAAAAAAAAGAAATGAAAGAAAAAAAAATAAAATAAAAAATAAAATCCAATTGCAGAACCAAAAGCCAAAACATCTGTTTAATTATTAATTTAATATAATTTCTTTAATTTTTCTTTTAAAAGTACAAAAGTGGGTTATTTCCTTTATATCGTTTGGAAGCTCGTTATATAATTTTAAACTATTGTAGAGACAGTTATTTTTTTGTCTGTTTGTTCGAAAAAGTGTTAAATAAAAATTACTTTTATTTCTTGTGTTATGGTTGTGAATCTCAAACCTCCTATTCAGTATAAAATGATGCTTCATTTCATTATGAATTATTTTAAATGCTATTGTATATAATTCTAATTTGCAAATGTTTGTCAGACTTAAATACTGGCTAGAGTATAGAATATTAGTAGGAATTCTAACAGGATAGTTATGAATTGCTTTTATGGCTTTTTTATGAACTATATCAAGTCTGCCTAAAGGAACTTGACATGTGTTACTCCATATTGGGTTAAGATACATAATATTTGATAGTATATATGAAGAATATATTATTTTTAGAACCGATTTATTAAAGAAATTTCTCATGCGACGTAAGACGAAAATGTACGGTGTTATCTTTTTAATGACGTGATTTATGTGCTCTTGCCATTTCAGCCGGCTATCTAGAAGCAACCCTAGATAATTAAAATGTTTTACAACTTCAATAATATTACCGTTGTAAGTAAAATTGGGGTATGTACATTGTCTATTTTCGAATAATAAAATTTTAGTTTTCTTTACATTTAGTAGTAGACGATGCTTTTTTAGCCATTCTTCAATAATGGGAAGATCATGCATGATGGAAGTTCTCAGGGATTCTTCATCGCGTTCCGCATATTTTAGCACTGCATCATCCTCATACAATTGAATAAGCCCTTTTAGTTTCAATCGAGCTATATCATCTAAATATATCTTAAATAAAAGTGGTCCTAAAATTGAACCTTGTGGCACTCCTTTTATAATGGTTCTTGATTCACTCAAACTATCACCTATCCTAACTCTCTGCTCTCGATTAGTTAAATATGAGTCAAAAAAGTGTAATTGTGATGGATATTATAAAATTACTTATTAAATAATAATATGTCAAAATGTAATTGATTATTAATGATAAAACAAAATAAAGTTGTACTATAAAATTAATTATTAAATAATAATATGTGAAAATGTAATTGATTATTAATGATAAAACAAAATAAAGTTGAATTAAATTTAAATTAACTAATGTTATAAGTATTTTTAATATATGAGATATCATTGAAGGAAGAAATTTTATATATTTTACTTGTGGCATTCTTACGTAAAAGAATTTGGTTATTCTTGACCCATAGAAATTGAAAATCATTTGACAACTTGATTTTTTTAGCTTCATAATACAAATTTGTTTGCAGCTTTGATAGATGTTGACAAAAGAAAATTTTGTTATTGACCCGGCTATCTTGGTTTTTAATGCTGATTTCAGTGGTAAATAAATGTTTATATTTTTGCTTTTTCGTAAGTAACTCATTTTTTCCTGCCTGTGATTTGAGCTTAACCACATACAATTTTCCTTTTAATTTTCCATTTTCTCTCGCTTTTTGGTCTATTGTGTTTATTTTTATAATATCAGTTGCAGATATAATATCAGTTGCAGATGAAGAATTATTATGTATTCAAATCAAGTTTTTAAAATTTTTTTTTTAATTTTCAAGTAAATCAAATTTAAACTTTAATAATAATTTTGTTAAAATTTTAAAACATAAAAAACTTTTAATTTTTCAAATCTAAACTTTAATAATATTAACTTTGAAAACTTTTCAATAGCACTATATAGCTTATGCTTATTATTAATTTAAAAAACTTTTCTTTAATATTTTCAAGTAAATTTTAAACCAAGCTTAAACTTTCCTAATAATAGTTTTGTATTTAAACCCAACTTTAAAAACTTTTCATATTATCCTTTTAATACTCAGCACTACAGATTAACTTCTTAAGCTTATTATTTTTTTAAAAATAAAAAGTTTTATATTTAAATTTTTTTGGTAAGTTAATATTAAATCAAGCTTAAACTATATGATAATAATAACTTTGAATATAAACCAAACTTAAAAAACTTTTCATATCTAATTAGGAATATTCAGCTCAATAGCTTAAACTTATTTTTTTATACCCTACACTTATATATATATTAACTTTGGTATGGTGTTTGTAACCACCAAAAGGAAGCGAGTTAGGTATAGACATGTATATATATTCTAAATCAGGATCACCGCCGGAGTCGATTTAGCGATGTCCGTCCGTCCGTCCGTACGCACGATAACTCAAAAAATAATGATGCTATCTTGATGAAATTTATATAGTAGGTTACTAATTACGAAAGAAAGGCCAAGTTCGAATCTGGACAAAATCCGTCCATGGGCTCGGATTCTGGAAGCTTCCGAATGATTCCGGAGCAAACGAGATTATCTCCAAAAGCAACAAAGATAGAACCTTCAAATTTTGTACAATGATGTTTTTTCCCGTTCGATTTATGTCTCTGAAATTTAAGAGGATTTGGTCAATGGGTTTGGGTTTTGGAAGCTTCCGAACGAGCACCAGAGCAAATGAGATTATCTCCAAAACCAACAAAGATAGAACCTTTAAATTTTGTGCAATGATGTTCCTTCCCGTTCGATTTATGTCTCTGAAATTTAAGAGGATTTGGTCCATGGGTTTGGATTTGGAAGCTTCCAAGCGAGCCCCAGAGCAAATGGGATTATCTCCAAAACCAATAAAGATATAACCTTTACTTTTGGCAGAATGGTGTTCTTTCATGTATGATTTAGGCCTCTGAAATTTAAGATGATTTGGTCCACGGGTTTGGATTTGGAAGCTTCCGAACGAGCACCAGAGCAAATGAGATTATCTCCAAAAACAACAAAGATATAACCTTTACTTTTGGCAGAATGGTGTTCTTTCATGTATGATTTAGGCCTCTGAAATTTAAGAGGATTTGGTCCATGGGTTTGGATTTGGAAGCTTCCGAGCGAGCCCCAGAGCAAATGGGATTATCTCCAAAACCAATAAAGATATAACCTTTACTTTTGGCAGAATGGTGTTCTTTCATGTATGATTTAGGCCTCTGAAATTTAAGATGATTTGGTCCACGGGTTTGGATTTGGAAGCTTCCGAACGAGCACCAGAGCAAATGAGATTATCTCCAAAACCAACAAAGATATAACCTTTAAATTTGGCAGGGTGGTGTTCTTTCATGTTTTATTTAAGTCTCTGAAATGTGAGAAGATTTGGTCCATGGGTTCGGGTTTTGGAAGCTTCCGAACGAGCCCCAGAGATAATGATGTTTCTTCCAGTTTGATTTGTCTCTAAAATTTAAGAGGATGTGGTCCATGGGTTTGGATTTTGGAAGCTTCCGAACGAGCCCCAGAGCAAATGAGATTATCTCCAAAAACAACAAATATATAACCTTTAAATTTGGCCGAATGGTGTTTTTTCATGTTTGATTTAGGTCTCTGAAATTTGAGAAGATTTGGTCCTTGGGTTCGGATTTTGAAAGCTTCCGAACGAGCCTCAGAGCAAATGATATTATCTCCAAATGCAACAAAGATATAACCTTTAAATTAGGCAGAATGGTGTTCCTTCATGTTTAATTTATGTTTCTGAAATTTGTGAGAATTTGGTCCATGGGTTCAAATCTTGGAAGCTTCCGGACGAGCCCCAGAGCAAACGAGTATATCTCCACAACCAACAAAGATAGAACTTTTAGTACAAAGGTGTTCTGTTATGTTTCCTTTTCTGTAAAATTGGAAACTGACATTTGAAAGAATTTGAACCATGGGTTCGTATTTTGGAAACTTCCGGACGAGCACAAGAGCAACGAGCATATCTCCAAAACCAACAAAAGTAGAACCTTTAAATTTAATAGAATGGTGTTCTGGCAAGTTTTCTTTATGTTCCTGAGATGGATTCGATGAATTGGAGTGGCAATTCGGGTAGCTGACACAAACCTCCCAAGGACTACCAATCTTCGAAAATAATTAAGATAGAAACTTAAAATTTTATACAAGGGTGTCAAGCATATCCCAAGAGGATGCCTCTTTTACGTTCTTGAAATTCGAGTTGAATAAGACAGAAAAGGGAAGAAGTTCAAGCAGCTGCCAAAAACACTTATGGATTTTTAATTTAATCCGAATTATTCAGGTGTAGGGTATTAATAAGTCGGTTGCATCGACTTACTGTTACATTTACTTGTTATGAATTAAAACAAGTTCTCCTTAGTGAATTTTAAACTAGCATTACAAGTGCTGAAGTACATGCTAAGTTACGCGAAAGAAAGAAAAGGGATGACGAATCGTTTCGAGAGTATCTTTACTGTATGATTGACATTGCGTCTCAAGCAACTATCGAGGAAGGTTCTATCGTTAGCTACATTATCGAGGGAATAAAAGACACACCTGCCAACCAAATGGTATTGTACAGTGTTAAAACAATTTCACAGTTAAAGGAAAATGTATTAATTTACGAAAAGGTCTACAAAATCGAAAATAGGAAAACATTCTCTGAGAAAAAAAGTTTTACGAAATTTAAACCAGAACCAAACATTAACAGAAACCGATGTCGTTTTTGTTTCAACTGCGATTCAAACGAGCATAAATTCCATAACTGCTCACAGAAGGAGAAAGGTTCGAAGTATTTTGGATGCAATCAATTTGGACATAAGAAAACAAATTGCCCAGCGACGTTCAACACAACAAAAAATCAGCCCAGAACTTCAACTTCAATACATTGTTCTCATATCATGGGAACAATAAAAAACAAAATCAATATTAAAGTAAAAATTAATAATATTAATTTTACTTCTCTTGTAGATACTGGCAGTGATATTTTTGTTTTAAAGGAATGTTACTTGAAGTTAATTAATATAGATTATGATTCCAATTGTTCTCGTATAACAATTTTTGGTCGAGATGCAAATGTTCTTACCAAAAGTGCATGCAAAACAACGGTAAGAATAAGATAGACATATACGAAAATATTGAAATGAACGATTAGTAAGTATTATTATTACTAATGATGAATTGAATGAATTATTACTAAAGACGTCACTTTCAACACTCTCAATTCTCGATAAACACAACACGAAAGATGCAGCTTGCCGCTTGGCACAAATCAAGATCGAAGAATTAGAAGACCTTCCTGATTTACCTAATTTGAAGAAGGATGATCGTAGCACGATAATGACTTTAATTAAAGAGTACACTCCGAAAATACCAAACGAATATCCAAAACAGATGAAAATTGTAACAATTGATAATGAACCAGGGTATCGACCACCGCAAAGATTCCTTCCACACCAACTGAGAATAATAAAGGAGCAAATTAATCAGTGGTTACTAGACGGCATTATTGGAGAAGGGTTGTTTGATTACGCAAGCCAGATAGTACTAGTTAAAAAAAAGGATTCTTCTTACAGATTATGTGTCGATTACAGAGGATTAAATAAAAAAAATCATTAAGGATATATATCAGTTGCCGAATATAGAACAGCAAATTGATAAATTACAACCGGCATGGTTTTTTTTACGTCACTGGATCTTGAAAATGGATTCTTTCATGTAAGCATCGAAGAACAAAGTAAAAAATTAACATCCTTCGTAACACACCGCGGTCAGTATAAATTCAAGAGATTGCCATTCGAATTATGTACTTCACCAAGTGTGTTCCGAAAGTATATTAATTTTACCTATTTTTTTAATGTTGAAAGGAATAGTTACAGTTTATGTAGACGAAATAATTATCTCATCAAACACAATTGAAGAAGGAATGCAGCGACAAAGCATTCAAGTACAAGTATAAACGGCTACAAATAATGGACTAAAAATTAAATGCGAAAGTGTCAATTTCTAAAAGAGGAAATATTATTTGAAATATTAACAGAAACTTTTGGCTACCCAGAAAGAATTATTACTGATCAAGGAGGAACTTTCACAGCAAACCTATTTCAAAATTTTAGTAAGGAGCGCGAGTAGTATGTATATGCCGTTTCAGCGCCAGGAGGAGCTTTTTTAAAGCTTTTATTATGCCGTTTCAGCGCCAGGAGGAGCTTTTATTCAACAGTTCTCCTAAATGTATGCAATAAAATTGTGATAAGTAAAAAGTTTTATGCTTTTGAGTATTTTAAATTAAGCTTAGCGGTTAGAATATCAGTTAAGTCTAAATTTCAAATTAAAACAGTAATAAGCTTAAGATATTGAGCTTACTGTTCTTAATTAAATATGAAAAACTTTTATAGTTTGGGTTGGTTTAAATACAAAGTTAAGCTTGATTTAATATTTGCATAAAAATTGAAAAAAAGTTTTATAAATTACAAAAAAACAAGTAAATGTAACAGTAAGTCGATGCAACCGACTTATTAATACCCTACACCTGAATAATTCGGATTAAATTAAAAATCCATAAGTGTTTTTGGCAGCTGCTTGAACTTCTTCCCTTTTCTGTCTTATTCAACTCGAATTTCAAGAACGTAAAAGAGGCATCCTCTTGGGATATGCTTGACACCCTTGTATAAAATTTTAAGTTTCTATCTTAATTATTTTCGAAGATTGGTAGTCCTTGGGAGGTTTGTGTCAGCTACCCGAATTGCCACTCCAATTCATCGAATCCATCTCAGGAACATAAAGAAAACTTGCCAGAACACCATTCTATTAAATTTAAAGGTTCTACTTTTGTTGGTTTTGGAGATATGCTCGTTGCTCTTGTGCTCGTCCGGAAGTTTCCAAAATACGAACCCATGGTTCAAATTCTTTCAAATGTCAGTTTCCAATTTTACAGAAAAGGAAACATAACAGAACACCTTTGTACTAAAAATAAAAGTTCTATCTTTGTTGGTTGTGGAGATATACTCGTTTGCTCTGGGGCTCGTCCGGAAGCTTCCAAGATTTGAACCCATGGACCAAATTCTCACAAATTTCAGAAACATAAATCAAACATGAAGGAACACCATTCTGCCTAATTTAAAGGTTATATCTTTGTTGCATTTGGAGATAATATCATTTGCTCTGAGGCTCGTTCGGAAGCTTTCAAAATCCGAACCCAAGGACCAAATCCTCTCAAATTTCAGAGACCTAAATCAAACATGAAAAAACACCATTCAGCCAAATTTAAAGGTTATATATTTGTTGTTTTTGGAGATAATCTCATTTGCTCTGGGGCTCGTTCGGAAGCTTCCAAAATCCAAACTTATGGACCACATCCTCTTAAATTTTAGAGACATAAATCAAACTGGAAGAAACATCATTATCTCTGGGACTCGTTCGGAAGCTTCCAAAACCCGAACCCATGGACCAAATCTTCTCACATTTCAGAGACTTAAATAAAACATGAAAGAACACCACCCTGCCAAATTTAAAGGTTATATCTTTGTTGGTTTTGGAGATAATCTCATTTGCTCTGGTGCTCGTTCGGAAGCTTCCAAATCCAAACCCGTGGACCAAATCCTCTTAAATTTCAGAGGCCTAAATCATACATGAAAGAACACCATTCTGCCAAAAGTAAAGGTTATACCTTTATTGGTTTTGGAGATAAGCCCATTTGCTCTGGGGCTCGCTCGGAAGCTTCCAAAACCCAAACCCATAGACCAAATCCTCTTAAATTTCAGAGACATAAATCGAACGGGAAGAAACATCATTGTACAAAATTTGAAGGTTCTATCTTTGTTGCTTTTGGAGATAATCTCGTTTGCTCCGGAATCATTCGGAAGCTTCCAGAATCCGAGCCCATGGACGGATTTTGTCCAGATTCGAACTTAGCCTTTCTTTCGTAATTAGTAACCTACTATATAAATTTCATCAAGATAGCATCATTATTTTTTGAGTTATCGTGCGTACGGACGGACGGACGGACGGACATCGCTAAATCGACTCCGGCGGTGATCCTGATTCAGAATATATATACATGTCTATACCTAACTCGCTTCCTTTTGGTGGTTACAAACACCATACCAAAGTTAATATACCCTATACTTTAGGTGTAGGGTATAATAATTCAAAAGTTTCGCTTCACATTCGAGGTATAGTTTGTCAGTACCTAATAAGCTCTTTTTACAATAAAGAAATTTCTGAAGATTTTCCGAATATTGTTCGAATTCGTTTAGCCATTTACTTAAGTTTTTTTATTGAGTTTTCAGAATCATTGTAATTAATTCGTGTATAATGTTCCGCTGGTCGTCCATAACGTGTTGAATTATTATTGTTATTAAGTTCGAAATCTACTACTGAGTCGCTTCTTTAAATATCGCTTCTCATTCTTCTTCTGTCATTCATTTTAAAATATTATTTAAGAAAAGCTTACTTTAATGCTGAGTAGAACTTTAAAGGAAATTTATAAAATTTTTAAATTCAAAATTATTTATAAGGAATACAAATAAAGTAAATAAAACTTTTGAGAAAACAGGTATTTTTATTATCAAAAGCTATTCTGCTTGCTTACAGGAATTTTAACCTCCAAATTAAGTTCATATAATTCAAAACAAAAACAAATTCAACGTTATATTAAATTCATATAACTCAAAACAATGTTTAAAATATTGCCCATTTTACAATGACAATGAAACAACAATCTTTTCTTTTATATTTAAAACCGATTACTTATTACTTATTAAAATTTTGTGTCTGACTTTAATTTTAATTTTAAAACTTAATGCTATAATTTACTATTGAAGTTTCTGTTCATAAACACTTTCTTTTTTAACTGTCTTGCAAATGTTCGCAATTTCTTTTTTAATTAAACATTAAAACGATAGTTTTTTTTTACATTTTGTGCTTATTCACATCCCGGTTGAGTCCCCACGTGGTAATGTTTAAGAATGAAATAACAATTGACACAAATTATGAATTAATATTTTAGACTACAACTTATTTTATTTAATGATTAGTATTTAAAATTACGTTATTTAATGTTTAATTTCAATGTTTTAGATTTAATTTACAATTCAACTTTATATTCAATATTGTTTATATTCCTCTTTGCTTTTAAAATAAATTCAATTAATTACAACTTTCTTTAATTATACAAATATTAATTACGACTTCTTTAATTATATAAAATACAATAATTTTACTTCTGCTTGTATGAAATACTTTTAATATACTTTTAATACAAAAACTTCTATATGATCTTCCATCCACGTCCACGTTGTCTTAAGAAGTGCAATTGCCGGTAAGTGACTAAGTGAAGTTGGCGGTAAGTATATCTGACATATTTGACATTATTACTCTTTGTAAAATCAGTGATTCCGACTTGTTGTAAAATGTATTGTTTATTGGGTTATTTTTGTTCCACATATATACATATATATTTTAGTTTCTACTTTATTTAGTATTATTATTAGATTTACTATTATTAGTTTTATTAATTGTAAGTTTAAAAATTTAACAATTTTTGCTAGTGCTAGTGCTAGTGCTAGCCCTGGCAAGCACTAGCTGCCAGGGCTATCGGCTGTTAGTTTTATTTACTTGATTTCTATTTTTTTTTTTTTTTTTTTAATTTGTTTTGTTAATAATTAAATCAAAATAAGTTTTTTTGGTGCTTCGGTAGCCTAGTGGGTAGGCGTGTGGCGTATTAACCGAAGGAATGTGGGTTCGATCCCTGCACAGGTCGTAAGTGTTTTTTTCTTTACATACCCCCCTTACGACCAAATATAATGTAAATATATAGTATATAATATAAACAAAATAAATAATATTAGTATATAATTTAATAATTGTATAAAAACCTATAATGGCCTTAGTAGCCGATGGTTCAATAATATTGCATTACATTTATGTATGTAATATTAATATAAATAAATAAATAAGTTTTTTTTTTTAAAATAAAAAAATTGCACTACTTTTGCGTTTGCGATGAGATGTTATTGTATTAGTTTGAGATGTTGTTCTATTTTTGTGTTTATATTTTTTGCTGCAGTGAATGTTGAAAGGCTGTCGGTGCATATTACGGTTTTTTCTTTCTTTTTTTTTGCGTACTCGGAGGCGGATTGGATAGCCTCTGTCTCTGCTACAAATACGCTAGACTGATTTGGTAAATGGCCGCAAGCTACTGTAGCCCCACATTCTTTAACTATGGCGAAGGCCATACCATATTCATTTTTTGAGCCATCTGTGAAAATTATATGCCAATTGTTGTTCTTGAGGTACTCTCGTGTTTCAGCGAATAACGATATCTTAAATTTGTTGTGATACTCTTTTGGTACTTTACAAGGTTCGAGTTAAATTAATTGTTGTTTAGTAGCCAAGGTGGTAGTTGAAGTGGTTATTTAGTTCTTATTTTTATTTTCTTCGCAAGTTTAGTCTTTAGCACGTACATCTCCATTAGCGCTGATTTCATTTTCATGTTTATTTTTTGCTTTTAGTAATTTTAATTCCTTGTGGAGGATATAGCATGGACCAGTGTATAGTTTATGGAGCGTGAGGTATCTTATGTATTTCCTTCTATCTTCTAAGGATAGGAAACCGCCTTCGGCGAGTGGATTCTTTGTGGGTGTTGTTCTGTATGCTGTCACGCTTCTCCGAATTGCGTGCTTATGGTATGTTGCAGATATGGTGCTTTCATTTTGTTGGTTTTGGATTTTGGGCATTTGGAGTAGATTTGGAGGCCGTAGTCGATTTTGGATAGGATAGTTAGTTTAGTTAGGTTAATTAATATCTTGAGCAAAACTGTTATTCTTTAAAAAGTATTTAATTATGTTTAAACTGGCAGCTAGTTTTTCATTTAATTGGTTATAATGTTCTTTAAAGCTATTCTTATTGTCAAATGTTATTCCAAATATTTTTAAATTATCTACATTTTCTATCTGTTTATTTTTGTAATGTATTTCAAATTGTTTATAATAAATTTTTTTGCATACATGCATATGCTTACATTTTTGGAAAGATATGCTTACCGTTGAGTATTGTGTCCAATCATTGATTATTTTTATTCTGTCAGAAAAACTTTTTTTTATACTTGCAATGTCTTTTTGGCAACATATTATGTATAAATCGTCTGCATATATAAGTTAAGAAATTTCTTTCTTTTATTTAAATTTTTTAATAAAAGAAATATCGTTATATTATGGAGATGTACTCCTTCATTTATTATCAATTTTAGAGTAATTTCTTTTAGTAATGTTAAACATATTTAGTAAAATATTTCTAATAGTTAAACAGAGTTACAAAATTTCTTTACAAATTTTTGCTTATTTTAAAATCCTATATATAATTTATTGGTCTACATGAAAAGGTTACAAAATTTTTTTATAGATACTAAATATAATTTATTGATCTGCATTTGGTAAAAATTCTTAAAAATAATTTTTGCATTACAAAATATCTGTTCTTATTACTATACATTGTTGGTGGTCAGTATCACATAGGTCAATAAGCGGAACTTACTATAAGTGGATTTTCCAATATTTATTTTTAGTTCACAAATAATAATTTACACTTATTGAGCAAAACAAAGTACAAATTTTCTAAGTGTAATTCTTATTAAGTAATAAGACCAATATTTTATTTTTGGAACAATACAAAAAATAATATTTTAGTAAGAACCTTTTTTTCTTTTTTTATAAATGTAATTTTGTTGCTGTTTTTTGTTCTTTTCTTTTAAATGTAATTTAATAACAAAGTATTCGAATTTCAATTTATGACAATTTTTTTATTTGGTTAAAAATATTTATTTTGTTTATAAATTAAAGTTCTTTACTTTAATAATAATTACTCATTCGTTTACAATTGTATTTAAATGCCTATTAAGTAAAAATTATTTTAAGTTCAAAATAATATTAACAATTCGTTTATTTAAGTGTTTGTTAAAGAAATAACTTTTGGCTAGTTAAAAAATTTATTATTATTATTATTATTATTACTGCTATTATAAATGATTATTTAATTTTTGTTTTATTGACTAATGGACTATGATAACTCCTCCCCGCTTTAAATCAAATGTCCGCATTTAATAAATTCTTCTAAAATTCTTTTAATAAATCAATTTCTTTAGTATTGATATTGTTGATATTAGTTCTAATGATAGATGTTCTTGCAGTTCCTTTTTAATGAATTCAGGTTGAAGAATAGCTGGTAATACTTTGTCTGTTGGTATTTCTTTTGAAGAATAAGTTTTTTGCTCTATTATTATTGTTGAGTTATAAAATATAATTAAATAAGTTCCATTTATAAAATTTGATTCATGATTGACAACAACCGTTCCTGGGAATTGGTTCAGCAATAATATGCCCTCTGCTACTAGTTCCACTGATGGGATATGATGGTTAGTTGTCATATTGCATGCTGAGCTTTTACCTTTTATGATGTTCGGAATGCAGGTAGAGTTAGTTATGTCTATTATTTCATTTTCGTTACATATTGTAACATAATTAATTATTTTACAATTTTTTGATTTTATACCTAATATTTTTTCTTTATTTAATAAAATTTGTTCATAATCAATTTTTACTACTACATTTTCAATTTTTATTGCTTTAACTAATAATTTTACAAATATTTCATTTCGAGGTTAACGGAATTTCAATGAGATAGAACAAGCAAGTACCATTACTAATAACCTTTACATTAGAAAAATCTAACACTTCTTCGACATTTTCATAAGGAAAATTTTCTTCATCTAATACTTCGACCATAATTTCTATTTCTGATTTTGATAATAATATAAGATTTATTACTCCTAATTTTGCCCAATGAATGACATATTTTAAATTAACAATTGCTTCTTTAATCAATTTCAGTTTATACTGAATTTGAAGAACAGAATGATTATCGATTATAATTTTGTTTTTTTAAATTTTCTAAAATTTTGTTAGTTATTTCAATAATATCCTGTCATTATAAGTTTTATTTATTATCACCTGTTTATTATTATTTAACATATTATTTACTTTTTTTTTATCATAATATAGTCATCGTGATCTGGAGTACCTGCTATCCATTTCAAGGCAGAAGATCGTAAAATACTTAAGTCGATTGTGTGAATTAGTCGAAAATTTCCTTTTTATACCTTAGCTTGACCTGTCTTGATGACTACTATGTATGATCCGTTAAAATCCAATATCTGGACAATTCCAAGCACCATTTGCATTAAAAATCTAGAAACTCTTAAGATTTAATGTTTGAATTGTGAACTACCCTTTCTGTTGAGGTAATGATAGTTGTATAGGAAGAATTTGATTTTCGAAATTTTTGCTTTAAAAAGATCAATTTCATCGTGATGTGTTATTGTTACATCGCCACCGATAACTTTCTTTAATTATACAAATATTAATTACGACTTCTTTAATTATATAAAATACAATAATTTTACTTCTGCTTGTATGAAATACTTTTAATATACTTTTAATACAAAAACTTCTATATGATCTTCCATCCACGTCCACGTTGTCTTAAGAAGTGCAATTGCCGGTAAGTGACTAAGTGAAGTTGGCGGTAAGTATATCTGACATATTTGACATTATTACTCTTTGTAAAATCAGTGATTCCGACTTGTTGTAAAATGTATTGTTTATTGGGTTATTTTTGTTCCACATATATACATATATATTTTAGTTTCTACTTTATTTAGTATTATTATTAGATTTACTATTATTAGTTTTATTAATTGTATGTTTAAAAATTTAACAATTTTTTTTTTTTAGCACTAGCTGCCAGGGCTATCGGCTGTTAGTTTTATTTACTTGATTTCTATTTTTTTTTTTTTTTTTTTTTTTTTAATTTGTTTTGTTAATAATTAAATCAAAATAAGTTTTTTTGGGGCTTCGGTAGCCTAGTGGGTAGGCGTGTGGCGTATTAACCGAAGGAATGCGGGTTCGATCCTTGCACAGGTCGTAAGTGTTTTTTTCTTTACATACCCCCCTTACGACCAAATATAATGTAAATATATAGTATATAATATAAACAAAATAAATAATATTAGTATATAATTTAATAATTGTATAAAAACCTATAATGGCCTTAGTAGCCGATGGTTCAATAATATTGCATTACATTTATGTATGTAATATTAATATAAATAAATAAATAAGTTTTTTTTTTTAAAATAAAAAAATTGCACTACTTTTGCGTTTGCGATGAGATGTTATTGTATTAGTTTGAGATGTTGTTCTATTTTTGTGTTTATATTTTTTGCTGCAGTGAATGTTGAAAGGCTGTCGGTGCATATTACGGTTTTTTCTTTCTTTTTTTTTGCGTACTCGGAGGCGGATTGGATAGCCTCTGTCTCTGCTACAAATACGCTAGACTGATTTGGTAAATGGCCGCAAGCTACTGTAGCCCCACATTCTTTAACTATGGCGAAGGCCATACCATATTCATTTTTTGAGCCATCTGTGAAAATTATATGCCAATTGTTGTTCTTGAGGTACTCTCGTGTTTCAGCGAATAACGATATCTTAAATTTGTTGTGATACTCTTTTGGTACTTTACAAGGTTCGAGTTAAATTAATTGTTGTTTAGTAGCCAAGGTGGTAGTTGAAGTGGTTATTTAGTTCTTATTTTTATTTTCTTCGCAAGTTTAGTCTTTAGCACGTACATCTCCATTAGCGCTGATTTCATTTTCATGTTTATTTTTTGCTTTTAGTAATTTTAATTCCTTGTGGAGGATATAGCATGGACCAGTGTATAGTTTATGGAGCGTGCGGTATCTTATGTATTTCCTTCTATCTTCTAAGGATAGGAAACCGCCTTCGGCGAGTGGATTCTTTGTGGGTGTTGTTCTGTATGCTGTCACGCTTCTCCGAATTGCGTGCTTATGGTATGTTGCAGATATGGTGCTTTCATTTTGTTGGTTTTGGATTTTGGGCATTTGGAGTAGATTTGGAGGCCGTAGTCGATTTTGGATAGGATAGTTAGTTTAGTTAGGTTAATTAATATCTTGAGCAAAACTGTTATTCTTTAAAAAGTATTTAACTATGTTTAAACTGGCAGCTAGTTTTTCATTTAATTGGTTATAATGTTCTTTAAAGCTATTCTTATTGTCAAATGTTATTCCAAATATTTTTAAATTATCTACATTTTCTATCTGTTTATTTTTGTAATGTATTTCAAATTGTTTACAATAAATTTTTTTGCATACATGCATATGCTTACATTTTTGGAAAGATATGCTTACCGTTGAGTATTGTGTCCAATCATTGATTATTTTTATTCTGTCAGAAAAACTTTTTTTTATACTTGCAATGTCTTTTTGGCAACATATGATGTATAAATCGTCTGCATATATAAGTTAAGAAATTTCTTTCTTTTATTTAAATTTTTTAATAAAAGAAATATCGTTATATTATGGAGATGTACTCCTTCATTTATTATCAATTTTAGAGTAATTTCTTTTAGTAATGTTAAACATATTTAGTAAAATATTTCTAATAGTTAAACAGAGTTACAAAATTTCTTTACAAATTTTTGCTTATTTTAAAATCCTATATATAATTTATTGGTCTACATGAAAAGGTTACAAAATTTCTTTATAGATACTAAATATAATTTATTGATCTGCATTTGGTAAAAATTCTTAAAAATAATTTTTGCATTACAAAATATCTGTTCTTATTACTATACATTGTTGGTGGTCAGTATCACATAGGTCAATAAGCGGAACTTACTATAAGTGGATTTTCCAATATTTATTTTTAGTTCACAAATAATAATTTACACTTATTGAGCAAAACAAAGTACAAATTTTCTAAGTGTAATTCTTATTAAGTAATAAGACCAATATTTTATTTTTGGAACAATACAAAAAATAATATTTTAGTAAGAACCTTTTTTTCTTTTTTTATAAATGTAATTTTGTTGCTGTTTTTTGTTCTTTTCTTTTAAATGTAATTTAATAACAAAGTATTCGAATTTCAATTTATGACAATTTTTTTATTTGGTTAAAAATATTTATTTTGTTTATAAATTAAAGTTCTTTACTTTAATAATAATTACTCATTCGTTTACAATTGTATTTAAATGCCTATTAAGTAAAAATTATTTTAAGTTCAAAATAATATTAACAATTCGTTTATTTAAGTGTTTGTTAAAGAAATAACTTTTGGCTAGTTAAAAAATTTATTATTATTATTATTATTACTGCTATTATAAATGATTATTTAATTTTTGTTTTATTGACTAATGGACTATGATAACTCCTCCCCGCTTTAAATCAAATGTCCGCATTTAATAAATTCTTCTAAAATTCTTTTAATAAATCAATTTCTTTAGTATTGATATTGTTGATATTAGTTCTAATGATAGATGTTCCTGCAGTTCCTTTTTAATAAATTCAGGTTGAAGAATAGCTGGTAATACTTTGTCTGTTGGTATTTCTTTTGAAAAATAAGTTTTTTGCTCTATTATTATTGTTGAGTTATAAAATATAATTAAATAAGTTCCATTTATAAAATTTGATTCATGATTGACAACAACCGTTCCTGGGAATTGGTTCAGCAATAATATGCCCTCTGCTACTAGTTCCACTGATGGGATATGATGGTTAGTTGTCATATTGCATGCTGAGCTTTTACCTTTTATGATGTTCGGAATGCAGGTGGAGTTAGTTATTTCTATTATTTCATTTTCGTTACATATTGTTACATAATTAATTATTTTACAATTTTTTGATTTTATACCTAATATTTTTTCTTTATTTAATAAAATTTGTTCATAATCAATTTTTACTACTACATTTTCAATTTTTATTGCTTTAACTAATAATTTTACAAATATTTCATTTCGAGGTTAACGGAATTTCAATGAGATAGAACAAGCAAGTACCATTACTAATAACCTTTACATTAGAAAAATCTAACACTTCTTCGACATTTTCATAAGGAAAATTTTCTTCATCTAATACTTCGACCATAATTTCTATTTCTGATTTTGATAATAATATAAGATTTATTACTCCTAATTTTGCCCAATGAATGACATATTTTAAATTAACAATTGCTTCTTTAATCAATTTCAGTTTATACTGAATTTGAAGAACAGAATGCTTATCGATTATAATTTTGTTTTTTTAAATTTTCTAAAATTTTGTTAGTTATTTCAATAATATCCTGTCATTATAAGTTTTATTTATTATTACCTGTTTATTATTATTATTTAACATATTATTTACTTTTTTTTTATCATAATATAGTCATCGTGATCTGGAGTGCTATCCATTTTAAGGCAGAAGATCGTAAAATACTTAAGTCGATTGTGTGAATTAGTCGAAAATTTCCTTTTTATACCTTAGCTTGACCTGTCTTGATGACTACTATGTATGATCCGTTAAAATCCAATATCTGGACAATTCCAAGCACCATTTGCTAGAAACTAGAAAATGCTAGAAACTAGAAAAAATCTAGAAACTCTTAAGATTTAATGTTTGAATTGTGAACTACCCTTTCTGTTGAGGTAATGATAGTTGTATAGGAAGAATTTGATTTTCGAAATTTTTGCTTTAAAAAGATCAATTTCATCGTGATGTGTTATTGTTACATCGCCACCGATAGAATTAGCTTGAAATTAATTGAATGTTTTATCAGTCTAGGTCCGGAAGTTTCCAAAATACGAACCCATGGTTCAAATTCTTTCAAATGTCAGTTTCCAATTTTACAGAAAAGGAAACATAACAGAACACCTTTGTACTAAAAATAAAAGTTCTATCTTTGTTGGTTGTGGAGATATACTCGTTTGCTCTGGGGCTCGTCCGGAAGCTTCCAAGATTTGAACCCATGAACCAAATTCTCACAAATTTCAGAAACATAAATCAAACATGATGGAACACCATTCTGCCTAATTTAAAGGTTATATCTTTGTTGCATTTAGAGATAATATCATTTGCTCTGAAGCTCATTCGGAAGCTTTCAAAATCCGAACCCAAGGACCACATCCTCTCAAATTTCAGAGGCCTAAATCATACATGAAAGAACACCATTCTGCCATCATTTCCTCTGCGGCTCGTTCGGATGCTTCTAAAATTCGAATCCACGGTTCAAATTCTTTCAAATTTAAACCCATGGCCAAATCCTCTCAAATTTCAGAGACCTAAATCAAACATGAAAAAACACCATTCGGTCAAATTTAAAGGTTATATATTTGTTGTTTTTGGAGATAATCTCATTTGCTTTGCGGCTCGTTCGGAAGTTTCCAAAATCTAAACCCATGGACCACATCCTCTTAAATTTTAGAGACATAAATCAAACTGGAAGAAACATCATTATAAAAAATTTAAAGGTTCTATCTTTATTGGTTTTGGAGATAATCTCGTTTGCTCTGGGGCTCGTTCGGAAGCTTCCAAAACCCGAACCCATGGACCAAATCTTCTCACATTTCAGAGACTTAAATAAAACATGAAAGAACACCCCCCTGCCAAATTTAAAGGTTATATCTTTGTTGGTTTTGGAGATAATCTCATTTGCTCTGGTACTCGTTCGGAAGCTTCCAAATCGAAACCCGTGGACCAAATCCTCTTAAATTTCAGAGGCCTAAATCATACATGAAAGAACACCATTCTGCCAAAAGTAAAGGTTATATCTTTATTGGTTTTGGAGATAAGCCCATTTGCTCTGGGGCTCGCTCGGAAGCTTCCAAATCCAAACCCATGGACCAAATCCTCTTAAATTTCAGAGACATAAATCGAACGGGAAGGAACATCATTACACAAAATTTAAAGGTTCTATCTTTGTTGGTTTTGGAGATGGACCAAATCCTCTTAAATTTCAGAGACATAAATCGAACGGGAAGAAACATTGTACAAAATTTGAAGATTCTATCTTTGTTGCTTTTGGAGATAATCTCGTTTGCTCCGGAATCATTCGGAAGCTTCCAGAATCCGAGCCCATGGACGGATTTTGTCCAGATTCGAACTTAGCCTTTCTTTCGTAATTAGTAACCTACTATATAAATTTATATAAATATCGTGCGTACGGACGGACGGACATCGCTAAATCGACTCCGGCGGTGATCCTGATCCTGCTCAATAATCTTGATTGGTCTCCATTTAGCACTCTGATGAATGTATCGAGTGCTTTTTCACGATAAAAACGCGTCATAGCAATTAAAGCTTCTTGCTTTAATCCTATTGATGGAAGTTTATCAAGTATCATAGAAAGATTTTGATAAACTTCTTTGTAAAATTCTTGAAAAGTACTATTTTTCTGTCTCATTGTAGTCATATGATGTTCTAAAGTACCTATATTCCGTGTATCGGCATAGTGTAGATCTAGACAATCAACAATGTTTTCTCAGCATAATTATGTACCGTAATTACGTACCGCGATCAGAATTCCATAGCATTTGAATCTGCTTTTGAAGAATGTATAATGAATGAGTATTTCTGAAGTGGTTAAAAATGCTCAATATCCTTTCCACATTCTTCTTCTATGACCCATATTCGCCAGGTTCATTTGAAAATTGTCGCAAACTTTTAACTACATCTGGAACCTTATTCATTTCCTTTAAATTATAGTCATCGCCAAAATCTATTTCCAATTCCTCTATTTCTTCTTGGAAATCATTGTTTCCTAGTGCTTTGTGCGTTTCGTGTTGTACTATTTGTTTGATAGTTTCCCTTAAATTTGGAAGTTTCTCTTGATCATTTTCCTCCTCTTCTTCAATTGGGCTTAAATTTTAGTCTTAATTTTCGGGAGTAGAGGCAATTAGTTCTTATCTGCAAAAAGGAATAGGTCTTGACATTTTTATATATTTTTGTTATTAATAAAAAGTGGTTTCTTTAATTTTTTAGTTGATAAAAAAAGGAGGTAACACCAATAGGATACTAGATAAGTCTCTTAGACAACAAAAATTAAAATTGTCACTATTAATTTGATAAAAACAAAGTTTATGTGATAAAATGATAAAATTTTATATTGCTAGAATAAAATAATTTTCAATAAGTAAAAAATAAAAGTTTATAGAAACTTTATCGAAACTATTCGTATTGTCAAAAAAAGAAAATATATTTTTTTCTTTCTTTTTATTATATTGTTTATTCTTTTTCCTTTTAAATTTTTTGCTTGCTCTATCTGGCTAAAGTTTTTTCCTTTCTTTTTATTTTAACCAAATTACATTAACCAAAAGTTTATAGAAATTTTATAAAAAATATTCGTATTGTCAAAAAAAGAAAATATATTTTTTCTTTTCTTTTTATTATATTGTTTATTCTTTTTCCTTTTAAATTTTTTGCTTGCTCTATCTGGCCAAAGTTTTTACCTTTCTTTTTATTTTAACCAAAAATTATATTTAATTGATAAAATACTAAAATAGATTATTTTTATAAAAATTTAAACTCTACAAAATTGCCTTTAGACTTATAAAATATTATTATAATTGAATTAAATTATTGATTGTTGAAATTTAATCATAAAAAAGTCTAATTTTATTAATATGAATAGAACCTAGTTAGTAAAACTATGTTTTAATGAATTACAGATAGAACTAATTACTACGAAGCGCTTTCTACGGATAAAAAATTTTTATTCAGTATTCTCCTTTTTTTCCGTACAAATGCAGATGGATTTCCCAAAAAAATTTGGATCTCTAACTGACTTTTTAATTTTAATATATTTTTAATGAGCTTATCCTTTTCTCCGTACAGATTCCTTACAGACTTACTGACGGAAACTCTAAGAAAAAATCTTATTCTTTATTTAAATTTCCTTTGGTCTTTTCTTTTTATATGGCCAAAATTCTTTTTTAAATAAGTTTTTTTAGGAAAATTTTACTTTTTAAAGTTTTTAAATATTTTTTTATATGTGGCCAATTTCACTTTTTAAGAATATTTTTGTATGGCCAATTTTACATTAATTTTCAATTTTTGTTTTCTAATTATTCAATTTTTCTTTTTTTAATTTTATTATTATTATTTTTTTGAAATTTCCTCGTTTTCTCTTAATTGCCACATTAATTTTTCATAATGGGCTGCAAAATCCTCAGTGTCAGAATTATTATCTGTTACCACTTTGGACATTATAAGAAAGAGCAAGAAATATTTTCCTTAATAAAATTTTTTTTAAATATATATATTTTTTTTTATTTAGCCATTAATTTTTTTAAATATTTCTCTTTTTTTCTATGTCGAAATGGAATTTGAATATCCTTTATTTCTTTTTGAAAATTTTATAAAATAAAAGTAATAAATAACATTAATTACTATTAAAATTTGGTTACAATATTTTCTTTTGGATTGTTTATTCTTTTTTTTTCTTTTATTATTTTTTTATATTTTTTATTTAATGAAACAGCACTTACATAACAATTTGAACTGCCGTTTTCATAGTTGACCCCTGCACTCGTTGATAGTTAAAAATGGGTGTTTTCTGGTTGTTTAAACAAATTTGATACTGCTTTTACTGCTAAACGCCTTTTGTTATTTTATGTCACTTTAAAGGTTTTTCTCTTTCTTTTAATATTAAAAATTTTTTCCTCTTTAATTTTTAAATATTGTCGTTAATTTTACCAATTTACACGAATTTTAAATTTTATTTGTTTTGTTTTAGTTTATTTCACTTTTTAAATTTATACTGCACCTAGAGCAGCCTCACTCTAGGTTATGAAGAAGATAGGTTTGTTCACAGTAGAAAAATTTAACTTAACCAACTTCGATTGAACTGACTTTTCACTACGAACGAACGCGGGGTCCTTGGACCCTTGTATAAACTCTTCGGTAAATTCTTGGGTCCCTGTTCGGGTGCCAGTTAAGAAATTTCTTTCTTTTATTTAAATTTTTTAATAAAACAAATATCGTTATATTATGGAGATGTACTCCTTGCTTTATTATCAATTTTAGATTGATATTAGATTGATTCTTATAAGAATAAGTTTTTGGTCTACTATTATTGTTGAGTTGTAAAATATAATTAAATAAGTTCCATTTATAAATTTTGATTCATGATTGATAACAACAGTTCCTGTGAATTGGTTTAGCAATAATATGCCCTCTGCTACTAGTTCCACTGATGGGATATGATGGTTAGTTGTCATATTGCATGCTGAGCTTTTACCTTTTATGATGTTCGGAATGCAGGTGGAGTTAGTTATGTCTATTATTTCATTTTCGTTACATATTGTTACATAATTAATTATTTTACAATTTTTTGATTTTATACCTAATATTTTTTCTTTATTTAATAAAATTTGTTCATAATCAATTTTTACTACAACATTTTCAATTTTTATTGCTTTAACTAATAATTTTACAAATATTTCATTTCGGGGTTAACGGAATTTCAATGAGATAGAACAAGCAAGTACCATTACTAATAAACTTTACATTAGAAAAATCTAACACTTCTTCGACATTTTCATAAGGAAAATTTTCTTCATCTAATACTTCGACCATAATTTCTATTTCTGATTTTGATAATAATATAAGATTTATTACTCCTAATTTTGCCCAATGAATGACATATTTTAAATTAACAATTGCTTCTTTAATCAATTTCAGTTTATACTGATTTTGAAGAACAGAATGATTATCGATTATACTTTTGTTTTTTAAATTTTCTAAAATTTTGTTAGTTATTTCAATAATATTCTGTCATTATAAGTTTTATTTATTATTATTTAACATATTTACTTTTTTCTTTATCATAATATAGTCATCGTGATCTGGAGTACCTGCTATCCATTTCAAGGCAGAAGATCGTAGAATACTCAAGTCGATTGTGTGAATTAGTCGAAAATTTCCTTTTTATACCTTAGCTTGACCTGTAATAATATGCCCTCTGCTACTAGTTCCACTGATGGGATATGATGGTTATTTGTCATATTGCATGCTGAGTTTTTACCTTTTATGATGTTCGGAATGCAGGTGGAGTTAGTTATGTCTATTATTTCATTTTCGTTACATATTGTTACATAATTAATTATTTTACAATTTTTTGATTTTATACCTAATATTTTTTCTTTATTTAATAAAATTTGTTCATAATCAATTTTTACTACTACATTTTCAATTTTTATTGCTTTAACTAATAATTTTACAAATATTTCATTTCGAGGTTAACGGAATTTCAATGAGATAGAACAAGCAAGTACCATTACTAATAACCTTTACATTAGAAAAATCTAACACTTCTTCGACATTTTCATAAGGAAAATTTTCTTCATCTAATACTTCGACCATAATTTCTATTTCTGATTTTGATAATAATATAAGATTTATTACTCCTAATTTTGCCCAATGAATGACATATTTTAAATTAACAATTGCTTCTTTAATCAATTTCAGTTTATACTGAATTTGAAGAACAGAATGATTATCGATTATAATTTTGTTTTTTTAAATTTTCTAAAATTTTGTTAGTTATTTCAATAATATCCTGTCATTATAAGTTTTATTTATTATTACCTGTTTATTATTATTTAACATATTATTTACTTTTTTTTTATCATAATATAGTCATCGTGATCTGGAGTACCTGCTATCCATTTCAAGGCAGAAGATCGTAAAATACTTAAGTCGATTGTGTGAATTAGTCGAAAATTTCCTTTTTATACCTTAGCTTGACCTGTCTTGATGACTACTATGTATGATCCGTTAAAATCCAATATCTGGACAATTCCAAGCACCATTTGCATTAAAAATCTAGAAACTCTTAAGATTTAATGTTTGAATTGTGAACTACCCTTTCTGTTGAGGTAATGATAGTTGTATAGGAAGAATTTGATTTGCGAAATTTTTGCTTTAAAAAGATCAATTTCATCGTGATGTGTTATTGTTACATCGCCACCGATAACTTTCTTTAATTATACAAATATTAATTACGACTTCTTTAATTATATAAAATACAATAATTTTACTTCTGCTTGTATGAAATACTTTTAATATACTTTTAATACAAAAACTTCTATATGATCTTCCATCCACGTCCACGTTGTCTTAAGAAGTGCAATTGCCGGTTAGTGACTAAGTGAAGTTGGCGGTAAGTATATCTGACATATTTGACATTATTACTCTTTGTAAAATCAGTGATTCCGACTTGTTGTAAAATGTATTATTTATTGGGTTATTTTTGTTCCACATATATACATATATATTTTAGTTTCTACTTTATTTAGTATTATTATTAGATTTACTATTATTAGTTTTATTAATTGTATGTTTAAAAATTTAACAATTTTTTTTTTTAGCACTAGCTGCCAGGGCTATCGGCTGTTAGTTTTATTTACTTGATTTCTATTTTTTTTTTTTTTTTTTTAATTTGTTTTGTTAATAATTAAATCAAAATAAGTTTTTTTGGGGCTTCGGTAGCCTAGTGGGTAGGCGTGTGGCGTATTAACCGAAGGAATGCGGGTTCGATCCTTGCACAGGTCGTAAGTGTTTTTTTCTTTACATACCCCCCTTACGACCAAATATAATGTAAATATATAGTATATAATATAAACAAAATAAATAATATTAGTATATAATTTAATAATTGTATAAAAACCTATAATGGCCTTAGTAGCCGATGGTTCAATAATATTGCATTACATTTATGTATGTAATATTAATATAAATAAATAAATAAGTTTTTTTTTTTTAAATAAAAAAATTGCACTACTTTTGCGTTTGCGATGAGATGTTATTGTATTAGTTTGAGATGTTGTTCTATTTTTGTGTTTATATTTTTTGCTGCAGTGAATGTTGAAAGGCTGTCGGTGCATATTACGGTTTTTTCTTTCTTTTTTTTTGCGTACTCGGAGGCGGATTGGATAGCCTCTGTCTCTGCTACAAATACGCTAGACTGATTTGGTAAATGGCCGCAAGCTACTGTAGCCCCACATTCTTTAACTATGGCGAAGGCCATACCATATTCATTTTTTGAGCCATCTGTGAAAATTATATGCCAATTGTTGTTCTTGAGGTACTCTCGTGTTTCAGCGAATAACGATATCTTAAATTTGTTGTGATACTCTTTTGGTACTTTACAAGGTTCGAGTTAAATTAATTGTTGTTTAGTAGCCAAGGTGGTAGTTGAAGTGGTTATTTAGTTCTTATTTTTATTTTCTTCGCAAGTTTAGTCTTTAGCACGTACATCTCCATTAGCGCTGATTTCATTTTCATGTTTATTTTTTGCTTTTAGTAATTTTAATTCCTTGTGGAGGATATAGCATGGACCAGTGTATAGTTTATGGAGCGTGCGGTATCTTATGTATTTCCTTCTATCTTCTAAGGATAGGAAACCGCCTTCGGCGAGTGGATTCTTTGTGGGTGTTGTTCTGTATGCTGTCACGCTTCTCCGAATTGCGTGCTTATGGTATGGTGCAGATATGGTGCTTTCATTTTGTTGGTTTTGGATTTTGGGCATTTGGAGTAGATTTGGAGGCCGTAGTCGATTTTGGATAGGATAGTTAGTTTAGTTAGGTTAATTAATATCTTGAGCAAAACTGTTATTCTTTAAAAAGTATTTAACTATGTTTAAACTGGCAGCTAGTTTTTCATTTAATTGGTTATAATGTTCTTTAAAGCTATTCTTATTGTCAAATGTTATTCCAAATATTTTTAAATTATCTACATTTTCTATCTGTTTATTTTTGTAATGTATTTCAAATTGTTTACAATAAATTTTTTTGCATACATGCATATGCTTACATTTTTGGAAAGATATGCTTACCGTTGAGTATTGTGTCCAATCATTGATTATTTTTATTCTGTCAGAAAAACTTTTTTTTATACTTGCAATGTCTTTTTGGCAACATATGATGTATAAATCGTCTGCATATATAAGTTAAGAAATTTCTTTCTTTTATTTAAATTTTTTAATAAAAGAAATATCGTTATATTATGGAGATGTACTCCTTCATTTATTATCAATTTTAGAGTAATTTCTTTTAGTAATGTTAAACATATTTAGTAAAATATTTCTAATAGTTAAACAGAGTTACAAAATTTCTTTACAAATTTTTGCTTATTTTAAAATCCTATATATAATTTATTGGTCTACATGAAAAGGTTACAAAATTTCTTTATAGATACTAAATATAATTTATTGATCTGCATTTGGTAAAAATTCTTAAAAATAATTTTTGCATTACAAAATATCTGTTCTTATTACTATACATTGTTGGTGGTCAGTATCACATAGGTCAATAAGCGGAACTTACTATAAGTGGATTTTCCAATATTTATTTTTAGTTCACAAATAATAATTTACACTTATTGAGCAAAACAAAGTACAAATTTTCTAAGTGTAATTCTTATTAAGTAATAAGACCAATATTTTATTTTTGGAACAATACAAAAAATAATATTTTAGTAAGAACCTTTTTTTCTTCTTTTAAAAATGTAATTTTGTTGCTGTTTTTTGTTCTTTTCTTTTAAATGTAATTTAATAACAAAGTATTCGAATTTCAATTTATGACAATTTTTTTATTTGGTTAAAAATATTTATTTTGTTTATAAATTAAAGTTCTTTACTTTAATAATAATTACTCATTCGTTTACAATTGTATTTAAATGCCTATTAAGTAAAAATTATTTTAAGTTCAAAATAATATTAACAATTCGTTTATTTAAGTGTTGTTAAAGAAATAACTTTTGGCTAGTTAAAAAATTTATTATTATTATTACTGCTATTATAAATGATTATTTAATTTTTGTTTTATTGACTAATGGACTATGATAACTCCTCCCCGCTTTAAATCAAATGTCCGCATTTAATAAATTCTTCTAAAATTCTTTTAATAAATCAATTTCTTTAGTATTGATATTGTTGATATTAGTTCTAATGATAGATGTTCTTGCAGTTCCTTTTTAATAAATTCAGGTTGAAGAATAGCTGGTAATACTTTGTCTGTTGGTATTTCTTTTGAAAAATAAGTTTTTTGCTCTATTATTATTGTTGAGTTATAAAATATAATTAAATAAGTTCCATTTATAAAATTTGATTCATGATTGACAACAACCGTTCCTGGGAATTGGTTCAGCAATAATATGCCCTCTGCTACTAGTTCCACTGATGGGATATGATGGTTAGTTGTCATATTGCATGCTGAGCTTTTACCTTTTATGATGTTCGGAATGCAGGTGGAGTTAGTTATTTCTATTATTTCATTTTCGTTACATATTGTTACATAATTAATTATTTTACAATTTTTTGATTTTATACCTAATATTTTTTCTTTATTTAATAAAATTTGTTCATAATCAATTTTTACTACTACATTTTCAATTTTTATTGCTTTAACTAATAATTTTACAAATATTTCATTTCGAGGTTAACGGAATTTCAATGAGATAGAACAAGCAAGTACCATTACTAATAACCTTTACATTAAAAAAATCTAGCACTTCTTCGACATTTTCATAAGGAAAATTTTCTTCATCTAATACTTCGACCATAATTTCTATTTCTGATTTTGATAATAATATAAGATTTATTACTCCTAATTTTGCCCAATGAATGACATATTTTAAATTAACAATTGCTTCTTTAATCAATTTCAGTTTATACTGAATTTGAAGAACAGAATGATTATCGATTATAATTTTGTTTTTTTAAATTTTCTAAAATTTTGTTAGTTATTTCAATAATATCCTGTCATTATAAGTTTTATTTATTATTACCTGTTTATTATTATTTAACATATTATTTACTTTTTTTTTATCATAATATAGTCATCGTGATCTGGAGTACCTGCTATCCATTTCAAGGCAGAAGATCGTAAAATACTTAAGTCGATTGTGTGAATTAGTCGAAAATTTCCTTTTTATACCTTAGCTCGACTAAATACAGGAATTTTTATCCTTTTCCTTTTAATTGGAAATTTGGTTTCCATATATTATTCTGCCATTGCCGATTAAAATTTCCTCTATTATAAGGTCTAGCAAATTGTTGTTGGATATTTCGGAGGTTATTTCCATTTAGTAAAGAATGCGAAGTTCCTGGTTGACTAATTTGTTGTGTGCCCATTTTATTCCCGAAATATGTTCGTTGATTCATATTTTCTAATTTCGTACACATATGTAATGCCTGAGGAAGATCCTTGAGTTCTTTTATGCTTAATAATCTTGATTGGTCTCCATTTAGTCCTCTGATGAATGTATCGAGTGCTTTTTCACGATAAAAACGCGTCATAGCAATTAAAGCTTCTTACTTTAATCCTATTGATGGAAGTTTATCAAGTATCATAGAAAGATTTTGATAAACTTCTTTGTAAAATTCTTGAAAAGTACTATTTTTCTGTCTCATTGTAGTCATATGATGTTCTAAAGTACCTATATTCCGTGTATCGGCATAGTGTAGATCTAGACAATCAACAATTTTTTCCCAGCATAATGGTGTACTGTAAGATTCTAGGATGTTATCAGCTTCTCCCGTAATTTTATTACGTACCGCGATCAGAATTCCATAGCATTTGAATCTGCTTTAGAAGAATTTATAATGAATGAGTATTTCTGAAGTGGTGCATGTGTAAGTATAGGGTGTTCAAAATTGAGGTATCATTTTAATTTTAATAAAAAAAAGAATTTTTTTTTGAAATATTAAATATATTTTTATTTTAATTTATTACAAATAGGTTCCGGTTAATAATGAAAAATTATGTCGGCCAAGTGGCCTCCTCTACTACTTCGGCGGGCTTCCAATCTTTTACCAAAATTCTGAATCACGTTGTTCAATAAACTGTTCTCAATGGTTGAAATCTGCTCGATAATGTTGTTTTTAAGCTCTTGAATTGTTGTGGGATTATTGCTGTACACTTTCGATTTCACAAAACTACACAAAAAATAATCCAAAGGTGTCAAATCGCACGATCTTGGTGGCCACATCACTTCTCCTCTACGAGAAATAATGCGATCTTCGAACTTTTCCTTCAAAAGATCCATTGTTTCTCTTGCTGTGTGGCAAGTGGCACCGTCCTGTTGAAACCACATATTCTTTTCGTCCTAATCATCAATTTCCCGCCACAAAAAGCTTCGAATCATCTCCCTGTAGCGATTTCCATTGACCGTAATCGCATTTCCATTTGCGTTTTCAAAAAAATATGGTCCGATGATTCCTCCTGACCACAAACCACACCAAACCGTAACTTTTTTGTGGATGTGCTGGTTGCTCTAAGATAACCCTTACATTCTCTTCACCCCAAATGCGGCAATTCTGTTTATTGACGTAGCCATTGAGCTGGAAATGAGCTTCGTCGGTGAAGATTATTTTGTTAAAAAAATTCTCATTTTCTTCTTGTTTTTCGATTGCCCTAGAAACGAATTGCCGACATATTGCATGGTCAGTTGGTTTTAATTCTTGCGTCAGCTGGATCTTATAAGCCTTTAAATGGAGATCACGATGCAAAATGTTGAATAATGTGGATGGTTTGATGTTTATTTGCTGCGAACGATGACGAATGGAAGTTTTTGGATCTTCTTCAACACTTCTGCTCACAGCTGCTACATTCTCGGTTGAACGGCCACTACGTTGATAAATGTTGCCTCTGTTATCAAGAACAGATCCACAGATCCAGATCAAGAACAGATCTACAGATGGCACGATTTGTTGGAGCATTTTCTCTACCAAATTTTGTTCGAAATTTCCTAATTACATCTTGAAAACTTTTACCATTTTCAAAAAATGTTGTAATAACAAAAACACGTTGTTCCTTCGTGTAACTATCATATTAACTAACCGGAATGTATTTAAAATATACCTAAAGAAACCTCGTATAAAAATTTAAGGTAGAAAAAAAATGGCGGCAAAATCAAAATGATACCTCAATTTTGAACACCCTATATTACGGGTACGTTAAGGTCAACGCCAAGTAATTCACTGGATGCACTTCTATACCTTCTCCCGGCTGACCTTCATATTAAATTTCTATCCTGTTGTAGTGCAATCAGACTTCGAGAGAATGGATACTGGCGTGCAAAACCCAATGCACACAGCAGTATTCTAAGCTCGATATATCATGATCAGCCAGATTCCGCAGACTACGTAATGCCATGTTTGGAAATTACCAAGAACGTTAAAGTCAATATTCCATCAAGAAGGGAATGAAAGCAAAAAAACCCCTTGGAAGAAGTTGACACCGCACTCTTCACTGATAGTTCAAAGATGGAGTGTGGTGTTGGTGCGAGTGTCTATTCAGAATCACTAAAAATAGAACATGCTTTCCGTCTGCCAGATAAAGCGAGTGTATTTCAAGCTGAAATGCTAGGAATCTTGAAAGCATGCCAAATACTAGGGAACAATTCTTCTCTGAGAGGAAGCATTGCAATAGTTACGGACAGCCAAGCAGCAATTGCGGCTCTCAACTCTGCAATAATAACATCTAAGCTCGTCAAGAAATGCTTTGAATTCTTAAGCTCGAATGTAAGTAATCAATTCAATGTTAAATAACTGTGGGTTCCGGGACATAGGAACATCGCAGGAAATGAACATGCTGATGAGTTAGCAAGGAGGGGTTCCAGCCTAAATGTTTCACTGGCAGAACAGGTAGAGCCCCCGCTAAACAGCGTTAAGAGAGATATTTTCCTCCACTTTTTGTTCTTAGCAAATAGAAGGTGGAACGAACTAGCCACATGTTGTACGGCCAAGAAATGATAATGTATAATGGCCATCGTATGATAAAAAAAGAATCGAAAATCTATTGAAGCTATCCCGACGGAAGCCAGAACAATAGGTGTGTTCACGGGCCTGTGGCCAATTGATGAACATGCGGCCAGAATATGTATCCCATTCAATTCATCATGCCCCAGCTGTGGTGAACAGAATGAGAAAGAATCCATTACACACTTCACCTGTAAGTGCCCTGCGCTGACGAGGGCCAGAATAGCAATTCTGGGTAGCCATCAATTCAAGTTCTTAGTGATCTAGCGGTTAAGCAACTTGTAGAAATGGTAAGATTTCTTAACGCAACGACATAGATCCAAAATTAAACTAATATAGCCCTATTATAAGCCTTGTGGTCACAGAAGTGGTAGCAAAACGGTGCTAATGCACTAATTGGGGTCACTGCCAGGAGCAGCGGTAGCCAGCCACTCACACCAACCAACCAACCATTTCTGAAGTGGTTAAAAATGCTTAATATCCTTCCCACATTCTTCTTCTATGACCCATATTCGCCAGGTTCACCTGAAAATTGTCGCAAACTTTTAACTACATCTGGAACCTTATTCATTTACTTTAAATTATAGTCATCGCCAAAATCTATTTCCAATTCCTCTACTTCTTCTTGGAAATCATTGTTTCCTAGTGCTTTGTGCGTTTCGTCTTGCACTATTTGTTTGATAATTTCCCTTAAATTTAGAAGTTTCCCTTGATCATTTTCCTCCTCTTCTTCAATTGGGCTTAAATTTTAGTCTTAATTTTCGGAAGTAGAGGCAATTAGTTCTTGTCTGCCAAAAGGTATAGGTCTTAACATTTTTACATATTTTTGTTATAAATGAAAAGTGGTTTCTTTAATTTTTTAGTTGATAAAAAAAGGAGCTAACACCATAGGATACTAAGAGATTCTACTAAGAGGATTCTTAGACAAAAATAAATAAAAATGTCACTATTAATTTGATAAAAACAAAGTTTATATGATATAATGATAAAATTTTATATTGTTAGAATAAAATAATTTTCAATAAGTAAAAAACAAAAGTTTATAGAAATTTTATAAAAACTATTCGTATTGTCAAAACAAGAAAATATATTTTTTCCTTTCTTTTTATTATATTGTTTATTCTTTTTCCTTTTAAATTTTTTGCTTGCTCTATATGGCCAAAGTTTTTTTCCTTTCTTTTCATTTTAACCAAAAATTATATTTAATTGATAAAATACTAAAATAGATTATTTTTATAAAAACTTAAACTCTACAAAATTACCTTTAGACTTATAAAATATTATTATAATTGAATTAAATTATTGATTGTTGAAATTTAATCATAAAAAAGTCTAATTTTATTAATATGAATAGTAACTAATTAGTAAAACTATGTTTTAATAGAATTACAGATAGAACTAATTACTACGAAGCGCTTTTTACGGATAAAAAATTTTTTAGTATTCTCCTTTTTTTCCGTACAAATGCAGATGGATTTTCCAAAAAAATTTTGATCTCTAACTGACTTTTTAATTTTAATATATTTTTAATAAGCATATGCTTTTCTCCATACAGAAGCGGATACTTACTGACGGAAACTCTAAGAAAAAATCTTATTCTTTATTTTAATTTCCTTTGGTCTTTTCTTTTTATATGGCCAAAATTCTTTTTTAAATATGTTTTTTTAGGAAAATTTTACTTTTTAAACTTTTTAAATATTTTTTTATATGTGGCCAATTTCACTTTTTAAGAATATTTTTTATATGGCCAATTTTACATTAATTTTCAATTTTTGTTTTCTAATTATTGAATTTTGCTTTTTTTAATTTTATTATTATTTTTTTTTAAATTTCCTCGTTTTCTCTTAATTGCCACATTAATTTTTCATAATGGGCTGCAAAATCCTCAGTGTCAGAATTATTATCTGTTACCACTTTGGACATTATAAGAAAGAGCAAGAAATATTTTACTTAATAAAATTCTTTTTAAATATATATATTTTTTTTTATTTAGCCAGTAATTTCTTTAAATATTTCTCTTTTTTTCTATGTCGAAATGGAATTTGAATATCCTTTATTTCTTTTTGAAAATTTAACAAAATAAGAGTAATAAAAAACATTAATTACTATTAAAATTTGGTTACAATATTTTCTTTTGAATTGTTTTTTCTTTTATTATTTTTTTATATTTTTTATTTAATAAAACAGCACTTACATAACAATTTGAACTGCCGTTTTCATAGATGACCCCTGCACTCGTTGATAGTTAATTTTTAAATAATAACTCTTTAATTTTTAAATAATGTCCTTCATTTTACCAATTTACGCGAATTTTAAATTTTATTTGTTTTGTTTTACTGCACCCAGAGCAGCCTCACTCTAGGTTATGAAGAAGATAGGTTTATTCACAGTATAAAAATTTAACTTAACCAACTTCGATTGAACCGACTTTTCACTACGAACGAACGTGGGGTCCTTGAACCCTTGTATAAACTCTTCGGTAAATTCTCGGGTCCCTGCTCGGGCGCCAGTTAAGAAATTTCTTTCTTTTATTTAAATTTCTTAATAAAACAAATATCGTTATATTATGGAAATGTACTCCTTGCTTTATTATCAATTTTAGATTTATATTAGATTGATTCTTATAAGAATAAGTTTTTGGTGTACTATTATTGTTGAGTTGTAAAATATAATTAAATAAGTTCCATTTATAAATTTTGATTCATGATTGATAACAACAGTTCCTGTGAATTGGTTTAGCAATAACATGCCCTCTGCAACTAGTTCCACTGATGGGATATGATGGTTATTTGTCATATTGCATGCTGAGTTTTTACCTTTTATGATGTTCGGAATGCAGGTGGAGTTAGTTATGTCTATTATTTCATTTTCGTTACATATTGTTACATAATTAATTATTTTACAATTTTTTGATTTTATACCTAATATTTTTTCTTTATTTAATAAAATTTGTTCATAATCAATTTTTACTACTACATTTTCAATTTTTATTGCTTTAACTAATAATTTTACAAATATTTCATTTCGAGGTTAACGGAATTTCAATGAGATAGAACAAGCAAGTACCATTACTAATAACCTTTACATTAGAAAAATCTAACACTTCTTCGACATTTTCATAAGGAAAATTTTCTTCATCTAATACTTCGACCATAATTTCTATTTCTGATTTTGATAATAATATAAGATTTATTACTCCTAATTTTGCCCAATGAATGACATATTTTAAATTAACAATTGCTTCTTTAATCAATTTCAGTTTATACTGAATTTGAAGAACAGAATGATTATCGATTATACTTTTGTTTTTTTAAATTTTCTAAAATTTTGTTAGTTATTTCAATAATATCCTGTCATTATAAGTTTTATTTATTATCACCTGTTTATTATTATTTACTTTTTTCTTTATCATAATATAGTCATCGTGATCTGGAGTACCTGCTATCCATTTCCAGGCAGAAGATCGTAAAATACTCAGGTCGATTGTGTAAATTAGTCGAAAATTTCCTTTTTATACCTTAGTTTGACCTGTCTTAATGGCTACTATGTGTGATCCGTTAAAATCCAATATCTGAATACCATTTGCATTTAAAATCGAGAAACTATTAAGATTTAATGTTTGATTTGTGAACTACCCTTTCTGTAGAGGTAATGATAGTTATTTGAATTTGATTTTCGGAATTTTTCCTTTGAAAAGATCAATTTAATCGTGATGTGTTATTATTACATCGCCACCGATAGAATTAGCTTGAAATTTATTGGATGTTTTATCAGTATAGGTCCTAGGATGAATGTAATTTTTATTTGAACCAGTATCTATTAGAAATTTAATTATCTCCCCATTCCCCACTAATTATTCAATATAAGAGAGCGAGAAATGTTTTAATCTAAAAAAGGATTAAGGTTCAAGTTGCATGATGAACTCTGAATACAGGAAATTTTATCCTTTTCCTTTTGATTGGAAATTTGGTTTCCATGTATTATTCTGCCATTGCCGATTAAAATTTCCTCTATTATAAGGTCTAGCAAATTGTTGTTGGATATTTCGGAGGTTATTTCCATTTAGTGAAGAATGCCAAGTTCCTGGTTGACTAATTTGTTGTGTGCCCATTTTATTCCCAAAATATGTTCGTTGATTCATATTTTCTAATTTCGTACACATATGTAATGCCTGAGGAAGATCCTTGAGTTCTTTTATGCTCAATAATCTTGATTGGTCTCCATTTAGTCCTCTGATGAATGTATCGAGTGCTTTTTCACGATAAAAACGCGTCATAGCAATTAAGCTTCTTACTTTAATCCTATTGATGAGAGTTTATCAAGTATCATAGAAAGATTTTGATAAACTTCTTTGTAAAATTCTTCAAAAGTACTATTTTTCTGTCTCATTGTAGTCACATGATGTTCTAAAGTACCTATATATTGGCATAGTACCTATATTCCATGTATCGGCATAGTGTAGATCTAGACAACCAACAATTTTTTCCCAGCTTGATAAAAAAAGGAGCTAACACCAATAGGATACTAAGAGATTCTACTAAGAGGATTCTTAGACAAAAATAAATAAAATTGTCACTATTAATTTGATAAAAACAAAGTTTATGTGATAAAATGATAAAATTTTATATTGTTAGAATAAAATAATTTTCAATAAGTAAAAAACAAAACTTTATAGAAATTTTATAAAAAATATTCGTATTGTCAAAAAAAGAAAATATATTTTTTCCTTTCTTTTTATTATATTGTTTATTCTTTTTCCTTTTAAATTTTTTGCTTGCTCTATCTGGCCAAAGTTTTTACCTTTCTTTTTATTTTAACCAAAAATTATATTTAATTGATAAAATACTAAAATAGATTATTTTTATAAAAACTTAAACTCTACAAAATTACCTTTAGACTTATAAAATATTATTATAATTGAATTAAATTATTGATTGTTGAAATTTAATCATAAAAAAGTCTAATTATATTAATATGAATAGTAACTAATTAGTAAAACTATGTTTTAATAGAATTACAGATATAACTAATTACTACGAAGCGCTTTTTACGGATAAAAAATTTTTTAGTATTCTCCTTTTTTTCCGTACAAATGCGGATGGATTTCCCAAAAAAATTTTGATCTCTAACTGACCTTTTAATTTTAATATATATGTAATTAGCATATCCTTTTCTCCGTACAGACGCGGATACTTACTGACGAGAACTCTAAGAAAAAATCTTATTCTTTATTTTAATTTCCTTTGGTCTTTTCTTTTTATATGGCCAAAATTCCTTTTTAAATATGTTTTTTTAGGAAAATTTTACTTTTTAAAGTTTTTAAATATTTTTTTATATGTGGCCAATTTCACTTTTTAAGAATATTTTTGTATGGCCAATTTTACATTAATTTTCAATTTTTGTTTTCTAATTATTCAATTTTTCTTTTTTTAATTTTATTATTATTATTTTTTTTAAATTTCCTCGTTTTCTCTTAATTGCCACATTAATTTTTCATAATGGGCTGCAAAATCCTCAGTGTCAGAATTATTATCTGTTACCACTTTGGACATTATAAGAAAGAGCAAGAAATATTTTCCTTAATAAATTTTTTTTTAAATATATATATTTTTTTTATTTAGCCAGTAATTTTTTTAAATATTTCTCTTTTTTTCTATGTCGAAATGGAATTTGAATATCCTTTATTTCTTTTTGAAAATTTTACAAAATAAGAGTAATAAAAAACATTAATTACTATTAAAATTTGGTTACAATATTTTCTTTTGGATTGTTTTTTCTTTTTTTTTTCTTTTATTATTTTTTTCTATTTTTTATTTAATAAAACAGCACTTACATTACAATTTGAACTGCCGTTTTCATAGTTGACCCCTGCACTCGTTGATAGTTAAAAATGGGTGTTTTCTGGTTGTTTAAACAAATTTGATACTGCTTTTACTGCTGAACGCCTTTTGTTATTTTATGTCATTGTATAGTTTATTTTATATCTTTTAATATTAAAAATTGTTTCCTCTTTAATTTTTAAATAATGTCGTTAATTTTACCAATTTACGCGAATTTAAAATTTTATTTGTCTTGTTTTAGTTTATTTCACTTTTTAAATTTATACTGCACCTAGAGCAGCCTCACTCTAGGTTATGAAGAAGATAGGTTTATTCACAGTATAAAAATTTAACTTAACCAACTTCGGTTGTACCGACTTTTCACTACGAACGAACGCGGGGTCCTTGAACCCTTGTATAAACTCTTCGGTAAATTCTTGGGTCCCTGCTCGGGCGCCAGTTAAGAAATTTCTTTCTTTTATTTAAATTTTTTAATAAAACAAATATCGCTATATTATGGAAATGTACTCCTTGCTTTATTATCAATTTTAGATTGATATTAGATTGATTCTTATAAGAATAAGTTTTTTGGTCTACTATTATTGTTGAGTTGTAAAATATAATTAAATAAGTTCCATTTATAAATTTTAATTCGTGATTGATAACAACAGTTCCTGTGAATTGGTTTAGCAATAACATGCCCTCTGCTACTAGTTCCACTGATGGGATATGATGGTTATTTGTCATATTGCATGCTGAGTTTTTACCTTTTATGATGTTCGGAATGCAGGTGGAGTTAGTTATGTCTATTATTTCATTTTCGTTACATATTGTTACATAATTAATTATTTTACAATTTTTTGATTTTATACCTAATATTTTTTCTTTATTTAATAAAATTTGTTCATAAACAATTTTTACTACTACATTTTCAATTTTTATTGCTTTAACTAATAATTTTATAAATATTTCATTTCAAGGTTAACGGAATTTCAATGAGATAGAACAAGCAAATACCATTACTAATAACCTTTACATAAGAAAAATCTAACACTTCTTCGACATTTTCATAAGGAAAATTTTCTTCATCTAATACTTCGACCATAATTTCTGTTTCTGATTTTGATAATAATATAAGAATCATTACTCCTAATTTTGCCCAATGAATGACATATTTTAAATTAACAATTGCTCCTTTAATCAATTTCAGTTTATACTGAATTTGAAGAACAGAATGATTATCGATTATACTTTTGTTTTTTTAAATTTTCTAAAATTTTGTTAGTTATTTCAATAATATCCTGTCATTTTAAGTTTTATTTATTATTATCGGTTTATTATTATTATTTAACATATTATTTACTTTTCTCTTTATCATAATATAGTCATCGTGATCTGGACTACCTGCTATTCATTTCCAGGCAGAAGATCGTAAAATACTCAGGTCGATTGTGTAAATTAGTCGAAAATTTCCTTTTTATACTTTAGCTTGACCTGTCTTGATGGCTACTATGTGTGATCCGTTAAAATCCAATATCTGGATACCATTTGCATTTAAAATCCAGAAACTACTAAGATTTAATGTTTGATTTGTGAACTACCCTTTCTGTAGAGGTAATGATAGTTATATAGAAAGAATTTGATTTTCGGAATTTATCCTTTATTGTTACATCGCCACCGATAGAATTAGCTTGAAATTTATTGGATGTTTTATCAGTCTAGGTCCTAGAATGAATGTAATTTTTATTTGAACCAGTATCTATTAGAAATTTAATTATCTCCCCATTCCCCACTAATTATTCAATATAAGAGAGCGAGGAATGTTTTAATCTAAAAAAGGATTAAGGTTCAAGTTGCATTTTTTATATTTTTTATTTAATAAAACAGCACTTACATAACAATTTGAACTGCCGTTTTCATAGTTGACCCCTGCACTCGTTGATAGTTAATTTTTAAATAATAACTCTTTAATTTTTAAATAATGTCCATCATTTTACCAATTTACGCGAATTTTAAATTTTATTTGTTTTGTTTTAGCTTATTTCACTTTCTAAATGTATACTGCACCCAGAGCAGCCTCACTCTAGGTTATGAAGAAGATAGGTTTATTCACAGTATAAAAATTTAACTTAACCAACTTCGATTGAACCGACTTTTCACTACGAACGAACGTGGGGTCCTTGAACCCTTGTATAAACTCTTCTGTAAATTCTCGGGTCCCTGCTCGGGCGCCAGTTAAGAAATTTCTTTCTTTTATTTAAATTTCTTAATAAAACAAATATCGTTATATTATGGAGATGTACTCCTTGCTTTATTACCAATTTTAGATTGATATTAGATTGATTCTTATAAGAATAAGTTTTTGGTGTACTATTATTGTTGAGTTGTAAAATATAATTAAATAAGTTCCATTTATAAATTTTGATTCATGATTGATAACAACAGTTCCTGTGAATTGGTTTAGCAATAACATGCCCTCTGCTACTAGTTCCACTGATGGGATATGATGGTTATTTGTCATATTGCTTGCTGAGTTTTTACCTTTTATGATGTTCGGAATGCAGGTGGAGTTAGTTATGTCTATTATTTCATTTTCGTTACATATTGTTACATAATTAATTATTTTACAATTTTTTGATTTTATACCTAATATTTTTTCTTTATTTAATAAAATTTGTTCATAATCAATTTTTACTACTACATTTTCAATTTTTATTGCTTTAACTAATAATTTTACAAATATTTCATTTCGAGGTTAACGGAATTTCAATGAGATAGAACAAGCAAGTACCATTACTAATAACCTTTACATTAAAAAAATCTAGCACTTCTTCGACATTTTCATAAGGAAAATTTTCTTCATCTAATACTTCGACCATAATTTCTATTTCTGATTTTGATAATAATATAAGATTTATTACTCCTAATTTTGCCCAATGAATGACATATTTTAAATTAACAATTGCTTCTTTAATCAATTTCAGTTTATACTGAATTTGAAGAACAGAATGATTATCGATTATACTTTTGTTTTTTTAAATTTTCTAAAATTTTGTTAGTTATTTCAATAATATCCTGTCATTATAAGTTTTATTTATTATTACCTGTTTATTATTATTATTTAACATATTATTTACTTTTTTCTTTATCATAATATAGTCATCGTGATCTGGAGTACCTGCTATCCATTTCCAGGCAGAAGATCGTAAAATACTCAGGCCGATTGTGTAAATTAGTCGAAAATTTCCTTATTATACCTTAGCTTGACCTTTCTTAATGGCTACTATGTGTGATCCGTTAAAATCCAATATCTGAATACCATTTGCATTTAAAATCTAGAAACTATTAAGATTTAATGTTTGATTTGTGAACTACCCTTTCTGTAGAGGTAATGATAGTTATTTGAATTTGATTTTCGGAATTTTTCCTTTAAACAGATCAATTTAATCGTGATGTGTTATTATTACATCGCCACCGATAGAATTAGCTTGAAATTTGTTGGATGTTTTATCAGTATAGGTCCTAGGATGAATGTAATTTTTATTTGAACCAGTATCTATTAGAAATTTAATTATCTCCCCATTCCCCACTAATTATTCAATATAAGAGAGCGAGAAATGTTTTAATCTAAAAAAGGATTAAGGTTCAAGTTGCATGATGAACTCTGAATACAGGAAATTTTATCCTTTTCCTTTTGATTGGAAATTTGGTTTCCATGTATTATTCTGCCATTGCCGATTAAAATTTCCTCTATTATAAGGTCTAGCAAATTGTTGTTGGATATTTCGGAGGTTATTTCCATTTAGTGAAGATGAGTAATGCCTGAGGAAGATCCTTGAGTTCTTTTATGCTCAATAATCTTGATTGGTCTCCATTTAGTCCTCTGATGAATGTATCGAGTGCTTTTTCACGATAAAAACGCGTCATAGCAATTAAGCTTCTTACTTTAATCCTATTGATGAAAGTTTATCAAGTATCATAGAATGATTTTGATAAACTTCTTTGTAAAATTCTTCAAAAGTACTATTTTTCTGTTTCATTGTAGTCATATGATGTTCTAAAGTACCTATATTCCGTGTATCGGCATAGTGTAGATCTAGACAATCAACAATTTTTTCCCAGCATAATGGTGTACTGTAAGATTCTAGGATGTTATCAGCTTCTCCCGTAATTTTATTACGTACCGCGATCAGAATTCCATAGCATTTGAATCTGCTTTTGAAGAATGTATAATGAATGAGTATTTCTGAAGTGGTTAAAAATGCTCAATATCATTCCCACATTCTTCTTCTATGATCCATATTCGCCAGATTCACCTGAAAATTGTCGCAAATTTTTAACTACATCTGGAACCTTATTCATTTCCTTTAAATTATAGTCATCGCCAAAATCTATTTCCAATTCCTCTATTTCTTCTTGGAAATCATTGTTTCCTAGTGCTTTGTGCGTTTCGTGTTGCACTATTTGTTTGATAGTTTCCCTTAAATTTAGAAGTTTCCCTTGATCATTTTCCTCCTCTTCTTCAATTGGGCTTAAATTTTAGTCTTAATTTTCGGAAGTAGAGGCAATTAGTTCTTGTCTGCCAAAAGCTATAGGTCTTGACATTTTTATATATTTTTGTCATTAATGAAAAGTGGTTTCTTTAATTTTTTAGTTGATAAAAACAGGAGCTAACACCAATGGGATACTAAGAGATTCTACTAAGAGGATTCTTAGACAAAAATAAATAAAATTGTCACTATTAATTTGATAAAAACAAAGTTTATGTGATAAAATGATAAAATTTTATATTGTTAGAATAAAATAATTTTCAATAAGTAAAAAACAAAAGTTTATAGAAATTTTATAAAAAATATTCGTATTGTCAAAAAAAGAAAATATATTTTTTCCTTTCTTTTTATTATATTGTTTATTCTTTTTCCTTTTAAATTTTTTGCTTGCTCTATCTGGCCAAAGTTTTTACCTTTCTTTTTATTTTAACCAAAAATTATATTTAATTGATAAAATACTAAAATAGATTATTTTTATAAAAATTTAAACTCTACAAAATTACCTTCAGACATATAAAATATTATTATAATTGAATTAAATTATTGATTGTTGAAATTTAATCATAAAAAAGTCTAATTATATTAATATGAATAGTAACTAATTAGTAAAACTATGTTTTAATAGAATTACAGATAGAACTAATTACTACGAAGCGCTTTTTACGGATAAAAAATTTTTTAGTATTCTCCTTTTTTTCCGTACAAATGCGGATGGATTTCCCAAAAAAATTTTGATCTCTAACTGACCTTTTAATTTTAATATATATGTAATTAGCATATCCTTTTCTCCGTACAGACGCGGATACTTACTGACGAGAACTCTAAGAAAAAATCTTATTCTTTATTTTAATTTCCTTTGGTCTTTTCTTTTTATATGGCCAAAATTCCTTTTTAAATATGTTTTTTTAGGAAAATTTTACTTTTTAAAGTTTTTAAATATTTTTTTATATGTGGCCAATTTCACTTTTTAAGAATATTTTTGTATGGCCAATTTTACATTAATTTTAAATTTTTGTTTTCTAATTATTCAATTTTTCTTTTTTTAATTTTATTATTATTATTTTTTTTAAATTTCCTCGTTTTCTCTTAATTGCCACATTAATTTTTCATAATGGGCTGCAAAATCCTCAGTGTCAGAATTATTATCTGTTACCACTTTGGACATTATAAGAAAGAGCAAGAAATATTTTCCTTAATAAAATTTTTTTTAAATATATATATTTTTTTTATTTAGCCAGTAATTTTTTTAAATATTTCTCTTTTTTTCTATGTCGAAATGGAATTTGAATATCCTTTATTTCTTTTTGAAAATTTTACAAAATAAGAGTAATAAAAAACATTAATTACTATTAAAATTTGGTTACAATATTTTCTTTTGGATTGTTTTTTCTTTTTTTTTTCTTTTATTATTTTTTTATATTTTTTATTTAATAAAACAGCACTTACATAACAATTTGAACTGCCGTTTTCATAGTTGACCCCTGCACTCGTTGATAGTTAAAAATGGGTGTTTTCTGGTTGTTTAAACAAATTTGATACTGCTTTTACTGCTGAACGCCTTTTGTTATTTTATGTCATTGTATAGTTTATTTTATATCTTTTAATATTAAAAATTGTTTCCTCTTTAATTTTTAAATAATGTCGTTAATTTTACCAATTTACGCGAATTTAAAATTTTATTTGTCTTGTTTTAGTTTATTTCACTTTTTAAATTTATACTGCACCTAGAGCAGCCTCACTCTAGGTTATGAAGAAGATAGGTTTATTCACAGTATAAAAATTTAACTTAACCAACTTCGATTGTACCGACTTTTCACTACGAACGAACGCGGGGTCCTTGAACCCTTGTATAAACTCTTCGGTAAATTCTTGGGTCCCTGCTCGGGCGCCAGTTAAGAAATTTCTTTCTTTTATTTAAATTTTTTAATAAAACAAATATCGCTATATTATGGAAATGTACTCCTTGCTTTATTATCAATTTTAGATTTATATTAGATTGATTCTTATAAGAATAAGTTTTTGGTCTACTATTATTGTTGAGTTGTAAAATATAATTAAATAAGTTCCATTTATAAATTTTGATTCATGATTGATAACAACAGTTCCTGTGAATTGGTTTAGCAATAACATGCCCTCTGCAACTAGTTCCACTGATGGGATATGATGGTTATTTGTCATATTGCATGCTGAGTTTTTACCTTTTATGATGTTCGGAATGCAGGTGGAGTTAGTTATGTCTATTATTTCATTTTCGTTACATATTGTTACATAATTAATTATTTTACAATTTTTTGATTTTATACCTAATATTTTTTCTTTATTTAATAAAATTTGTTCATAATCAATTTTTACTACTACATTTTCAATTTTTATTGCTTTAACTAATAATTTTACAAATATTTCATTTCGAGGTTAACGGAATTTCAATGAGATAGAACAAGCAAGTACCATTACTAATAACCTTTACATTAGAAAAATCTAACACTTCTTCGACATTTTCATAAGGAAAATTTTCTTCATCTAATACTTCGACCATAATTTCTGTTTCTGATTTTGATAATAATATAAGAATCATTACTCCTAATTTTGCCCAATGAATGACATATTTTAAATTAACAATTGCTTCTTTAATCAATTTCAGTTTATACTGAATTTGAAGAACAGAATGATTATCGATTATAATTTTGTTTTTTTAAATTTTCTAAAATTTTGTTAGTTATTTCAATAATATCCTGTCGTTATAAGTTTTATTTATTATTATTACTTAACATATTATTTACTTTTTTCTTTATCATAATATAGTCATCGTGATCTGGAGTACCTGCTATCCATTTCCAGGCAGAAGATCGTAAAATACTCAGGTCGATTGTGTAAATTAGTCGAAAATTTCCTTTTTATACCTTAGTTTGACCTGTCTTAATGGCTACTATGTGTGATCCGTTAAAATCCAATATCTGAATACCATTTGCATTTAAAATCGAGAAACTATTAAGATTTAATGTTTGATTTGTGAACTACCCTTTCTGTAGAGGTAATGATAGTTATTTGAATTTGATTTTCGGAATTTTTCCTTTAAAAAGATCAATTTAATCGTGATGTGTTATTATTACATCGCCACCGATAGAATTAGCTTGAAATTTATTGGATGTTTTGTCAGTATAGGTCCTAGGATGAATGTAATTTTTATTTGCACCAGTATCTATTAGAAATTTAATTATCTCCCCATTCCCCACTAATTATTCAATATAAGAGAGCGAGAAATGTTTTAATCTAAAAAAGGATTAAGGTTCAAGTTGCATGATGAACTCTGAATACAGGAAATTTTATCGTTTTCCTTTTGATTGGAAATTTGGTTTCCATGTATTATTCTGCCATTGCCGATTAAAATTTCCTCTATTATAAGGTCTAGCAAATTGTTGTTGGATATTTCGGGGGTTATTTCCATATAGTGAAGAATGCCAAGTTCCTGGTTGACTAATTTGTTGTGTGCCCATTTTATTCCCAAAATATGTTCGTTGATTCATATTTTCTAATTTCGTACACATATGTAATGCCTGAGGAAGATCCTTGAGTTCTTTTATGCTCAATAATCTTGATTGGTCTCCATTTAGTCCTCTGATGAATGTATCGAGTGCTTTTTCACGATAAAAACGCGTCATAGCAATTAAGCTTCTTACTTTAATCCTATTGATGAGAGTTTATCAAGTATCATAGAAAGATTTTGATAAACTTCTTTGTAAAATTCTTCAAAAGTACTATTTTTCTGTTTCATTGTAGTCATATGATGTTCTAAAGTACCTATATTCCATGTATCGGCATAGTGTAGATCTAGACAATCAACAATTTTTTCCCAGCTTGATAAAAAAAGGAGCTAACACAAATAGGATACTAAGAGATTCTACTAAGAGGATTCTTAGACAAAAATAAATAAAATTGTCACTATTAATTTGATAAAAACAAAGTTTATGTGATAAAATGATAAAATTTTATATTGTTAGAATAAAATAATTTTCAATAAGTAAAAAACAAAACTTTATAGAAATTTTATAAAAAATATTCGTATTGTCAAAAAAAGAAAATATATTTTTTCCTTTCTTTTTATTATATTGTTTATTCTTTTTCCTTTTAAATTTTTTGCTTGCTCTATCTGGCCAAAGTTTTTACCTTTCTTTTTATTTTAACCAAAAATTATATTTAATTGATAAAATACTAAAATAGATTATTTTTATAAAAATTTAAACTCTACAAAATTACCTTCAGACATATAAAATATTATTATAATTGAATTAAATTATTGATTGTTGAAATTTAATCATAAAAAAGTCTAATTATATTAATATGAATAGTAACTAATTAGTAAAACTATGTTTTAATAGAATTACAGATAGAACTAATTACTACGAAGCGCTTTTTACGGATAAAAAATTTTTTAGTATTCTCCTTTTTTTTCGTACAAATGCGGATGGATTTCCCAAAAAAATTTTGATCTCTAACTGACCTTTTAATTTTAATATATATGTAATTGGCATATCCTTTTCTCCGTACAGACGCGGATACTTACTGACGAGAACTCTAAGAAAAAATCTTATTCTTTATTTTGATTTCCTTTGGTCTTTTCTTTTTATATGGCCAAAATTCCTTTTTAAATATGTTTTTTTAGGAAAATTTTACTTTTTAAAGTTTTTAAATATTTTTTTATATGTGGCCAATTTCACTTTTTAAGAATATTTTTGTATGGCCAATTTTACATTAATTTTCAATTTTTGTTTTCTAATTATTCAATTTTTCTTTTTTTAATTTTATTATTATTATTTTTTTTAAATTTCCTCGTTTTCTCTTAATTGCCACATTAATTTTTCATAATGGGCTGCAAAATCCTCAGTGTCAGAATTATTATCTGTTACCACTTTGGACATTATAAGAAAGAGCAAGAAATATTTTCCTTAATAAAATTTTTTTTAAATATATATATTTTTTTTTATTTAGCCAGTAATTTTTTTAAATATTTCTCTTTTTTTCTATGTCGAAATGGAATTTGAATATCCTTTATTTCTTTTTGAAAATTTTACAAAATAAGAGTAATAAAAAACATTAATTACTATTAAAATTTGGTTACAATATTTTCTTTTGGATTGTTTTTTCTTTTATTATTTTTTATTTTTTATTTAATAAAACAGCACTTACATAACAATTTGAACTGCCGTTTTCATAGTTGACCCCTGCACTCGTTGATAGTTAAAAATGTGTGTTTTCTGGTTGTTTAAACAAATTTGATACTGCTTTTACTGCTGAACGCCTTTTGTTATTTTATGTCATTTTATAGTTTATTTTATATCTTTTAATATTAAAAATTGTTTCCTCTTTAATTTTTAAAAAATGTCGTTAATTTTACCAATTTACGCGAATTTAAAATTTTATTTGTCTTGTTTTAGTTTATTTCACTTTTTAAATTTATACTGCACCTAGAGCAGCCTCACTCTAGGTTATGAAGAAGATAGGTTTATTCACAGTATAAAAATTTAACTTAACCAACTTCGATTGTACCGACTTTTCACTACGAACGAATGCGGGGTCCTTGAACCCTTGTATAAACTCTTCGGTAAATTCTTGGGTCCCTGCTCGGGCGCCAGTTAAGAAATTTCTTTCTTTTATTTAAATTTTTTAATAAAACAAATATCGTTATATTATGGAGATGTATTCCTTGCTTTATTATCAATTTTAGATTGATATTAGATTGATTCTTATAAAAATAAGTTTTTGGTCTACTATTATTGTTGAGTTGTAAAATATAATTAAATAAGTTCCATTTATAAATTTTGATTCATGATTGATAACAACAGTTCCTGTGAATTGGTTTAGCAATAACATGCCCTCTGCTACTAGTTCCACTGATGGGATATGATGGTTATTTGTCATATTGCATGCTGAGTTTTTACCTTTTATGATGTTCGGAATGCAGGTGGAGTTAGTTATGTCTATTATTTCATTTTCGTTACATATTGTTACATAATTAATTATTTTACAATTTTTTGATTTTATACCTAATATTTTTTTTTTATTTAATAAAATTTGTTCATAATCAATTTTTACTACTACATTTTCATTTTTTATTGCTTTAACTAATAATTTTACAAATATTTCATTTCGAGGTTAACGGAATTTCAATGAGATAGAACAAGCAAGTACCATTACTAATAACCTTTACATTAAAAAAATCTAGCACTTCTTCGACATTTGCATAAGGAAAATTTTCTTCATCTAATACTTCGACCATAATTTCTATTTCTGATTTTGATAATAATATAAGATTTATTACTCCTAATTTTGCCCAATGAATGACATATTTTAAATTAACAATTGCTTCTTTAATCAATTTCAGTTTATACTGAATTTGAAGAACAGAATGATTATCGATTATACTTTTGTTTTTTTAAATTTTCTAAAATTTTGTTAGTTATTTCAATAATATCCTGTCATTATAAGTTTTATTTATTATTACCTGTTTATTATTATTATTTAACATATTATTTACTTTTTTCTTTATCATAATATAGTCATCGTGATCTGGAGTACCTGGAGTATCCATTTCCAGGCAGAAGATCGTAAAATACTCAGGCCGATTGTGTAAATAAGTCGAAAATTTCCTTTTTATACCTTAGCTTGACCTGTCTTAATGGCTACTATGTGTGATCCGTTAAAATCCAATATCTGAATACCATTTGCATTTAAAATCTAGAAACTATTAAGATTTAATGTTTGATTTGTGAACTACCCTTTCTGTAGAGGTAATGATAGTTATTTGAATTTGATTTTCGGAATTTTTCCTTTAAAAAGATCAATTTAATCGTGATGTGTTATTATTACATCGCCACCGATAGAATTAGCTTGAAATTTATTGGATTTTTTATCAGTATAGGTCCTAGGATGAATGTAATTTTTATTTGAACCAGTATCTATTAGAAATTTAATTATCTCCCCATTCCCCACTAATTATTCAATATAAGAGAGCGAGAAATGTTTTAATCTAAAAAAGGATTAAGGTTCAAGTTGCATGATGAACTCTGAATACAGGAAATTTTATCGTTTTCCTTTTGATTGGAAATTTGGTTTCCATGTATTATTCTGCCATTGCCGATTAAAATTTCCTCTATTATAAGGTCTAGCAAATTGTTGTTGGATATTTCAGAGGTTATTTCCATTTAGTGAAGATGAGTAATGCCTGAGGAAGATCCTTGAGTTCTTTTATGCTCAATAATCTTGATTGGTCTCCATTTAGTCCTCTGATGAATGTATCGAGTGCTTTTTCACGATAAAAACGCGTTATAGCAATTAAGCTTCTTACTTTAATCCTATTGATGAAAGTTTATCAAGTATCATAGAAAGATTTTGATAAACTTCTTTGTAAAATTCTTCAAAAGTACTATTTTTCTGTTTCATTGTAGTCATATGATGTTCTAAAGTACCTATATTCCGTGTATCGGCATAGTGTAGATCTAGACAATCAACAATTTTTTCCCAGCATAATGGTGTACTGTAAGATTCTAGGATGTTATCAGCTTCTCCCGTAATTTTATTACGTACCGCGATCAGAATTCCATAGCATTTGAATCTGCTTTTGAAGAATGTATAATGAATGAGTATTTCTGAAGTGGTTAAAAATGCTCAATATCATTCCCACATTCTTCTTCTATGATCCATATTCGCCAGGTTCACCTGAAAATTGTCGCAAATTTTTAACTACATCTGGAACCTTATTCATTTCCTTTAAATTATAGTCATCGCCAAAATCTATTTCCAATTCCTCTATTTCTTCTTGGAAATCATTGTTTCCTAGTGCTTTGTGCGTTTCGTGTTGCACTATTTGTTTGATAGTTTCCCTTAAATTTAGAAGTTTCCCTTGATCATTTTCCTCCTCTTCTTCAATTGGGCTTAAATTTTAGTCTTAATTTTCGGAAGTAGAGGCAATTAGTTCTTGTCTGCCAAAAGCTATAGGTCTTGACATTTTTATATATTTTTGTCATTAATGAAAAGTGGTTTCTTTAATTTTTTAGTTGATAAAAAAAGGAGCTAACACCAATAGGATACTAAGAGGATTCTTAGACAAAAATAAATAAAATTGTCACTATTAATTTGATAAAAACAAAGTTTATGTGATAAAATGATAAAATTTTATATTGTTAGAATAAAATAATTTTCAATAAGTAAAAAACAAAACTTTATAGAAATTTTATAAAAAATATTCGTATTGTCAAAAAAAGAAAATATATTTTTTCCTTTCTTTTTATTATATTGTTTATTTTTTTTCCTTTTAAATTTTTTGCTTGCTCTATCTGGCCAAAGTTTTTACCTTTCTTTTTATTTTAACCAAAAATTATATTTAATTGATAAAATACTAAAATAGATTATTTTTATAAAAATTTAAACTCTACAAAATTACCTTCAGACATATAAAATATTATTATAATTGAATTAAATTATTGATTGTTGAAATTTAATCATAAAAAAGTCTAATTATATTAATATGAATAGTAACTAATTAGTAAAACTATGTTTTAATAGAATTACAGATAGAACTAATTACTACGAAGCGCTTTTTACGGATAAAAAATTTTTTAGTATTCTCCTTTTTTTCCGTACAAATGCGGATGGATTTCCCAAAAAAATTTTGATCTCTAACTGACCTTTTAATTTTAATATATATGTAATTAGCATATCCTTTTCTCCGTACAGACGCGGATACTTACTGACGAGAACTCTAAGAAAAAATCTTATTCTTTATTTTGATTTCCTTTGGTCTTTTCTTTTTATATGGCCAAAATTCCTTTTTAAATATGTTTTTTTAGGAAAATTTTACTTTTTAAAGTTTTTAAATATTTTTTTATATGTGGCCAATTTCACTTTTTAAGAATATTTTTGTATGGCCAATTTTACATTAATTTTCAATTTTTGTTTTCTAATTATTCAATTTTTCTTTTTTTAATTTTATTATTATTATTTTTTTTAAATTTCCTCGTTTTCTCTTAAATGCCAAATTAATTTTTCATAATGGGCTGCAAAATCCTCAGTGTCAGAATTATTATCTGTTACCACTTTGGACATTATAAGAAAGAGCAAGAAATATTTTCCTTAATAAATTTTTTTTTAAATATATATATTTTTTTTTATTTAGCCAGTAATTTTTTTAAATATTTCTCTTTTTTTCTATGTCGAAATGGAATTTGAATATCCTTTATTTCTTTTTGAAAATTTTACAAAATAAGAGTAATAAAAAACATTAATTACTATTAAAATTTGGTTACAATATTTTCTTTTGGATTGTTTTTTCTTTTTTTTTTCTTTTATTATTTTTTTATATTTTTTATTTAATAAAACAGCACTTACATAACAATTTGAACTGCCGTTTTCATAGTTGACCCCTGCACTCGTTGATAGTTAAAAATGGGTGTTTTCTGGTTGTTTAAACAAATTTGATACTGCTTTTACTGCTGAACGCCTTTTGTTATTTTATGTCATTTTATAGTTTATTTTATATCTTTTAATATTAAAAATTGTTTCCTCTTTAATTTTTAAATAATGTCGTTAATTTTACCAATTTACGCGAATTTAAAATTTTATTTGTCTTGTTTTAGTTTATTTCACTTTTTAAATTTATACTGCACCTAGAGCAGCCTCACTCTAGGTTATGAAGAAGATAGGTTTATTCACAGTATAAAAATTTAACTTAACCAACTTCGATTGTACCAACTTTTCACTACGAACGAATGCGGGGTCCTTGAACCCTTGTATAAACTCTTCGGTAAATTCTTGGGTCCCTGCTCGGGCGCCAGTTAAGAAATTTCTTTCTTTTATTTAAATTTTTTAATAAAACAAATATCGTTATATTATGGAGATGTATTCCTTGCTTTATTATCAATTTTAGATTGATATTAGATTGATTCTTATAAGAATAAGTTTTTTGGTCTACTATTATTGTTGAGTTGTAAAATATAACTAAATAAGTTCCATTTATAAATTTTGATTCATGATTGATAACAACCGTTCCTGTGAATTGGTTTAGCAATAATATGCCCTCTGCTACTAGTTCCACTGATGGGATATGATGGTTATTTGTCATATTGCATGCTGAGTTTTTACCTTTTATGATGTTCGGAATGCAGGTGGAGTTAGTTATGTCTATTATTTCATTTTCGTTACATATTGTTACATAATTAATTATTTTACAATTTTTTGATTTTATAGCTAATATTTTTTTTTTATTTAATAAAATTTGTTCATAATCAATTTTTACTACTACATTTTCAATTTTTATTGCTTTAACTAATAATTTTACAAATATTTCATTTCGAGGTTAACGGAATTTCAATGAGATAGAACAAGCAAGTACCATTACTAATAACCTTTACATTAAAAAAATCTAGCACTTCTTCGACATTTTCATAAGGAAAATTTTCTTCATCTAATACTTCGACCATAATTTCTATTTCTGATTTTGATAATAATATAAGATTTATTACTCCTAATTTTGCCCAATGAATGACATATTTTAAATTAACAATTGCTTCTTTAATCAATTTCAGTTTATACTGAATTTGAAGAACAGAATGATTATCGATTATACTTTTGTTTTTTTAAATTTTCTAAAATTTTGTTAGTTATTTCAATAATATCCTGTCATTATAAGTTTTATTTATTATTATCTGTTTATTATTATTATTTAACATATTATTTACTTTTTTCTTTATCATAATATAGTCATCGTGATCTGGAGTACCTGGTATCCTTTTCCAGGCAGAAGATCGTAAAATACTCAGGTCGATTGTGTAAATTAGTCGAAAATTTCCTTTTTATACTTTAGCTTGACCTGTCTTGATGGCTACTATGTGTGATCCGTTAAAATCCAATATCTGGATACCATTTGCATTTAAAATCTAGAAACTATTAAGATTTAATGTTTGATTTGTGAACTACCCTTTCTGTGGAGGTAATGATAGTTATTTGAATTTGATTTTCGGAATTTTTCCTTTAAAAAGATCAATTTAATCGTGATGTGTTATTATTACATCGCCACCGATAGAATTAGCTTGAAATTTATTGGATGTTTTATCAGTCTAGGTCCTAGGATGAATGTAATTTTTATTTGAACCAGTATCTATTAGAAATTTAATTATCTCCCCATTCCCCACTAATTATTCAATATAAGAGAGCGAGGAATGTTTTAATCTAAAAAAGGATTAAGGTTCAAGTTGCATGATGAACACTGAATAGAGGAAATTTTATCCTTTTTCTTTTGATTGGAAATTTGGTTTCCATGTATTATTCTGCCATTGCCGATTAAAATTCCCTCTATTATAAGGTCTAGCAAATTGTTGTTGGATATTTCGGGGGTTATTTCCATATAGTAAAATAAAACAATAATAAAACAAATATCGTTATATTATGGAGATGTACTCCTTGCTTTATTATCAATTTTAGATTGATATTAGATTGATTCTTATAAGAATAAGTTTTTGATCTACTATTATTGTTGAGTTGTAAAATATAATTAAATAAGTTCCATTTATAAATTTTGATTCATGATTGATAACAACAGTTCCTGTGAATTGGTTTAGCAATAACATGCCCTCTGTTACTAGTTCCTCTGATGGGATATGATGGTTATTTGTCATATTGCATGCGGAGTTTTTACCTCTTATGATGTTTGGAATGCAGGTGGAGTTAGTTATGTCTATTATTTCATTTTCGTTACATATTGTTACATAATTAATTATTTTACAATTTTTTGATTTTACACCTAATATTTTTTCTTTATTTAATAAAATTTGTTCATAATCAATTTTTACTACTACATTTCCAATTTTTATTGCTTTAACTAATAATTTTACAAATATTTCATTTCGAGGTTAACGGAATTTCAATGAGATAGAACAAGCAAGTACCATTACTAATAACCTTTACATTACAAAAATCTAACACTTCTTCGACATTTTCATAAGGAAAATTTTCTTCATCTAATACTTCGACCATAATTTCTATTTCTGATTTTGATAATAATATAAGATTTATTACTCCTAATTTTGCCCAATGAATGACATATTTTAAATTAACAATTGCTCCTTTAATCAATTTCAGTTTATACTGAATTTGAAGAACAGAATGATTATCGATTATACTTTTGTTTTTTTAAATTTTCTAAAATTTTGTTAGTTATTTCAATAATATCCTGTCATTATAAGTTTTATTTATTATTACCTGTTTATTATTATTATTTAACATATTATTTACTTTTTTCTTTATCATAATATAGTCATCGTGATCTGGAGTACCTGGTATCCATTTCCAGGCAGAAGATCGTAAAATACTCAGGTCGATTGTGTAAATTAGTCGAAAATTTCCTTTTTATACTTTAGCTTGACCTGTCTTGATGGCTACTATGTGTGATCCGTTAAAAACCAATATCTGGATACCATTTGCATTTAAAATCTAGAAACTATTAAGATTTAATGTTTGATTTGTGAACTACCCTTTCTGTAGAGGTAATGATAGTTATTTGAATTTGATTTTCGGAATTTTTCCTTTAAAAAGATCAATCTAATCGTGATGTGTTATTATTACATCGCCACCGATAGAATTAGCTTGAAATTTATTGGATGTTTTATCAGTCTAGGTCCTAGGATGAATGTAATTTTTATTTGAACCAGTATCTATTAGAAATCTATTATCTTCCCATTCCCCACTAATTATTCAATATAAGAGAGCGAGAAATGTTTTAATCTAAAAATGGATTAAGGTTCAAGTTGCATGATGAACACTGAATACAGGAAATTTTATCCTTTTCCTTTTGATTGGAAATTTGGTTTCCATGTAATATTCTGCCATTGCGGATAAAAATTTCCTCTATTATAAGGTCTAGCAAATTGTTCTTGGATATTTCGGGGGTTATTTCCATATAGTGAAGAATGCGAAGTTCCTGGTTGACTAATTTGTTGTGTGCCCATTTTATTCCCAAAATATGTTCTTTGATTCATATTTTCTAATTTCGTACACATATGTAATGCCTGTGGAAGATCCTTGGGTTCTTTTATGCTCAATAATCTTGATTGGTCTTCATTTAGTCCTCTGATGAATGTATCGAGTGCTTTTTCACGATAAAAATGCGTCATAGCAATTAAAGCTTCTTACTTTAATCCTATTGATGGGAGTTTATCAAATATCATAGAAAGATTTTGATAAACTTCTTTGTAAAATTCTTCAAAAGTACTATTTTTCTGTTTCATTGTAGTCATATGATGTTCTAAAGTACCTATATTCCGTGCATCGGCATAGTGTAGCTCTAGACAATCAACAATTTTTTCCCAGCATAATGGTGTACTGTAAGATTCTAGGATGTTATCAGCTTCTCCCGTAATTTTATTACGTACCGCGATCAGAATTCCATAGCATTTGAATCTGCTTTTGAAGAATGTATAATGAATGAGTATTTCTGAAGTGGTTAAAAATGCTCAATATCCTTTCCACATTCTTCTTCTACGACCCATATTCGCCAGGTTCACCTGAAAATTGTCGCAAACTTTTAACTACATCTGGAACCTTATTCATTTCCTTTAAATTATAGTCATCGCCAAAATCTATTTCCAATTCCTCTATTTCTTCTTGGAAATCATTGTTTCCTAGTGCTTTGTGCGTTTCGTGTTGCACTATTTGTTTGATAGTTTCCCTTAAATTTAGAAGTTTCCCTTGATCATTTTCCTCCTCTTCTTCAATTGGGCTTAAATTTTAGTGTTAATTTTCGGAAGTAGAGGCAATTAGTTCTTGTCTGCCAAAAGGTATAGGTCTTGCCATTTTTATATATTTTTGTTATTAATGAAAGTGGTTTCTTTAATTTTTTAGTTGATAAAAAAAGGAGCTAACACCAATAGGATACTAAGAGATTCTACTAAGAGGATTCTTAGACAAAAATAAATAAAATTGTCACTATTAATTTGATAAAAACAAAGTTTATGTGATAAAATGATAAAATTTTATATTGGTAGAATAAAATAATTTTCAATAAGTAAAAAACAAAAGTTTATAGAAATTTTATAAAAAATATTCGTATTGTCAAAAAAAGAAAATATATTTTTTCCTTTCTTTTTATTGTATTGTTTATTCTTTTTCCTTTTAAACTTTTTGCTTGCTCTATCTGGCCAAAGCTTTTCCTTTTTTTTTATTTTAACCAAAAATTATATTTACCAAAAGTTTACAGAAATTTTATAAAAAATATTCGTATTGTCAAAAAAGGAAAATATATTTTTTTCTTTCTTTTTATTATATTGTTTATTATTTTTCCTTTTAAATTTTTTGCTTGCTCTATCTGGCCAAAGTTTTTACCTTTCTTTTTATTTTAACCAAAAATTATATTTAATTGATAAAATACGAAAATAGATTATTTTTATAAAAATTTAAACTCTACAAAATTACCTTTAGACTTAAACAAAATATTATTATAATTTAATTAAATTATTGATTGTTGAAATTTAATCATAAAAAAGTCTAATTTTATTAATATGAATAGTAACTAATTAGTAAAACTATGTTTCAATAGACTTACAGATAGAACTAATTACTACGAAGCGCTTTTTACGGACAAAAAATTTTTTAGTATTCTCCTTTTTTTCCGTACAAATGCGGATATTTGCGGACAATGCGGACAATATTTTCTTTTGGATTTTTTTTTCTTTTTTTTTTCTTTTATTATTTTTTTATATTTTTTATTTAATAAAACAGCACTTACATAACAATTTGAACTGCCGTTTTCATAGTTGACCCCTGCACTCGTTGATAGTTAAAAATGGGTGTTTTCTGGTTGTTTAAACAAATTTGATACTGCTTTTACTGCTGAACGCCTTTTGTTATTTTATGTCATTTTATAGTTTATTTTATATCTTTTAATATTAAAAATTGTTTCCTCTTTAATTTTTAAATAATGTCGTTAATTTTACCAATTTACGCGAATTTAAAATTTTATTTGTCTTGTTTTAGTTTATTTCACTTTTTAAATTTATACTGCACCTAGAGCAGCCTCACTCTAGGTTATGAAGAAGATAGGTTTATTCACAGTATAAAAATTTAACTTAACCAACTTCGATTGTACCAACTTTTCACTACGAACGAATGCGGGGTCCTTGAACCCTTGTATAAACTCTTCGGTAAATTCTTGGGTCCCTGCTCGGGCGCCAGTTAAGAAATTTCTTTCTTTTATTTAAATTTTTTAATAAAACAAATATCGTTATATTATGGAGATGTATTCCTTGCTTTATTATCAATTTTAGATTGATATTAGATTGATTCTTATAAGAATAAGTTTTTTGGTCTACTATTATTGTTGAGTTGTAAAACATAACTAAATAAGTTCCATTTATAAATTTTGATTCATGATTGATAACAACCGTTCCTGTGAATTGGTTTAGCAATAATATGCCCTCTGCTACTAGTTCCACTGATGGGATATGATGGTTATTTGTCATATTGCATGCTGAGTTTTTACCTTTTATGATGTTCGGAATGCAGGTGGAGTTAGTTATGTCTATTATTTCATTTTCGTTACATATTGTTACATAATTAATTATTTTACAATTTTTTGATTTTATAGCTAATATTTTTTCTTTATTTAATAAAATTTGTTCATAATCAATTTTTACTACTACATTTTCAATTTTTATTGCTTTAACTAATAATTTTACAAATATTTCATTTCGAGGTTAACGGAATTTCAATGAGATAGAACAAGCAAGTACCATTACTAATAACCTTTACATTAAAAAAATCTAGCACTTCTTCGACATTTTCATAAGGAAAATTTTCTTCATCTAATACTTCGACCATAATTTCTATTTCTGATTTTGATAATAATATAAGATTTATTACTCCTAATTTTGCCCAATGAATGACATATTTTAAATTAACAATTGCTTCTTTAATCAATTTCAGTTTATACTGAATTTGAAGAACAGAATGATTATCGATTATACTTTTGTTTTTTTAAATTTTCTAAAATTTTGTTAGTTATTTCAATAATATCCTGTCATTATAAGTTTTATTTATTATTATCTGTTTATTATTATTATTTAACATATTATTTACTTTTTTCTTTATCATAATATAGTCATCGTGATCTGGAGTACCTGGTATCCTTTTCCAGGCAGAAGATCGTAAAATACTCAGGTCGATTGTGTAAATTAGTCGAAAATTTCCTTTTTATACTTTAGCTTGACCTGTCTTGATGGCTACTATGTGTGATCCGTTAAAATCCAATATCTGGATACCATTTGCATTTAAAATCTAGAAACTATTAAGATTTAATGTTTGATTTGTGAACTACCCTTTCTGTAGAGGTAATGATAGTTATTTGAATTTGATTTTCGGAATTTTTCCTTTAAAAAGATCAATTTAATCGTGATGTGTTATTATTACATCGCCACCGATAGAATTAGCTTGAAATTTATTGGATGTTTTATCAGTCTAGGTCCTAGGATGAATGTAATTTTTATTTGAACCAGTATCTATTAGAAATTTAATTATCTCCCCATTCCCCACTAATTATTCAATATAAGAGAGCGAGGAATGTTTTAATCTAAAAAAGGATTAAGGTTCAAGTTGCATGATGAACACTGAATAGAGGAAATTTTATCCTTTTTCTTTTGATTGGAAATTTGGTTTCCATGTATTATTCTGCCATTGCCGATTAAAATTCCCTCTATTATAAGGTCTAGCAAATTGTTGTTGGATATTTCGGGGGTTATTTCCATATAGTAAAATAAAACAATAATAAAACAAATATCGTTATATTATGGAGATGTACTCCTTGCTTTATTATCAATTTTAGATTGATATTAGATTGATTCTTATAAGAATAAGTTTTTGATCTACTATTATTGTTGAGTTGTAAAATATAATTAAATAAGTTCCATTTATAAATTTTGATTCATGATTGATAACAACAGTTCCTGTGAATTGGTTTAGCAATAACATGCCCTCTGTTACTAGTTCCACTGATGGGATATGATGGTTATTTGTCATATTGCATGCGGAGTTTTTACCTCTTATGATGTTTGGAATGCAGGTGGAGTTAGTTATGTCTATTATTTCATTTTCGTTACATATTGTTACATAATTAATTATTTTACAATTTTTTGATTTTACACCTAATATTTTTTCTTTATTTAATAAAATTTGTTCATAATCAATTTTTACTACTACATTTCCAATTTTTATTGCTTTAACTAATAATTTTACAAATATTTCATTTCGAGGTTAACGGAATTTCAATGAGATAGAACAAGCAAGTACCATTACTAATAACCTTTACATTACAAAAATCTAACACTTCTTCGACATTTTCATAAGGAAAATTTTCTTCATCTAATACTTCGACCATAATTTCTATTTCTGATTTTGATAATAATATAAGATTTATTACTCCTAATTTTGCCCAATGAATGACATATTTTAAATTAACAATTGCTCCTTTAATCAATTTCAGTTTATACTGAATTTGAAGAACAGAATGATTATCGATTATACTTTTGTTTTTTTAAATTTTCTAAAATTTTGTTAGTTATTTCAATAATATCCTGTCATTATAAGTTTTATTTATTATTACCTGTTTATTATTATTATTTAACATATTATTTACTTTTTTCTTTATCATAATATAGTCATCGTGATCTGGAGTACCTGGTATCCATTTCCAGGCAGAAGATCGTAAAATACTCAGGTCGATTGTGTAAATTAGTCGAAAATTTCCTTTTTATACTTTAGCTTGACCTGTCTTGATGGCTACTATGTGTGATCCGTTAAAAACCAATATCTGGATACCATTTGCATTTAAAATCTAGAAACTATTAAGATTTAATGTTTGATTTGTGAACTACCCTTTCTGTAGAGGTAATGATAGTTATTTGAATTTGATTTTCGGAATTTTTCCTTTAAAAAGATCAATCTAATCGTGATGTGTTATTATTACATCGCCACCGATAGAATTAGCTTGAAATTTATTGGATGTTTTATCAGTCTAGGTCCTAGGATGAATGTAATTTTTATTTGAACCAGTATCTATTAGAAATCTATTATCTCCCCATTCCCCACTAATTATTCAATATAAGAGAGCGAGAAATGTTTTAATCTAAAAATGGATTAAGGTTCAAGTTGCATGATGAACACTGAATACAGGAAATTTTATCCTTTTCCTTTTGATTGGAAATTTGGTTTCCATGTAATATTCTGCCATTGCGGATAAAAATTTCCTCTATTATAAGGTCTAGCAAATTGTTCTTGGATATTTCGGGGGTTATTTCCATATAGTGAAGAATGCGAAGTTCCTGGTTGACTAATTTGTTGTGTGCCCATTTTATTCCCAAAATATGTTCTTTGATTCATATTTTCTAATTTCGTACACATATGTAATGCCTGTGGAAGATCCTTGGGTTCTTTTATGCTCAATAATCTTGATTGGTCTTCATTTAGTCCTCTGATGAATGTATCGAGTGCTTTTTCACGATAAAAATGCGTCATAGCAATTAAAGCTTCTTACTTTAATCCTATTGATGGAAGTTTATCAAATATCATAGAAAAATTTTGATAAACTTCTTTGTAAAATTCTTCAAAAGTACTATTTTTCTGTTTCATTGTAGTCATATGATGTTCTAAAGTACCTATATTCCGTGCATCGGCATAGTGTAGCTCTAGACAATCAAAAATTTTTTCCCAGCATAATGGTGTACTGTAAGATTCTAGGATGTTATCAGCTTCTCCCGTAATTTTATTACGTACCGCGATCAGAATTCCATAGCATTTGAATCTGCTTTTGAAGAATGTATAATGAATGAGTATTTCTGAAGTGGTTAAAAATGCTCAATATCCTTTCCACATTCTTCTTCTACGACCCATATTCGCCAGGTTCACCTGAAAATTGTCGCAAACTTTTAACTACATCTGGAACCTTATTCATTTCCTTTAAATTATAGTCATCGCCAAAATCTATTTCCAATTCCTCTATTTCTTCTTGGAAATCATTGTTTCCTAGTGCTTTGTGCGTTTCGTGTTGCACTATTTGTTTGATAGTTTCCCTTAAATTTAGAAGTTTCCCTTGATCATTTTCCTCCTCTTCTTCAATTGGGCTTAAATTTTAGGGTTAATTTTCGGAAGTAGAGGCAATTAGTTCTTGTCTGCCAAAAGGTATAGGTCTTTCCATTTTTATATATTTTTGTTATTAATGAAAAGTGGTTTCTTTAATTTTTTAGTTGATAAAAAAAGGAGCTAACACCAATAGGATACTAAGAGATTCTACTAAGAGGATTCTTAGACAAAAATAAATAAAATTGTCACTATTAATTTGATAAAAACAAAGTTTATGTGATAAAATGATAAAATTTTATATTGGTAGAATAAAATAATTTTCAATAAGTAAAAAACAAAAGTTTATAGAAATTTTATAAAAAATATTCGTATTGTCAAAAAAAGAAAATATATTTTTTCCTTTCTTTTTATTGTATTGTTTATTCTTTTTCCTTTTAAACTTTTTGCTTGCTCTATCTGGCCAAAGCTTTTCCTTTTTTTTTATTTTAACCAAAAATTATATTTACCAAAAGTTTACAGAAATTTTATAAAAAATATTCGTATTGTCAAAAAAGGAAAATATATTTTTTCCTTTCTTTTTATTATATTGTTTATTATTTTTCCTTTTAAATTTTTTGCTTGCTCTATCTGGCCAAAGTTTTTACCTTTCTTTTTATTTTAACCAAAAATTATATTTAATTGATAAAATACGAAAATAGATTATTTTTATAAAAATTTAAACTCTACAAAATTACCTTTAGACTTAAACAAAATATTATTATAATTTAATTAAATTATTGATTGTTGAAATTTAATCATAAAAAAGTCTAATTTTATTAATATGAATAGTAACTAATTAGTAAAACTATGTTTCAATAGACTTACAGATAGAACTAATTACTACGAAGCGCTTTTTACGGACAAAAAATTTTTTAGTATTCTCCTTTTTTTCCGTACAAATGCGGATGGATTTCCCAAAAAAATTTTGATCTCTAACTGACCTTTTAATTTTAATATATTTTTAATTAGCATATCCTTTTCTCCGTACAGACGCGGATACTTACTGACGAGAACTCTAAGAAAAAATCTTATTCTTTATTTTAATTTCTTTTGGTCTCTTCTTTTTATATGGCCAAAATTCCTTTTTAAATATGTTTTTTTAGGAAAATTTTACTTTTTAAAGTTTTTAAATATTTTTTTATATGTGGCCAATTTCACTTTTTAAGAATAATTTTTATATGGCAAATTTTACATTAATTTTCAATTTTTGTTTTCTAATTATTTAATTTTTCTTTTTTTAATTTTATTATTATTATTTTTTTTAAATTTCCTCGTTTTCTCTTAATTGCCACATTAATTTTTCATAATGGGCTGACAAATCTCAGTGTCAGAATTATTATCTGTTACCACTTTGGACATTATAAGAAAGAGCAAGTAATAATTTCCTTAATAAAATCTTTTATAAATATATATATTTTTTTTTTTATTTAGCCAGTAATTTTTTTAAATATTTCTCTTTTTTTCTAAGTCGAAATGGAATTTGAATATCCTTTATCTCTTTTTGAAAATTTTATAAAATAAGAGTAATAAATAACATTAATTACTATTAAAATTTGGTTACAATATTTTCTTTTGGATTGTTTTTCCTTTTTTTTTTCTTTTATTAATTTTTTATATCTTTTATTTAATGAAACAGCACTTACATAACAATTTGAACTGCCGTTTTCATAGTTGACCCCTGCACTCGTTGATAGTTAGTTTTTAAATAATAACTCTTTAATTTTTAAATAATGTCCTTCATTTTACCAATTTACGCGAATTTTAAATTTTATTTGTTTTGTTTTATTGCACCCAGAGCAGCCTCACTCTAGGTTATGAAGAAGATAGGTTTATTCACAGTATAAAAATTTAACTTAACCAACTTCGATTGAACCGACTTTTCAGTACGAACGAACGTGGGGTCCTTGAACCCTTGTATAAACTCTTCGGTAAATTCTCGGGTCCCTGCTCGGGCGCCAGTTAAGAAATTTCTTTCTTTTATTTAAATTTTTTAATAAAACAAATATCGTTATATTATGGAGATGTACTCCTTGCTTTATTATCAATTTTAGATTGATATTAGATTGATTCTTATAAGAATAAGTTTTTCGGTCTACTATTATTGTTGAGTTGTAAAATATAACTAAATAAGTTCCATTTATAAATTTTGATTCATGATTGATAACAACCGTTCCTGTGAATTGGTTTAGCAATAATATGCCCTATCCTACTAGTTCCACTGATGGGATATGATGGTTATTTGTCATATTGCATGCTGAGTTTTTACCTTTTATGATGTTCGGAATGCAGGTGGAGTTGGTTATTTCTATTATTTCATTTTCGTTACATATTGTTACATAATTAATTATTTTACAATTTTTTGATTTTACACCTAATATTTTTTCTTTATTTAATAAAATTCGTTCATAATCAATTTTTACTACTACATTTTCAATTTTTATTGCTTTAACTAATAATTTTACAAATATTTCATTTCGAGGAACGGAATTTCAATGAGATAGAACAAGCAAATACCATTACTAATAACCTTTACATTAGAAAAATCTAACACTTCTTCGACATTTTCATAAGGAAAATTTTCTTCATCTAATACTTCGACCATAATTTCTATTTTTGATAATAATATAAGATTTATTACTCCTAATTTTGCCCAATGAATGATATATTTTAAATTAACAATTGCTTCTTTAATCAATTTCAGGTTATACTGAATTTGAAGAACAGAATGATTATCGATTATACTTTTTTTTACGTTTTTTTAAATTTTCTAAAATTTTGTTAGTTATTTCAATAATATCCTGTCATTATAAGTTTTATTTATTATTATTATTTAACATATTATTTACTTTTTTCTTTATCATAATATAGTCACCGTGATCTGGACTACCTGCTATCCATTTCCAGGCAGAAGATCGTAAAATACTCAGGTTAATTGTGTAAATTAGTCGAAAATTTCCTTTTTATACCCTAGCTTGACCTGTCTTGATGGCTACTATGTGTGGTCCGTTAAAATCCAATATGTGGATACCATTTGCATTTAAAATCTAGAAACTACTAAGATTTAATGTTTGATTTGTGAACTACCCTTTCTGTAGAGGTAATGATAGTTGTATAAGAAGAATTTGATTTTCGGAATTTTTCCTTTAAAAAGATCAATTTCATCGTGATGTGTTATTCATCGTGTCGCCACCGATAGAATTATCTTGAAATTTATTGGATGTTTTATCAGTCTGGTCCTAGGATGAATGTAATTTTTATTTGAACCAGTATCTATTAGAAATTTAATTATCTCCCCATTCCCCACTAATTATTCAATATAAGAGAGCGAGGAATGTTTTAATCTAAAAAAGGATTAAGGTTCAAGTTGCATGATGAACACTGAACACAGGAAATTTTATCCTTTTTCTTTTGATTGGAAATTTGGTTTCCATGTATTATTCTGCCATTGCCGATTAAAATTTCCTCTATTATAAGGTCTAGCAAATTGTTGTTGGATATTTCGGAGGTTATTTCCATTTAGTGAAGAATTCCAAGTTCCTGGTTGACTAATTTGTTGTGTGCCCATTTTATTCCCAAAATATGTTCGTTGATTCATATTTTCTAATTTCGTACACATATGTAATGCCTGAGGAAGATCCTTGGTTCTTTTATGCTTAATAATCTTGATTGGTCTCCATTTAGTCCTCTGATGAATGTATCGAGTGCTTTTTCACGATAAAAATGCGTCATAGCAATTAAAGCTTCTTACTTTAATCCTATTGATGGAAGTTTATCAAGTATCATAGAAAGATTTTGATAAACTTCTTTGTAAAATTCTTGAAAAGTACTATTTTTCTGTCTCATTGTAGTCATATGATGTTCTAAAAAGATATGTTCTGGAACCTATATTCCGTGCATCGGCATAGTGTAGATCTAGACAATCAACAATATTTTCCCAGCATAATGGTGTACTGTAAGATTCTAGGATGTTATCAGCTTCTCCCGTAATTTTATTACGTACCGCGATCAGAATTCCATAGCATTTGAATCTGCTTTTGAAGAATGTATAATGAATGAGTATTTCTGAAGTGTATTTCCTCTATTTCTTCTTGGAAATCATTGTTTCCTAGTGCTTTGTGCGTTTCGTTTTGCACTATTTGTTTGATAGTTTCCCTTAAATTTAGAAGTTTCCCTTGATCATTTTCCTCCTTTTCTTCAATTGGGCTTAAAATTTAGTCTTAATTTTCGGGAGTAGAGGCAATTAGTTCTTGTCTGCCAAAAGGTATAGGTCTTGACATTTTTATATATTTTTGTTATTAATGAAAAGTGGTTTCTTTAATTTTTTAGTTGATAAAAAAAGGAGCTAACACCAAAAGGTTCTAAGAGATTCTAATAAGAGGATTCTTAGACAAAAATAAATAAAATTGTCACTATTAATTTGATAAAAACAAAGTTTATGTGATAAAATGATAAAATTTTATATTGTTAGAATAAAATAATTTTCAATAAGTAAAAAACAAAAGTTTATAGAAATTTTATAAAAACTATTCGTATTGTCAAAAAAAGAAAATATATTTTTTCCTTTCTTTTTATTATATTGTTTATTCTTTTTCCTTTTAAATTTTTTGCTTGCTCTATCTGGCCAAAGTTTTTACCTTTCTTTTTATTTTAACCAAAAATTATATTTAATTGATAAAATAGATTATTTTTACAAAAACTTAAACTCTACAAAATTACCTTTAGACTTATAAAATATTATTATAATTGAATTAAATTATTGATTGTTGAAATTTAATCATAAAAAAGTCTAATTTTATTAATATGAATAGTAACTAATTAGTAAAACTATGTTTTAATAGAATTACAGATAGAACTAATTACTACGAAGCGCTTTTTACGGATAAAAATTTTTTAGTATTCTCCTTTTTATACCCTACACCTAAAGTATAGGGTATATTAACTTTGGTATGGTGTTTGTAACCACCAAAAGGAAGCGAGTTAGATATAGACATGTATATATATTCTGAATCAGGATCACCTACTGAGTCGATTTAACGATGTCCGTCCGTCCGTCCGTCCCTCCGTTTAAACGATAACTCAAAAACTAATGAAGCTATCTTGATGAAATTTATATAGTAGGTTACTAATTACGAAAGAAAGGCTAAGTTCGAATCTGGATTTGGTCCATGGGTTTGGATTTGGAAGCTTCCGAACGAGCACCAGAGCAAATGAGATTATCTCCAAAACTAATAAAGATATAACCTTTACTTTTGGCAGAATGGTGTTCTTTCATGTTTGATTTAGGCCTCTTAAATTTGAGAGGATTTGGTCCTTGGGTTGGGATTTTGAAAACTTCCGAACGAGCCTCAGAGCAAATGATATTATCTCCAAATGCAACAAAGATATAACCTTTAAATTAGGCAGAATGGTGTTCCTTCATGTTCGATTTATGGCTCTGAAATTTAAGAGGATTTGGTCCATGGGTTTGGATTTGGAAGCTTCCGAACGAGCACCAGAGCAAATGAGATTATCTCCAAAACCAACAAATATATAACCTTTAAATTTTGTACAATAATGTTCCTTCCCGTTCGATTTATGTCTCTGAAATTTAAGAGGATTTGGTCCATGGGTTTGGGTTTTGGAAGCTTCCGAACGAGCACCAGAGCAAATGAGATTATCTCCAAAACCAACAAAGATAGAACCATAAATTTTGTACAATGATGTTCCTTCCCGTTCCATTTATGTCTCTGAAATTTAAGAGGATTTTGTCCATGGGTTTGGATTTGGAAGCTTCCGAACGAGCACCAGAGCAAATGAGATTATCTCCAAAACCAATAAAGATATAACCTTCAAATTTGACAGAATGGTGTTCTTTCATGTTTGATTTAGGCCTCTGAAATTTAAGAGGATTTGGTCCATGGGTTTGGATTTGGAAGCTTCCGAAAGAGCACCAGAGCAAACCAGATTATCTCCAAAATCAACATAGATAGAACCTTCAAATTTTGTGCAATGATGTTCCTTCCCGTTCGATTTATGTCTCTGAAATTTAAGAGGATTTGGTCCATGGGTTTGGGTTTTGGAAGCTTCCGAACGACCACCAGAGCAAATGAGATTATCTCCAAAACCAACAAAGATAGAACCTTTAAATTTTGTGCAATGATGCTCCTTCCCGTTCAATTTATGTCTCAGAAATTTAAGAGGATTTGGTCCATGGGTTTGGATTTGGAAGCTTCCGAACGAGCACCAGAGCAAATGAGATTATCTCCAAAACCAACAAATATATAACCTTTAAATTTTGTACAATGATGTTCCTTCCCGTTCCATTTATGTCTCTGAAATTTAAGAGGATTTTGTCCATGGGTTTGGATTTGGAAGCTTCCGAACGAACCCCAGAGCAAACGAGATTATCTCCAAAACCAATAAAGATGGAACCTTTAAATTTTTTATAATGATGTTTCTTCCAGTTTGATTTATGTCTCTAAAATTTAAGAGGATGTGGTCCATGGGTTTGGATTTTGGAAACTTCCGAACGAGCCCCAAAGCAAATGAGATTATCTCCAAAAACAACAAATATATAACCTTTAAATTTGGCCGAATGGTGTTTTTTCATGTTTGATGTAGGTCTCTGAAATTTGAGAGGATTTGGCAATGGGTTTAAATTTGAAAGAATTTGAACCGTGGATTCGAATTTTAGAAGCTTCCGAATGAGCCCCAGAGCAAATGAGATTATCTCCAAAACCAATAAAGATATAACCTTTACTTTTGGCAGAATGGTGTTCTTTCATGTATGATTTAGGCCTCTGAAATTTGAGAGGAGTTGGTCCTTGGGTTCGGATTTTAAAAGCTTCCGAATGAGCCTCAGAGCAAATGATATTATCTCCAAATGCAACAAAGATATAACCTTTAAATTAGGCAGAATGGTGTTCCTTCATGTTTGATTTATGTTTCTGAAATTTGTGAGAATTTGATCCATGGGTTCAAATCTTGGAAGCTTCCGGACGAGCCCCAGAGCAAACGAGTATATCTCCACAACTAACAAAGATAGAACTTTTATTTTTAGTACAAAGGTGTTCTGTTATGTTTCCTTTTCTGTAAAATTGGAAACTGACATTTGAAAGAATTTGAACCATGGGTTCGTATTTTGGAAACTTCCGGACGAGCACAAGAGCAACGAGCATATCTCCAAAACCGACAAAAGTAGAACCTTTAAATTTAATAGAATGGTGTTCTGGCAAGTTTTCTTTATGTTCCTGAGATGGATTCGATGAATTGGAGTGGCAATTCGGGTAGCTGACACAAACCTCCCAAGGACTACCAATCTTCGAAAGTAATTAAGATAGAAACTTAAAATTTTATACAAGGGTGTCAAGCATATCCCAAGAGGATGCCTCTTTTACGTTCTTGAAATTCGAGTTGAATAAGACAGAAAAGGGTAGAAGTTCAAGAAGCTGCCAAAAACACTTAGGGATTTTTAATTTAATTCGAATTTTTCAGGTGTAGGGTATTAATAAGTCGGTTGCATCGACTTACTGTTACATTTACTTGTTTTCCGTACAAATGCGGATGGATTTCCCAAAAAAATTTTGATCTCTAACTGACCTTTTAATTTTAATATATTTTTAATTTGCATATCCTTTTCTCCGTACAGACGCGGATACTTACTGACGAGAACTCTAAGAAAAAATCTTATTCTTTATTTTAATTTCCTTTGGTCTTTTCTTTTTATATGGCCAAAATACATTTTTAAATATGTTTTTTTAGGACAATTTTACTTTTTAAACTTTGTAAATATTTTTCTATATGTGGCCAATTTCACTTTTTAAGAATATTTTTTATATGGCCAATTTTACATTAATTTTCAATTTTTGTTTTCTAATTATTCAATTTTTCTTTTTTTAATTTTATTATTATTATTTTTTTTAAATTTCCTCGTTTTCTCTTAATTGCCACATTAATTTTTCATAATGGGCTGACAAATCTCAGTGTCAGAATTATTATCTGTTACCACTTTGGACATTATAAGAAAGAGCAAGTAATAATTTCCTTAATAAAATCTTTTATAAATATATATATTTTTTTTTTATTTAGCCAGTAATTTTTTTAAATATTTCTCTTTTTTTCTAAGTCGAAATGGAATTTGAATATCCTTTATTTCTTTTTGAAAATTTTATAAAATAAGAGTAATAAATAACATTAATTACTATTAAAATTTGGTTACAATATTTTCTTTTGGATTGTTTTTCCTTTTTTTTTTCTTTTATTAATTTTTTATATTTTTTATTTAATGAAACAGCACTTACATAACAATTTGAACTGCCGTTTTCATAGTTGACCCCTGCACTCGTTGATAGTTAGTTTTTAAATAATAACTCTTTAATTTTTAAATAATGTCCTTCATTTTACCAATTTACGCGAATTTTAAATTTTATTTGTTTTGTTTTACTGCACCCAGAGCAGCCTCACTCTACGTTATGAAGAAGATAGGTTTATTCACAGTATAAAAATTTAACTTAACCAACTTCGATTGAACCGACTTTTCACTACGAACGAACGTGGGGTCCTTGAACCCTTGTATAAACTCTTCGGTAAATTCTCGGGTCCCTGCTCGGGCGCCAGTTAAGAAATTTCTTTCTTTTATTTAAATTTTTTAATAAAACAAATATCGTTATATCATGGAGATGTACTCCTTGCTTTATTATCAATTTTAGATTGATATTAGATTGATTCTTATAAGAATAAGTTTTTTGGTCTACTATTATTGTTGAGTTGTAAAATATAACTAAATAAGTTCCATTTATAAATTTTGATTCATGATTGATAACAACCGTTCCTGTGAATTGGTTTAGCAATAATATGCCCTATCCTACTAGTTCCACTGATGGGATATGATGGTTATTTGTCATATTGCATGCTGAGTTTTTACCTTTTATGATGTTCGGAATGCAGGTGGAGTTAGTTATTTCTATTATTTCATTTTCGTTACATATTGTTACATAATTAATTATTTTACAATTTTTTGATTTTATACCTAATATTTTGTCTTTATTTAATAAAATTTGTTCATAATCAATTTTTACTACTACATTTCCAATTTTTATTGCTTTAACTAATAATTTTACAAATATTTCATTTCGAGGTTAACGGAATTTCAATGAGATAGAACAAGCAAATACCATTACTAATAACCTTTACATTAGAAAAATCTAACACTTCTTCGACATTTTCATAAGGAAAATTTTCTTCATCTAATACTTCGACCATAATTTCTATTTTTGATTTTGATAATAATATAAGATTTATTACTCCTAATTTTGCCCAATGAATGATATATTTTAAATTAACAATTGCTTCTTTAATCAATTTCAGGTTATACTGAATTTGAAGAACAGAATGATTATCGATTATACTTTTTTTTACGTTTTTTTAAATTTTCTAAAATTTTGTTAGTTATTTCAATAATATCCTGTCATTATAAGTTTTATTTATTATTATTATTTAACATATTATTTACTTTTTTCTTTATCATAATATAGTCACCGTGATCTGGACTACCTGCTATACATTTCCAGGCAGAAGATCGTAAAATACTCAGGTTAATTGTGTAAATTAGTCGAAAATTTCCTTTTTATACCCTAGCTTGACCTGTCTTGATGGCTACTATGTGTGGTTCGTTAAAATCCAATATGTGGATACCATTTGCATTTAAAATCTAGAAACCACTAAGATTTAATGTTTGATTTGTGAACTACACTTTTTGTGGAGGTAATGATAGTTGTATAAGAAGAATTTGATTTTCGGAATTTTTCCTTTAAAAAGATCAATTTCATCGTGTCGCCACCGATAGAATTAGCTTGAAATTTATTGGATGTTTTATCAGTCTAGGTCCTAGGATGAATGTAATTTTTATTTGAACCAGTATCTATTAGAAATTTAATTATCTCCCCATTCCCCACTAATTATTCAATATAAGAGAGCGAGGAATGTTTTAATCTAAAAAAGGATTAAGGTTCAAGTTGCATGATGAACACTGAATACAGGAAATTTTATCCTTTTTCTTTTGATTGGAAATTTGGTATCCATGTATTATTCTGCCATTGCCGATTAAAATTTCCTCTATTATAAGGTCTAGCAAATTGTTCTTGGATATTTCGGGGGTTATTTCCATATAGTGAAGAATGCGAAGTTCCTGGTTAACTAATTTGTTGTGTGCCCATTTTATTCCCAAAATATGTTCGTTGATTCATATTTTCTAATTTCGTACACATATGTAATGCCTGAGGAAGATCCTTGGGTTCTTTTATGCTCAATAATCTTGATTGGTCTCCATTTAGTCCTCTGATGAATGTATCGAGTGCTTTTTCACGATCAAAATGCGTCATAGCAATTAAAGCTTCTTTCTTTAATCCTATTGATGGAAGTTTATCAAGTATCATAGAAAGATTTTGATAAACTTCTTTGTAAAATTCTTGAAAAGTACTATTTTTCTGTCTCATTGTAGTCATATGATGTTCTAAAGTACCTATATATTGGCATAGTACCTATATATCGGTGTATCGGCATAGTGTAGATCTAGACAATCAACAATTTTTTCCCAGCATAACGGTGTATTTGAATCTGCTTTTAAAGATGTATAATGAATGAGTATTTCTGAAGTGGTTACAAATGCTCAATATCCTTCCCACATGCTTTTTCTATGACCCATATTTGCCAGGTTCACCTGAAAATTGTCGCTAACTTTTAATTACATCTGGAACCTTATTCATTTCCTTTAAATTATAGTCATCGCCAAAATCTATTTCCAATTCCTCTATTTCTTCTTGGAAATCATTGTTTCCTAGTGCTCTGTGCGTTTCGTGTTGCACTATTTGTTTGATAGTTTCCCTTGATCGTTTTCCTCCTCTTCTTCAATTGGGTTTAAATTTTAGTCTTTGTCTGCCAAAAGGTATAGGTCTTGACATTTTTATATATTTTTGTTATTAATGAAAAGTGGTTTCTTTAATTTTTTAGTTGATAAAAAAAGGAGCTAACACCATAGGATACTAAGAGATTCTACTAAGAGGATTCTTAGACAAAAAAAAAAAAAATGTCACTATTAATTTGATAAAAACAAAGTTTATGTGATAAAATGATAAAATGTTATATTGTTAGAATAAAATAATTTTCAATAAGTAAAAAACAAAAGTTTATAGAAATTTTATAAAAACTATTCGTATTGTCAAAACAAGAAAATATATTTTTTCCTTTCTTTTTATTATATTATTTATTCTTTTTCCTTTTAAATTTTTTGCTTGCTCTATCTGGCCAAAATTTTTTCCTTTCTTTTTATTTTAACCAAAAATTGTATTAACCAAAAGTTTATAGAAATTTTATAAAAAATATTCGTATTGTCAAAAAAAGAAAATATATTTTTTCCTTTCTTTTTATTACATTGTTTATTCTTTTTCCTTTTAAATTTTTTGCTTGCTCTATCTGGCCAAAGTTTTTACCTTTCTCTTTATTTTAACCAAAAATTATATTTAATTGATAAAATACTAAAATCGATTATTTTTATAAAAATTTAAACTCTACAAAATTACCTTTAGACTTATAAAATATTATTATAATTGAATTAAATTATTGATTGTTGAAATTTAATCATAAAAAAGTTTAATTTTATTAATATGAATAGTAACTAATTAGTAAAACTATGTTTTAATAGAATTACAGATAGAACTAATTACTACGAAGCGCTTTTTACGGATAAAAAATTTTTTAGTATTCTCCTTTTTTTCCGTACAAATGCAGATGGATTTCCCTAAAAAATTTTGATCTCTAACTGACCTTTTAATTTTAATATATTTTTAATTAGCATATCCTTTTCTCCGTAAGTAGGTATAGGGGCACTTTGGCATGGGAAAAAATTGGCCCATATCGTACGACCTGGTTTTTAATAAACCATATCGCACGCCCAGGTTTTTAATAAACCATATCGCACGCCCACGCAAATTAACCTATATTTGAATGACCTTGAGTTTTAGAGAAACCGGAAGTGTTGTGACCTGGATTCTGTTAGAAGTTGGAGTAAAACAATTCTTTTAGAGCTCTTTGATTGTATATTATAATAGGTCAACATGAAAATAGTTAGCAAAACTATTATATGTAAATATTAAAGCACGTGTTATTTAATGTTGGTGAACTAATTTTAAAGTGTATCTTTAAGGAATGCGTTTTTTTTTTTTGTGCTGGTTAACTACTTTTACTATAGGAAGAAATACAAAATAACAATTAGCATCTTCGTTTTTTTTTTAGCAGAATATCTGGTTTAGATTACTATGTAGTATTTTAAAAAGGTAGAAAAAGAAAGAGGCAAGAAAAGTTGAATGCAAATAGATTGGTATAGTATAGTATAGTAAGAACGTAGAATATATATCTACATATATATGTTGCATATAAAAAGGTTAAAAAGAAATTCAAAATAGAAATTAGCGTCCACATGTACCTTTTTCTTTTTTTCGTTTGATTAAATCTGGTTTTGTTTACAATATTTGTATATTATTTAAAAGATAAATTGAACTATCAAGATAAATTTATTAAGAATATATTGCATTCTTAAATTTCTGAATACCTGGTATAGGATGGCTTGTATGTTATGAAATTAGAAGGTCAAAACAAAAAGGAAAATCAAAAGGGTATTAATTTCTATATAGAAAATTCTAAAATAGAAACTATGTAATCAGAAGATTTAAATTGAAATTTGTAATTATGTCATACAGATGGTAGACAAATTACGTTTTCGTTATGTATTAAGTTGAGTATGCTTATTTTTTCTAATTTTCATTTTAAAAATAAATTTCTCGTTTTACTTTTTTTCGTTCTAATTAGGTGATACGAAATATAATAGTACATTGCCTACTTATATTGAATCATCTATTCTAATTTTTTTTTTTTTTTTTTGTTATATGACTCTCTAAAACAGTCAAATACCTCTCACAGAGCTTAAACTGAAAAGCCTGAGAAAAAAAAATGGAAATAAAATGCAAACGTTTTTTATTAAATAGAAGTATGTAATTGCTTTCTCTTTATTAAACATTTTTTTTAAACATCTATTAAAATATATAATCTAAATAGCTGTAAAAAAAGAAAAATTTTAAAGGAAAAAAAAAAGAAGTGTAAACAAGTAAAATACAGAATTTTGTTTTTTTTATTAAATTTTTTTTATTTATTAATTTTATTTTTATTACAATTTTATTGGTTAATTGCTAAATGTTTATTGCTTGTTTCATCAAGCAATTTTAAATTTTCCGTGCTATCTCTAATTAAATAGAGATCGCCTTTTAGAATTTCCTCCCGGACTTCCTTATCTTCGAATAGGTCCAGATAGGTTTTTGGTATGAAAATTATGTAATTTTCTGTTTCAAAAATCCAAGACAGTCTATTAACTGTTGGTAATAGTTTAACTTTTTTAATTGTATAGAGCGCATCTGGCTCCATATCTTTTACCTTTAAAAAAGTTTTTCTTTTTATTTCTGCATTAAATGATTCCAAACATCTTTTTCTTTTTGGTTGCTCATATGATAGGTGTTGTTCGTATTGTTGTTGTTGTTGTTGGGATTGTTGCTGGTGCTGTGATGCTTGTTGGTGTTGAGGTTGTTGCTGATGCTGGGATTTCTTCCTCTTCGGTGGAAGCACAACCTGTGTCGGTTGTGTAAAGAAAAATATGTCTGCAGTGTTGTTGTCCATGCTTGATTATGTTGTTTCCTTTGCTTGATTTTAAGTAAGACTATGATTTCTTCTATAAAATTCTGCGGTATTTATATTAAATAAAATTGTTAGAAATCTATAGAATTTACCAAAGCATATTAATTAAAATTTTAATTTATTGTAACTGCTTTCGGCTTCATAAATCAAACTACATTGTTGAAATATTTTCAATTTCAAAGAAAGATTCAAAAAGATGTAGGTAGTTTTAATTAGAAAAAAAAATGAAGATATAATTTATTAAAAATACTTTGTTTGAAGATAGGTGTTTACTGTAAAAACAAAATATTTGTGTTTAAACCTGAATTTATTCTATAAATTCCTTTTCGATCATTTATATCAAATGCAATTGCATGCAATATATACAATCTACTAACGTATATTTAATTAAAATTGAATTTATTGTAATTACTTTTTTAGAATTCATACATCTTACAAACATTGTTGCAAATATTTGCTTGAAGAAATTTTTTTTACTTTAAAAACGAAATATTTAAATTAGTTTTGGTTAGTTTGGTCAAATAGCTGCAGCAAGCGAGTCAATACAAAAAAAAAATAAAAAAGGTCAAAAAATATTTTATTAGAAAGATTTTTTAATCATTCACCGGAGATAGAATCACTTCCTTATAGGATTGAAAGTGATTCAGCATCAGTAGTCAAACGTTTTAACGTACGCGGACGTAAAGTCAAGTTTATAATTAATTCAGTTCCTAATAACGTAGAACCGGTTAACTGGATAAAAAACGCATTGTATAAAATAATTCAAGATATTACAACTGATTTGCACCCTCTAGATAAGGTAGGATTAACATTCTGTGGAGAAAGCTTCCAGCAACATGGTCCTGGATGGCTAAGTTTTAGAAATGCAGGCGATCTAACATTTTCTGATGTATGGAAAATGATATCAAAAATTTTTCAAATTAATTCTGAAGGTAACTACTAAATAAATACTTTATTATAATTTTTATTATTAATACTTTTATTTTGTTTTCATGTTACGGGTTTAAGCACAGATACATTTTGTCTTTCAGTTACTTCTGTAAGGCTACCATTTGGGGGAGGAAGATCACAAAAATATTCATCATATGATGAGGAAAGCTTAAAGCTAAAGGGAATAATTTGCATTAAAAACAAAAACAATTTATGTGTACCTCAGGCCTTAATTGTGGCGATATCACAAACTAAAAATGATAAGAACTACAAACACAAAATTCGTAATGATACAGAAAAATTACAAACTTTAAAAGCTATCGAACTAACTAAAAATGCAGGAGTAAAAATTCCAATTAAAGGTTGTGGAATACAGGAACTCAAAAAGTTTCAAGAATATTTGACAAATTATAAAATTGTTGTGTACAAATGGAGAACAAGAGGCAGAGAGCTAATATTTGAAGGAATTGGACCTGAAAAACGGCTAAATTTGTTGTTTTATAAAAATCACTGCAACGTAATAAAATCGCTGACTGCAACCTTTTGCGCCAGTTATTATTGTGAAGATTGCCACATTCCATACAACAACAAAAGTAATCATAGATGCACAGGAACATGTCCATGCTGTCAAAATTCTCCACCATGTCTTAATAATTTAAAACAAATTTTATGCAATGATTGTAATCGTTCATTTCGAGGTCGAATGTGTTTAGATAACCGTAGTCAAGTTCAAAACGCAACAGTATTTGTGACGAAGTTAAAAAATGTTTGTCTTGCTTAAAACTTTATAGAGCCGACAGAAACCATGTATGTGGTGAATACTTTTGCAAGATTTGCAGTAACTATGTTCCTGAGAATCATAAATGTTTTATTCAACAAAACAAAAATCAACCTAAACTAAAAAATTTTATTTATATATTTTACGATTTGGAAACACAACAAGAAAAAGCTTTTGAAGAGAAGTACATAAGAGACATTCTATCAGATATTAAACTACATGAACCAAATTTGTGTGTTTTCGAGCAAAGATGTGACGTATGTATTTCGTTGTCCTCGTTATATTTTTGTGAAACATGTAAATTTAGAAGAAGAGGAATTAAAGAGGGAAATATTATAGAGCAATTTCTGATGTACATAATGGAGATAAGAAAAGAATTCAAAACTGTCGTGGTAATAGCACATAATGGACAATCTTTTGACCATCAATTTATTTTAAATATTATATTAGAAAAAACTTCTTTAAAAACTAAACTAATTATGCGAGGTTCAAAAATTATCATTATGTTATTAGATAACATAAAATTTATAGACTCAATTAATTACTTTGCAATGGCATTATCAAAATTACCAAAGGCTTTTGATTTACAAATTGATTTGAAAAAAGGATATTTCCCGCATCTCTTCAATACAACGGAAAATAAAAATTATATTGGACCATTACCACCTGTTGAATATTATAACCCAGATACCACGAAAACTAACGAACGTGAAGTATTTCTGAAATGGTATGAAGATCGCAAAAATGATGAATTCTATTTCTGGAAAATGATATTGTAAAATATTGTATAAATATTAACGCAATCATGCTTAAAGTTCAGAGAATTTTTTCTTAGAGAATGTAACGTTGAACCTTTTCTTGAGGCCACAACTATAGCGTCTGCTTGTAATCTTGCATTTAGACGTAATTTTTTAAAACCAGATACCATTGGTTTAATACCCAAGAATGGGTATAGGTATTCATATAACCAATCAAAGACAGCTTTTCAATGGTTGGTTTGGGAGGAGGAAAAACGGAATATTAACATTAGACATGCTGCTAAACAAAAAGAAGCTGCCGTAGCCGGTGTAAAAGTTGATGGTTTTTGTTCAGAAACTAATCAAGTTTTTGAATTTTATGGATGTTATTATCCACGTAACCCAATTACGTAATCGTAATTCATATTTATATGATGATAAAAATGATACAATGAATGAACGATATGATAGAACTATTAGAAAATCTGATAGTTGAAAAGATTAGATTACAATGTAATTGAAATGTGGGAATGTGATTTTTATTCTCAAATAAGTAAAAGCAAAATGAATTACTTAAATAACCATCCATTAGTACAACTTACACCATTAAAACCTCGGGATTCTTTTTATGGTGGTCGTACAGATAATGTTTACAACTACTACAAATGTAAAAATGGAGAAAAAATAAAATATATAGATATTTGTTCTTTATATCCATGGGTTTGCAAATATGGAAAATTTCCTGTCGGCCATCCAGATGTTTATGTAGGAAACATTAATTGTACTAAACAAAATTTAAAAGATTTGAATGGACTTATAAAATGTAAAATTTTACCACCAGTAAATTTTATACATCTTGTATTACCTGTAAAACAAAACAACAAATTAATGTTTTCCTTATGTCGCACATGTAGTGAGAAAATAAATGAATTTTATTTACATAATGATAACGAAAGAGCTTTACTTGGAACATGAATTATTGATGAAGTGTTAAAAACTCTTGAATTGAAATAAAATATTAGAAATTCATGAAATATGGAGTTAGAACATATAACGGATTTTCTTAGAAATGAAAATATTCAACTAGAATTTAATGAAATTGTAAATAATCAGGGACTACGATCTTTTGCAAAATTAATGCTTAATTCTTTTTGGGGTAAATTTGGACAGAGAGAAAACTTACAAAAAACAATAATTATTAATCAACCTAAGGATTTATATGACATGTTAACAAATCCATCTATAGACGTTTGTGGTATTCTTCCAGTAAGTGAGGAAAACATTATAGTTAATTGACAGTACAAAGAAGAAGCAGGTGAATCATTATCTACTGTAAATGTATGTATTGCAGCCTTACACAACTACTCAAGCTCGATTAAAATTATATAGTTATTTAGAAAAACTAAAGAATAGAGTTTTATATTATGACACTGATTCCGTAATATATATAAGTCGTACAGGAGAATATGAACCCCAAACAGGGGATTTTATAGGAGATATGACCGATGAACTAGAATGTTATGGTATTGGAAGTTACATTACAGAATTTGTAAGTGGAGGCCCTAAAAACTATGCATATAAAGTTCATAGTACGAAAAACAATGAAGAAAAACTAGTTTGTAAAGTCAAAGGAATTTGTTTAAACTATACAGCTTCCCAAAAAATTAATTTTAATACAATTAAAGAAGCGGTGCTAAATCTGAAGGAAGACAACGATATATACATACTTTCACAAAATATTCGATGTAATAAAGAGCATAAAGTTATCACAGTTCCTGAAATAAAAAAATATCAAACTAGGTTAGAAAAACGTAAATTTATGGAAGATGGTAGTTCATTTCCCTATGGATATAAAAGATCTAATGTTAATAATTAATTAGAAATATAATGTTTAAATTTTTATTTAAAAATTTTAGTATAAATAGCACAAATAAATATCAAATATGTTCAAATTTATTAAATACTATTTTTTTTATTAATCCAAGTATTATGATCATCATTGAACCCTATAACCATTTAACAAAAACTTTATTACCTTGTTTTTTACCTTGGATTGTACTAAATAATGTCTGTAATACACTTTCTCCATTACGTTTAAAATAAAATTAATATTAAAATTTACAAACTAACATTTGTTTATACTTTTTTAAAATGCAATACAATTTTTGTAGGAATACTACTATCACTAAAATTTATTTTATAACCATATTTATCACATAAGAGCATTGAAATACTATCAAATGATTTTTCAACATTACAATATTGAATTATGTTAAATTCTTTTACTGTGTTAGTAAAAGCATTTTCTGTATTAACAGTTCTTAAACATTTTACATTTTTACCACCTATATTTTGTGGTTCAATAATATCAGTGTATATAAAAACATATCTGGTTTCTCTACAGGAATTAAATTCATGCTATCAATAAACAATTTAAAAACTTCAATTACACAAGGTTTATATTTTTTAGGGTCAGTTAATTTTACGAAAGCTTGAATAAAACATGTTTTTAAAAGTCCATCTAAGCTGTAAGTGAAATTTGTTCTTGATTTGATGTTAACTTTTGGCTTACTTAAACAGATAGTAGTGTATAATAAAGTTTTTGAAAACTCCTCAGCTTTGTTTGGTATTACATAGTTTGTATCGTCATTTATAAAGTTAAAAATACCCCAAATTAGTTGACGTAAAACTTCTTTTCTTGAAAATCCTAATAATGGTTGAATATTTTGAATTAAAGTAGGAAGTAACAGAACCTTCCAATCGCATATCATTTGATGGTTACTATATGGTATATAAGTAGTCCCAACACCGATACGGTTTGTCTGCATACCAGTGATATATATTTGAGTACTTTTTTCCTATTCCTCACCATAGACATTTGGAATAAAATCATTAGCATATATTTCAGATACACCAACTTTCCAATTAGAATCGATCATATATTTATCCATTTTATTCGTAAAAGTTGATAATGTGTTTTCGGGGTAAAAATTCATAGATGAATCACTAAGTAATGTGACGTAAAATTCATCATTTACTTGTACGTCGTCCATGAACTTGTAGATTTATTTTTACGAATTGGAAAATTAAGTTGTGTTTAAGTATCACCTGCTTTCGCTGATCGCAATAAACGTTTTGGAGATCTATTTATAGTTTTTTCCTTTTTCGTTGGTGGACTTGGACTATCTAATGGAACTGTTATTATATCACCAGTATCTGTTTCAAATATTTGAACATTTTTACTCCTAATTGATTTTCGTTTTCTTAACCGTTCCCCCGCTGTTGCAGCAGACATTGCTTTTGATAAAACATTTTCTTCATTTTCTTCGTCTTCAAACACATTATCAGGGGTATCCTCATATATTTCTTCCTCAGGGATATGCATTTTAATGTCTCTATATTTAACAGAATTTGATTGTACCTTTGCATCTTTAATTAATGGTTTTACACGTGTTTGAGTACTTTTTGATTCCATTAGTATCGTTTTTCCTTTTTCTCTGTTTTGTGGAAGAGTTCTGCTCTGATTTTGTTTTTTAAACAAGTTTTGCCGTAAAAAATACCATTTCTGGATATCAGTCAAATGCTTATTTAACATAATTTTTTTCATATTTTTATACAACTGGTTAATTTCAAGATTAGAATTTTGTTTAAGTTTTTCATATATTTCCGGTTTGAGAATTATCATTTTATTAAATGATGAATTATTCATTTTGTAAGATTTCCAATCAACTCTGAAAGAACTGCACCAAGAAGAGTAGGTAAAAATCCTCCTTTTTGAACAATAATTTTTTGTTTATTATTTATTGATTTTTTATAACAAATGAGTAATCTTAACTCCCTTTTATATCTTTTTAATTGATTTTTTGTTTTTTATTCAACTTACAGTTACCATTTAAAATATTTAACGATATTTTACAAATTATTTTAATTACATCTGGTTCACAATGTTTTATAATAACTTTCGGTTTAAAATTTCGGTTTAGAATTTTTTAACAGGTGCAATATATGTCGGTTGATTTTCAATCGTTTCATATTCTTTTGCATATTGTTTCAACTGATTTGTTGTACAATAACACAAATCTTGCTCGAAAATGTCACTTCACAATCTAAAGAAATCATTAACTTCTTGAGTAAGATCTATTAATATATAACCATATGGCTTAAATGTTACTTTATTATATACTTTCTCAAATTCCTTGACCTGATTCGGATATATTTGACGGGCTAATGGTAATATCTGTGATTTATCTCTAGGATTCTCAAAAAGAATTATGTATTTGCAATTTAGTGAAATATCTCTGGAAAATTTACCTTGATGAAATATATTTTGGGTTACAAATATTACCGATAAATTTCTATGATGCGATCCTCTAGTAAATAGTTCACAGACATGTCTATCATAAGAATTTAACATCATATCATCTATCACAATTAATACAGAGTTTCTATTATCACTAAAATCAGGAATACTGTTGCTATACTCAAGATCTGTTACATCATTCGGTACTGCATTTTTATCTGGGTTACACCAAATAATTTTATTGACTTGCGGATGTATGATTTTATTTTTTTATTTTATTAGGTTATGAATAAAAGTAGTTTTTCCACAACAAATTGGCCCAGCCACCATCATTGTAAATGGGTGAAAAAACATAATTAAATAATTAATTATTCATGATAGCAAACCTATATTTATACCAAAATGTACACTCAGAAAGAGAATATAAAGTCCCGCTTCATTCACTCAAAAGGTTATTCATTCATCAACATTCATAATGGATAACCAACAAATTTTCATCGTTGACTTACAATTTGTACAAGGAAATGAAAAGCAATATTTTATAAAGGAATTGGCTATTCTTAAAAAGGGTAGTTTGATTCCAATTGTATATCATTTTAAAGCGCCTTACCCCGAAGAAGAACTTAATCATGAAACAAAATACAATATTCAATATTCTGAAAATAAAATAAATGGATTAAAATGGAATAGTGATACAGTAGAATACTTATGTTTGAGGGATATACTTAAGTACTATTTACAATCAGCTGATATAATTTACGTTAAAGGAAAGCAGAAAAAAAATTTTCTTGAAAAATACATAGATCGTACTAAAATAAATGATTTAACCAATACAATGCCATCATTGTTAAAAATTTAACATTTTAAATCTATGTGTCCTATTCTAACACATAATGTAAGTTCAAGTTTAAGATGTGCAATTAAAAATAGTTTTAATATCTATATGTACTTACTTAAAGAAAACGTGTTAAAATAAAAAACAAAAAAAAAAACAAAAAAATAATTTTTATTTGTAACATAAATATATAGATCATATGGAATTAAATAATCCAACTAAAAAAGTACGATTTAATTCAACTTTACAAATTAAAGTTATGTATGTATGGAGCTTTGCTTACAATTCTTCTCGGAAAAATCATTGGCAACAATATGCAATTGATAGAATGAGATTTCAAAGGCGAATAAAGATCATTGAATCCATCATATCTACAATTTTTAGTAGTAGTCATCGTAAAAACATATTTAAAAAGAGATTTTTGTAATACTCTAAAAATAAAATGCATTTTATATTTTGTACATTAAAGTTAATAAAGTTTGAATTTCTTTTTAACCTTTTTATATGCAACATATATATGTAGATATATATTCTAGATATATATTCTACGTTCTTACTATACTATACCAATCTATTTGCATTCAACTTTTCTTGCCTCTTTCTTTTTCTACCTTTTTAAAATACTACATAGTAATCTAAACCAGATATTCTGCTAAAAAAAAAACGAAGATGCTAATTGTTATTTTGTATTTCTTCCTATAGTAAAACTAGTTAACCAACACAAAAAAAAAAACACGCATTCCTTAAAGATACACTTTAAAACTAGTTCACCAACATTAAATAACACGTGCTTTAATATTTACATATAATAGTTTTGCTAACTATTTTCATGTTGACCTATTATAATATACAATCAAAGAGCTCTAAAAGACTTGTTTTACCCCAACTTCTAACAGAATCCAGGTCACAACACTTCCGGTTTCTCTAAAACTCAAGGTCATTCAAATATAGGTTAATTTGCGTGGGCGTGCGATATGGTTTATTAAAAACTAGTTCGTGCGATATGGGCTTATTTTTTCCCATACCAAAGTGCCCCAATATCTACTTCCGTACAGACGCGGATACTTACTGACGGAAACTCTAAGAAAAAATCTTATTCTTCATTTTAATTTCCTTTGGCCTTTTCTTTTTATATCGCCAAAATTCCTTTTTAAATATGTTTTTTTTGGAAAATTTTACTTTTTAAACTTTTTATTTACACATTAATTTTTCATAATGGGCTGAAAAATCCTCAGTGTCAGAATTATTATCTGTTACCACTTTGGATATTATAAGAAGCAAGAAATATTTTCCTTAATAAAAATTTTTTTAAATATATATTTTTTTTTTATTTAGCCAGTAATTTTTTTAAATATTTCTCTTTTTTTTATGTCGAAATGGAATTTGAATATCTTTTATTTCTTTTTGAAAATTTTATAAAATAAGAGTAATAAATAACATTAATTACTATTAAAATTTGGTTACAATATTTTCTTTTGGATTGTTTTCCCTTTTTTTTTTCTTTTATTATTTTTTTATATTTTTTATTTAATGAACAGCACTTACATAACAATTTGAACTGCCGTTTTCATAGTTAACCCCTGCACTCGTTGATAGTTCAAAATGGGTGTTTTCTGGTTGTTTAAACAAATTTGATACTGCTTTTACTGCTGAACGCCTTTTGTTATTTTATGTCACTTTAAAGTTTTTTCTCTTTCTTTTAATATTAGAAATTGTTTTCTCTTTAATTTTTAAATAATGTTCTTAATTTTACCAATTTACGTTATATTATGGAGATGTACTCCTTCATTTATTATCAATTTTAGAGTGATTTCTTTTAGTAATGTTACACATATTTATAGTAAAATATTTCTATTAGTTAAACAGAGTTACGAAATTTCTTTACAAATTTTTGCTTATTTTAAAATCTTATATATAATTTATTGGTCTACATGAAAAGGTTACAAAATTTCTTTATAAATACTAAGTATAATTTATTGATCTTCATTTGGTAAAATTCTTAAAAATAATTTTTGCATTACAAAATATCTGTTCTCATTACTTTACATTGTTGGTGGTCTTAGTATCACATTGGTCAATAAGCGGAATAGTAAGTAATAATTTATAGCGGATAGTAAGTATAAGTGGATTTTCCAATATTTATTTTTATTTCACAAATAATAATTTTGGCTTATTGAGCAAAACAAAGTACAAATTTTTTAAATGTAATTCTTATTAAGTAATAAGACCAATATTTTATTTTTGGAACAATAAAAAAATAATATTTTAGTAAGAACCTTTTTTTCTTTTTTTTTAAATGTAATTTTGTTGTTGTTTTTTTTTTCTTTTCTTTTAAATGTAATTTAATAACAAAGTATTCGAATTTCAATTTATGACAATTTTTTTTATTTGATTAAAAATATTTATTTTGTTTATAAATTAAGGTTCTTCACTTTATTAATAATTACTCATTCGTTTACAATTTTATTTAAATGCCTATTAAGTAAAAATGATTAATTAAGAAATTATTTCAAGTTCAAAATAATATTAACAATTGCTTTATTTAATTGGTTCTTAAAGAAATAAGATTTTGCTAGTTAAAAAATTTATTATTATTACTACTATTATAAATTATTATTTAATTTTTGTTTTATTGCCTAATGAACTATGATAACTTATACAATGTAGAAAATTTTTTTGTTTGGAATTTTTTTTGCTTAGTTCATCAAATGCTATTAAAACGAGGAAGAATACAGTTGCCTTTGTCAATTCTTAGATACCCGTACGAACCGGTAGTATGTTCATAGCCTGTCACTCTACTTATAATATTATTTTTTTAATTTTTTAGTATTTTAAAATAATTTGGGTGAATTTTATAATTTCTAGAACTATGGGTTTTACATATATTCAAACTATATGTTTATACATTCTTCAAAAGCAGATTCTAACCTTCCACATAACTGTTATCAATCCAAAACTTTTCCAAATAAGCTATAGTACCATTTAATACTAAGAGGCAAATGTATAATAATTTATACTATACATATGTATTATATATCATTCATTCACCTGTGACATATACGATATTTTAATAAACATGAGTTTTATAAGTATGTATACTAATATCATATAAATATAAATTTTTCAAGCTACCTATATATTTTTCATTTATAAGAAAAGATGCTAATAGAATTAGAAATATAATGTTGGAGTTTTAATTCTTGTATATTACTTCAAAAAAATTTGAACAGGTGTTTAAAAATAAGGATTTTTTTAGTTTTTGACCCCATACAGCTCCGAAACTGAGGGCGATACAAAAATATTTTCTGAAATGACTCTTACTTATTTTCAAACAACTAATTTCTCTCAAAATTTTCAGTTTCTACCTTAAACCGTTTGAAAGATAAATGGAATCAAGAATTTTGTAAAATTTGAATTTCGCATAACGATAAATTAGGACATCGTATGCCATTAGTATATATATATTGTATCCACATTTTCAAAGTTAATAAAAGCAGTAATTGTTTGGCGTTTTAAAATTTAAGATGTACCTTATACAACTTGTGTTATAACTATTACATATAGAGCTTTTTCGAACTTTGGGGAGAACTGAAGCTCCGTAAAGGGTGGGGCTACAAAAAAAAGTTGTTAAGAATAAAATAAATATTTTTATGATATCTATCAGCAGTTAAAATTTCATGGTTGTATTTTTAAAAAAATGTGGGGATCTGAAAGTGAGTTGTTCGAGAGCTACCCGAAGTTTTGATCGGATCTCATCCAAAAAAAATAGGGAACCTATAAATTGTTATAAGAGTATTTTGTGTTAATTTTAAAACTATAGCTTTCTTAGTTTTTGAGTTATCTTGCTGAAGGACGGACGGACAAAGCTTAATCGACTTAGAATTTGATTCTGATCCGCTCCATACATTTGAAGGTACATCTAGCTACCTTATTTCGAGGTGTTACAAACGGAGGAGCAATTTTAATATACCCGATCCTTATCGCACGGATATAAAGAGGGCCACGGACAACGGCGAACCCTGTGGAATTCCTTTGAAAAGTGAGCATGTAGGTGAATATATTGTTCATTGTTCAATCTGCAACGAATTTTTCTATTTTTCTGAACATTTTTGGTCCTACTTTCCATTCTTTCAACTTGTTTAGTATAACTGTGATGTAATAGCAGTTAAAATTGATATAAATGTTTTAAATCTTTATATTCTATGTTGCTATATTCCTCCAAATTGTAATATAAAAGTTTACCAAGATTTTTGCTCAGTTGTTGATTCTTTGAATAATAAATTAAATGACCTTGACGAACTCATAATAGGATCTTAATTTGCCAAATCTTAATTGGCACCTTCATTTACTTCTGATTTACTAATTTAACCTCTAATGTCGAATCAACAGTTATAGATAGTTTGCTTGCATGCGGACTTCAACAAGTTTCTTCAACTAAAAATCTATTAAACAAACAATTAGACCTTCTTTTTACTTCTGATTGGGTAAATGTAACTAGAACATTGACGGCAACACCTCTTCCAAAAATTGATTCCTTTCATCATCCCCCTTTCAGTTTTCAATTTCATTATAATTGTTTAAATAAATCGTCATTAAATATTTCATATAAATTTAATTTTTCCAAAACTAATTTTTATATGCTTAAAAATTTTTTTCTTTCAATCGACTTTAATTCTTTACTAGACATAAATGATTTAAATAACACGATTGATAAATTTTACGAAGTAATTTACCATTGTATGTTCCTCGAGTTCGTGATAGAAATATCAATTCAAGCCCACCATGGTATGATGGTGAACTAAAAACTCTTAGAAATAAGAAAAATAAAGCGTGGAATGCACATTTAAAAAAGAAGGATAATATTTCTTATTCAAATTTTCTAAATTTATTTACCGCATTCAAATCCTTACTAAGTCTTAAATATGAAGCTTGCATTAGTAAAATTGCTTCGCAACTTCGTACAGATCCTAAAACTTTTTGGAACCTTGTAAATTCAAAACATAAATCCGATCAATATCCAAATTATATATCTTACAAGGATCAGAATTTTAACGACTTAATTGTTATATCTAACTATTTTAAAAATTTTTTCGCCGGTAATTATTCTACTTCTTCTTTCGATATTGATGAATCTAATTTTAATCATTTGGAAGACTTTCCAAATTTACCTCTTCAAAATATTAATTTTCCACCAGCCGCGGTACAGCTTTATCTAACTAAATTGTGTGATAACTCTGCTTCTGAACCAGATAATCTCCCAGAAATTATTTTAAAGCGTTGCGCCGATTCCCTATCTAATCCTATAGCACTTTTTTTTAATAAATCTTATGCTTTTGGGGTGTTCCTTAAGTTATGGAAAGAATCGTATATAAGACCAGTTCATAAAAAAGACTCAAAAAGTAATGTCGTGAATAATTATAGGCCTATTGTTAAACTTTTTAGTTTGCCGAAAGTGTTTGAGCTTATGGTCTTTGATGCAATTTATGATTATTGTTCTGAATTTATAGTGAATGATCAACATGGATTTGTAAAAAAGAGATCAACTGTAACTAACCTTACAGAAATAGCTTCAACTATTTTGAAAACAATGGAAGTTGGGCGCCAAATTGTCATGGTTTACACTGACTTAAGTAAAGCGTTTGATCTTCTATCTCATAGTGTAATTCTCTATAAATTAAAAAAATGTGGTTTTCCTTATTTCTTAATTAACTGGATTGATTCACACTTAAATAACCGTAGCTATAGTGTTCTTTTCAGAACAGCAATTTCAGCATCTTTTGTTGCTAATTCTGGAGTACCATAGGGTAATCATCTTGGACCATTGTTGTTTATTATCTCAATAAATGATGTTACTAAGATTATTCAGAACAGTTCCATAAAAATTTAGGCGATATGAAAATCTTCAAAAAAGTGTGCTCAATAAATGATGCAGACTCTTTCCAAAAAGATCTTAATAACTTTATGAACTGGTGTAAATGTAACAATCTTGTTTTAAACATTGATAAATGTGCCGTCATTTCATTTACACGTTCCTTAAACTTAATCACAAATAATTACACTTTTAATAACAACATAATAAAAAGAGTCATTGAATTTAATGATCTTGGGGTAACTTTTGATTGTAAACTTACTTTTAATACACATATTAACAAAATCATTAGTAAAGTAAACTCAATGCTAGGTTTTGGAAAAAGATATTCTAAAGAATTTAATGACCCATATATTATAAAATCTCTTGACACGAATTTAGTTCGTCCTATTCTGGAGTATGCAAATCAGGTCTGCTCTCCATACTATCATCAACATATTGTTAGAATTGAAGCAATACAAAGAAATTTTCTAAGGTTCGCCTTAAGAAACCTAAATTGGGCTGATCCCCTTATATTGCCTCCATATGTCAATCGTCTTAAATTACTTGACATGAATACTTTAGAATGCAGACGAACAGTCATGGGTATTGTTGTTATTACTCAGATATTTCATAACTATATAGATTCACACTACATTAACAATATATTAATTAACTCAATCAACACACGAACACGTTTCAGGTCCGAAAAAACATTTTCGATTAGATATCATAGGACTAATTACGGCAAATATGAGCCGATTAATAGAATGTTGATAAACGTGAATCAATACAAAAATATAATAAATATAAACATGAGTAAAGATGTGATGAAAAAAGCACTATTCAAAATAATTCCTTAATTGTTCTTCACCATTTTGTTGTAAAATTTTGTGAAATATTGAATAAAAGTAAATATATATATATTTTTTTTTTAATAAAATAAATTTTACTTTGTATAACTTTAATATTAATTTTAGATTAAGTATAATTATCTAAATGTAATATGTAAATACTTGAATTAAGTAATAAATAAATAAATAACATGAGATCCGATTTTGTCGAAAGCCTTCTCAAAATCAATTGATCAATTGATAAGATTGACACGTGGTTTTTCTTTGAACGGTTTTTTGAAATGATATGGTCTATATATACTAATGCGTCTATTGTGCTCGAACCAGGTTTGAACCCGACTCTATTTGCAGAAATTAATTTTTTTTTGTTAGGTACCATATTAACCTTTTTGAAACCATTTCTTCTAATATCTTGCCGGTACATGGCAAAAGAGAGATTGGCCTGTAGCTGTCGATTTCGTCTGTTTTTGTTTGGTTTTTGGATTGGTACAATCATTGCTGTTTTAATTGCTTGGGGTATGATCCCAACATCATAAATTGAGTTGTACAAACTCAATAACCTTTGTTTGAAAATTGTGGGGGAGTTTTGCAGCATGTCGTACGTGATTTTGTCGTAGCCCGGAGTTGTGCCTTCAACCGATTTGAAGTAAGATTCCAATTCAATATTATTGAATTCTCTTTTTAAATGGGATATTAGTTTGTTTTTGTTATATTAGGAGTGTTTATAGGAATTGAGTTGTGGTGTCTATACATAGGCGGAAAGTTGGATATGTTGGAAGCTTTTGAATAGTGCTGTGCAAATAAATTTGATATGTCTGTTGGATTACTTATGATTTGATCGGGTGTTTTTATTGTTTTTATATGAAATTGGTTGTAGTTGCCAGTTAGAACTCGAATCTTATTCCATATTGTAGATGAAGGTGTGCTTGGGCTAAGAGAGTTTGTAAGCTCCTCGAACTTACAAAATTTTGCTAATTTTTTTTCTCTGTTGAAAAGAGCTTTTTTTTCGGTATATTTTGAGGTCCTGTATGTTTTTGCTTTTGCCATAAATTCTCCATGCTTTTTGTTTTTCATTTCGTGCATGTTTTAAATCATCTGACCACCAGACGTTTTGTTTCTTATGAATTTTGGTTGAAATGACAGGTATTGTATGGTTTGCTGCTGTTCTAATGGATTTATGAACTAAGGCGATTTTTCTATTTATGTTTTCGGATCCTTCCCCGTTGGACTCGATAATCTGTTGCTGACATTTATCCCATTTAGCTCGTTTACAGTCGAATTTACTTGGTTTGGTGGGAATTTTGGCTGGTGGATATTTATATGTAATTATTGTATTAATAGGGAAATGATCACTGTTGTGTAGGTCGTCTAATACTGACCATTTGAATCAAGCGAATATTTGGGGTGAACATAATGTTAAATCGAGATTGGTAAAGGTTCTATGGGTTGAGAAATAGGTGGGAGCTCCTTTACTGAGGATGGTTAGGTTGGACGTTAATATGAAGTTTTCATTTATTTTTCCTCTAACATAATAGGTTGATGAACCCCATAATGGGCTCCGGCCATTAAAATCTCATGCGATTATTACAGGTGTATTACATTGCGTTAGTAGCTGTGGGAGATCGGAGTTCGCAATTTTTTGCTCTGGCGGTATGTAAATAGATATTATGGTTGTAGGGTTTTTGATGTTGACTTCAACGGCCACTGATGGAGGTTTGTATTTAAATTAATTTTTTTGTGTTGGATACTTTTATCTATCAGTATACCTGTTCCGTTTTTCGCTACTGTGTAGCTTCTGTTTTGGGGTATGTGGAGTGATGTAGTGTTTTACACGAGTTTCTTGCAGACATAAAAAATGTAGAACGTTCCACGATTTTACGTGTCATCCTTGCGCAGATGCCATAAAAATCTTCTCTGCATCATTCAAATTTTAGTATGTGTTCTGCCGAAGCAAGAACGAATATTAGATCTAACTGGGTTGTTTCATCTTGATTTGTTTATAACACAATGAAAATATAAAAAAAAATTTTCTTTTCTCTTGTCTATAGCAGTATAAGAAAATTGTAATAGTATTAGCTATATAAAGTATATACAGTGGAATTCGCTTAAGTGCATAGCTCAAAATTCATTGGAGATTGTGTACTTAAACGTTTTGTGTACTTAACCGAGAAAAGAAAAATTAAGAAGAGAAAAATTAAAAAATGAATACAACTTGAGGTATTTTACCATTTATTGATAAAAAAAACAACGTAAAAGTAACATAACATAACTTAAAAAAATTTCAATTTGTACTTAGTTCAGTTACAATAAGTTATTATTACATACATAGTCTGTTTTGTGTACTGAAACAATTTGCACTTAAACAACAATAATTGTATGAAAAAATCAAAGAAAAGTTTAATGCGTTTTATAATGTGATGTAAACGGAAGTGTTCTAAAGCGGATTCCACTGTATTATATAAAAAAAAAAATTTGGCAAGGAAAATTACCTAATATGTTTTTATATCAAGCAGAATACGAAAATATTTAAACGAAAACAGCCTATATATTATTTACACTTCATACATTCATTCGAACATAAACTATTTAAATACGATATGGAGTAATACTTCACAATATAATTTAATTAAATTAGATACATTGCACAAAAAGGCAATATTAAAACTATAAAAACTTATTCTCTTATATATCCGTTAGCTTTTTTGTATAATGAAAAATACATAAGCCTTTCTGATATTTGTAGATATGAAATTCTTTAAAGTGCTTTCAAAATTGTAAATAACTACATAAAACACAATTTTTAAGTAAAACCATAGATTTTCACCAGCGTAACGATAGAAATAAGTCAAATTTTTAGGGAGCGGTACGAAATCTTGCTTTATTTAATCTTGTTCTTTAAAAACTTGTTTTGTTTTGTCTTGTTTTTTAAAATCTTGTATTTTGTTTATCTTGTTTTTCTACTTTTCGTAAAAATCTTCCTAAACCATTTTTTTTTATAGGTTAGTTCCAATGAGAGCAGCGTGTTTTTGCAGGATCGCAAAATTATTTTAAATTAAATAGTTTATACCCGATTGTTCTTAATGAAAGTGGCGCATTTTTGCGGCGCCGAAAAGTACCTACACGGTACCTACACGGTACTTGTAAATTAGGAACGCGTTTTTTTGTATGTATGGATAATATATATGAGAAATTTTGAATCAACAAGGATTATATAGTTATGGTTACAAAATTAGAGTTATATGCTTTTTCCAGAATGTGTATGAATAAGTTTATGCCAGGTTTTAAATTAGGAGTGTTTTAACAATTTATAATAAATCAATTAATTTGTGTTATTAGAAATACTAAAATTATAACAATTCGTATATTAACATTGTGATAAAACATGAGATAGAAAATTTGTTTAATGTCTTTTTTCAAAATATTAACTTGTCGGTTTCCATTTATTTATTTAGAGTGTAGTTATTGACTTACGTAAATGCATTTAAAATATAGTGTAGTGTAAATAGTCTATAATATTATTATTATGGGATGTTAAATAAATAAACAATAATAAATCTTGTTTTTGTTCTATTTTATTTCATTTTTGGGCGCCCAAATAAATTAAGAAATGAAATAAAATAAAACAAAAGAAGATTTTAAAAAAAAACAAGATTTAAAAAAAAAAATTTTGTAGGTAACCCAAATGTTTATTTAAGCCTATATTCAAAACAAATGCACAAAAAAATAATTGTCTGTATGATTGCCTTAAAACTTATTTAATGAACTGCCGAATGAATTAAAGAATATATGGAATATTAGCTGTTGTCCTGTCATAGAATGACGGTGTTAATTATGATATATTTTATTTTTATATACATAGGTATTAATTTTTGCAATATCTGAACAATGTATAATTTGTACTTTGCCAAATAATGCAGTAAATAAAAAGAAAAAAAGTTATTATTTGTAATTTATATACAAAAAAATATTATGTTTCCATCTGGAGTCGTACAAGAGCCAGATAACTAAATAAGTTATTAGAAGAAGTGAAAAAACACTATAAAAATATTTTATAATTACATTAATGTAAAAAATTGGATAGTAGTAAAAAAATATCATGCACGAAAAAGACAGAATAAAAATAAACGATTTGAAATTGAAACCAAAAAGAATGAAATACCCATTTGGGTACCAACTACCCGTATATACACACAATCCCAATTTCAATTATCCTTGTGCTAATACATTATACTCGCACACCAACAAATTCATTTCAGAAATTATTTTCAGAAATTGTTATACGAGAAGATTGGAATAATAATCTGGATTAATTAACTTGAAGTAACATTCCTTTAAAATACAAATATCACTGCCAGTATCTACAAGAGAAGTAAAAGTAATATTATTAATTTTTACTTTAATATTCATTTTGTTTTTTATTGTTCCCATGATATGAGAACAATGTATTGAAATTGAAGTGGAGGGCTGATTTTTAGTTGTGTTAAATGTCGCTGGGCAATTTGTTTTCTTATGTCCAAATTGATTGCATCCAAAACATTTCGGACTTTTCTCCTTCTGTGGGCAGTTATGGAATTCATGCTCGTTTGAACCGCAGTTGAAACAAAAACGACGTCGGACTCTGTTAAAGTTTGGTTCTGGTATTTCGTAAAACTTTTTTTCTCAGAGAATGTTTTCGCATTTTCGATTTTGTAGACCTTTTCGTAAATTAATACATTTTCCTTTAACTGTGAAATTGTTTTAGCACTGTACAATACCATTTTGGTAGATGTGTCTTTTATTCCGTCGATAATGTAGCTAACGATAAAACCTTCCTCGATAGTTGCTTGAGACGCAATGTCAATCATACAGTAAAGATACTATCGAAATGATTCGTCACTCCTTTTCTTTCTTTCGCGTAACTTAGTATGTACTTCAGCACTTGTAATGCTAGTTTGAAATTCATTAAGGAGAGCATGTTTTAATTCATAATAATTCAAAGGTTTCGCTTCAAATTCACCGTATGTCAGTACCTAAAGCTCTTTTTACAATAAAGAAATTTCTGAAGATTGTTCCATCCCAACACATTCGCATATTTTTAGAATTCGTTTAGCCATTTACTTAGGCTTATCGTTTCAATTACTGTAAGTTTTCTTATTGTGTTTTCAGAATCATTGTAATTAATTCGTGTATCATGTTCCGCTGGTCTTGCATAACGTATTGAATTATTATTGTTATTAAGTTCGAAATCTACTACTGAGTCGCTTCTTTAAATATTGCTTCTCATTCTTCTTCTGTCACTCATTTTAAAATATCATTTAAGAAAAGCTTACTTTAATGCTGAGTAGAATTTTAAAGAAAATTTATAAAATTTTTAAATTCAAAATTATTTATAAATAATAAGAAAATTAAATTCATATAACTCAAAACAATGTTTAAAATATTGTCTATTTTACAATGAATATGAGACAACCATCTTTTCTTTTATATTTAAAACCGGTTTATTGTCTGTTATTAAATTTTGTGTAAAATTGTATTTATTACTGATTAAAATTTTGTGTCTGACTTTAATTTTAATTTTAAAATTTAATGCCATAATTTACTATTGAATTTTCTGTTCATAAATAACTTTCTTTTTAAACTGTCTTGCAAATGTTCACAATTTCTTTTTTATTTAAACATGAAAAAGGTAGTTTTTTTCACAATTTGTGCTTATTCACATCTCGGTTGAGCCCACATGTGGTAATGTTTGAGAATGAAATAACAATCAACACAAATATTGAATTAATGTTTTAGAATATAACTTATTTTATTTAATGATTAGTATTTAAAATTACGTTATTTAATGTTTAATTTCAATGTTTTAGATTCAATGTACAATTAAACTTTATTGGTATTGTTTATATGTATTCCTCTTTGCTTTTAAAATAAATTGAATTAATTACAACTTTCTTTAATTATAAAAATATTAATTACGACTTCTTTAATTATATAAAATACAATAATTTTACTTCTGCTTGTATGAAATACTTTTAATATACTTTTAATATTTTTAATACAAAAACTTCTACATGATCTTCCATCCACGTCCACGTTGTTTTAATTACGACTTCTTTAATTATATAAAATACAATAATTTTACTTCTGCTTGTATGAAATACTTTTAATATACTTTTAATATTTTTAATATAAAAACTTCTATATGATCTTCCATCCACGTCCACGTTGTCTTAAGAAGTGCAGTTGTCTTGCCGGTAAGTAATTAAGTGAAGTTGGCGGTAAGTATATCTGACATATTTGACATTACTACTGTTTGTAAAATCAGTGATGCCGACTTGTTGTAAAATGTATTGTTTATTTCCGTTCCACAGATATACATATATATTTTAGTTTCTACTTTATTTAGTATTATTATTAGATCTATTATTATTATTTTTATTAATTGTATATTTAAAAATTTTACAATATTTTTTTTTTAGCACTAG